>CM065922.1:44568711-45061211 GCA_033439105.1 Magallana nippona | reverse complement strand
TTCCCGGTATGTCCACTATGTTTTAACAGGGACATATATACTATATACTTCCCTGGTTTTAAAATCAATTTATTTTTATAGGTACTATACATGCGCGGATCAAAGGGGGTCAAAATTCAACCTTGTTCAGTTTCCTTAGTTAAATTACCAAAAATAGGCCTCAGACCCTCCACCCCCTGACAGAACTTATTATTACTTGAGGATCTTGCAGCGACATGAAATACAGGAGCGTGAATGATCTAATTTTAATTAGATTGTTAATATTCTTAATATACATTCTTGAGCCATTCATATTAAGATGTCTACAACAGGGCTTTATTCATAAAGGACACTGGGATGTGTTGATCAGTACAATTAAATAGTAAATATAACACACTGTAAATGTAATTCATTTAGCAGTATCAATGCATTTTTAGCTCCTTTCAATTGAGCTGCTTCTTATCAGAAAGTAAACTATAGAGACTTTGTCTCAAATGGACTTATTTATGAGAATGACAATCAGTTGACAAAAAAATTATTGATACATGTACATATCCTAAGGACATCTCTCTCTCTGTCTCTCTGTCTGTCTCTCTCACTCTCTATGAAAATGACAATCAGTTGACAAAAAAATTGTTGATACATGTATACATGTCTAAGGACAAAATCTCTCTCTCTGTCTCTATCTGTCTCTATCTGTCTCTCTGTCTCTCTCTCTTTCTCTGTATTCTAATACTTCAGTTTTATGGTAACTGCTTCCGATTTTCTTATATCAAATTTAAAAGATGTAGGTAATAATGATCATAGATCTTGAAGAATATGATTGCAGTTTAAACTCAAGATCTTTGAACTTAAATAAATAAAGATAGAAAAATGAACTATAATTGACATGCAGGTATGTGTTTACCCATTACATGTACATATTATCTATTTTACATCAAATTTGTTATAAGATTCATGATGTTGTCAATTATAACAATATTTGTTCTTTGATCACCCCAAAAGGTTTGCAATAATGAAATTTTGCTGTATTTGTTCATGTTGTTTGACTGTCCCCTTATCTGGCCAACTTTTTGTCAAATTTACGCTGTCCCTTTTTAATTTTTTTTTCTATACTATTCAAGTAAACAAAGTTATTTATTTATTGTTAATTTTAAATACTAGTATATTTGTAGAGGTGAAAAAGCATGCCCAAGAAAAGGAAATCTGCCCAAAAGAATGTTGATGGGGACAGCGCTGTTCCATTCAAGAAGTATGTGGTGAGGCCCAGTGGGGAGGGGGGGTCGCAGGATGATCTGACCCTGTCCCAGGATTCCGTCGCCTCCACGGACAGGGATCTACTGGTACTTGGCACCGACTGCTTTAAACTTCTCACAGAGAAGGGATTTGCAGATGTAGCTAATGTTTTGCAAGGTTGGAAAGACTTTTTACCAAATGTATATTATATGATTGATTAATTCCCATGATATTCACATTATAGAAATCAAAAATCGTTACATTAACATTATATTACAGATGAACATAACATTGTTTTGTTTTCTTCTTTACATTGGACTAACTATAGAACAAGGGAATTTCCCAACTGCTATGGTGATGATTGTACTTTTGGATTAGCTATTATGAATCATAGTATTGACATCAAAAAACAGCAATAATTGTATATTAAAAAATGTAGTTAATTTGATGAAATGGTATTCCAAAATCATTTAGATTGGAAATGATGAGAACCATGTCACTGATTAAAAAAAAAAAAATCAGAGGTGAATCCAGATAATTGTTCTAGGGGAAGTGGTCGTCCAAATATAAGAACCATCTGTCAACTTTACAAAGGTGTGAATGATAAAGTAATTCCTACATGGGGGAAATTTGGGTTTTTTCCGGGGGGGGGGGGGGAGACACAACCCTCCTCTTGATTCTGTAACTTGAGCAGAATTTTATACTACAAGATGTGAGTTTTGTGTTTTAGTTTTGAGAAGAAATGTACATGTAATATTGTTGGTTTTTATTTATACTTCACCTTTTGTAGAGGAGGGTGTGACAAATGAACTGCTAGACAGAGTCACAGAGAGTCAACTGAAGGACCTAGAAGTTGAGTGAGTATGAAACCATTGGATATTTTTAGAAAAAGAGTTTGCTGGAATGGCATGTTTTGAATAAACTTAATTCAAACTTATTACTTATTTTTGATGGCAGTTTTATTTCTTAGATTGTACGTATTACAGACTGTTGTTATCATGTTCATGTACCTATAGTAAAATAGATACATCTCAAGCTCTTTAGCCTGTTTTAATGGCATTTGTATGTAGTGTGTGTACAAGTTCTACCTGGTAAATAGAAATATTGAAAGGAAGTGATCTATTTTTAGTTTAATTTTTTGAATCAATGATTGGTTTAGTTAAGCTATAAACTAATGATAGATTAAAATCATAAATATCTAGACATTCTGCAATAAATGACTTGTTATTGTTGAAAATTGTAACTTTTATACTTTTAAAAGAGCTTTTAAAGTGTCAATAATGAGCTTATTCTCAATTATAATTGATGATTGAAACAACATTATGGATTTCATTCCAAAAGAAATAAAAAGTTGGCATTTTTTTAGACCTCTTGGTAGGAGACTTGAAGCTGTTAAATGTATCCAGAAAATTACTGAAGGACTTTATGGATATAAGGTAATAAAATAGTGTGGGGTGCATGTTATGTACATAGGAACAAAATTTTACCCCATTTTTTTTAGGCCATGATTCTGGATACCAGGGGAGCAAGACTGTCGATATCGCATGTTATGCAAGTTGTTTGAGTGTAAACTAAATTTACTTTGTCAGAAATACCTTATTCTAATTCTCGCCAGTGTATTTTCCACCGCGGCCAAACCACCCTGTGGGTTTTTTATTGTTTTTTTTTTTATTTTTTTGGCCACCTTGGCCAATTATAAATTATACCATAAGCCACTACGGCTGTAATTTAAAGGCCACCACAGCCAGAACCACCTTGGTTCTAAAATATGAGTAGGAAAATATATTTACCTTTATTTACATTCCTTGTCTGTATACACGTCTGCTTGATCTCGCCCCTCTTCTTGAATGATAATTAGTACTGCGCTTATCACGTGATTTGCAAACGCACCTTGATTACATTATTAACACATGCATTACAATGACTTCTCAAAAATCTTTATCAAAAATTTCTTCATTTTTTGGATGCATATAATACAAAGAAACAGCGGTTTTTCCAGCATTTTACACCCAACTTTGGGGGTTATACACGGGTGCGTGTTATACACAAGACTTTATGGTATGCATGATCTTTAAGAGCTCCTGACTGGAGTTGCAGGGGTCACAGGTTCGATTCCTGGTCCAGCCATATGTTTTCATTGTATTTATATGCTCATTCCTCCCTTCCTATTACATGTGGTGCCATGACAACTGACAAACCCCTGGAACTGATAGGTTAACTCCTGCAAGGGGAAGAGCCTGGGAAGATCATTTAAGGGGAGGGGGGGATGTGACGGTCAGACTGGTTTGAATATTGGCGCCAGATAGCTCAGTTGGTAACTTGCTAGAGCACCTGACTAGAGATTCAGGGGGCCCTGGTTCGAATCCCGGTCTTGTCTGTCATTATTTCTCCTATTCCGTTACATGTTCATTTCAGATTTTGAATGACCCCATTCACGGACACATTGAGATCCACCCCCTTTGTGTGAAGATAGTAGACACTCCTCAGTTCCAGAGACTGCGCTCCATCAAACAGCTGGGAGGAACTTATTTTGTTTATCCTGGTGCAGCTCACAATCGATTTGAGCATTCTCTAGGGTATTTATATTGTACATTTATGAAATGCAAAACTGAGGGTAGATCAAATCCCAAGATACTTGCTGGGATTATTTTGAATTGATTCAGTACAATAATATTGTACTGGTAATTGAGAGATTTTAAGTTTGTAGCAAAACATTTCTTTAAAGTAGAATAAGAAATTTTATAAATGTTTATAAACTCATTAAATCAATACAAGTAGCAGTAGTTTTGCAGTACATGACTTCTGTTTCAAGTAACAGTTGTCATTTGCTCTGCCCAAAGGTTAGAACTTTTGTCAAGTGGCTGAAAATATAGATTAACTAACGGTATACATGTTGCCCACACTAAACATTTCACATTTGTTTTATCATGCTAGAGAGCTTTTTGGTTTAAACTGTTAATTTGACATGATTTTTTTTTTTTTGGGGGGGGGGGGGGTCCTAGCATATTTATATTCATTGCAAATAGGAAAGTTATTGCTTGCCACATTATTGTATAATGAGGGTGCTATAGCTGAAATATTACCGGTATGCATTTTTGTATGATGATATTTTTCTCGAGTGTCACAATATTTGCGAAAATGGGGAAAAGTGTAAATTGTTTTTATTTGCGTCATTCAATATTTGTGATTTAAAAAGTTTCTTGTAGCAAACAATACTGGATATAATTTCTGCGTATTGAATAATTTGCGATTTAAAAGTGCTCACGAAAAAAACGAAAATTAGATCATTGCGAAAAATTCTTGATATACGTACGGTATTTTCCTAGAGGATGAATGTCAGATTATCTCTTTGTTCCAGGGTTTGTTATTTGGCTGGACAACTTGCCTCCACCCTCAGAAAGCGACAGCCGGACCTGGGGATTTCTAACAATGATGTCCTGTGTGTTCAGATTGCTGGACTGTGTCATGACCTAGGTATTGCAGCAGTTATGTCTTTGTTCCTGTAGGTTATATGTTTGTGACATATCCAGTAACTTTTGTGTTTGTAGAGCAATTAATACACATGTGAAAGGTTGGGAAAGAACCTTTCCAAGGTTTGATTAAAAAAAAGGATAAGGTTATCAGGTTGACAGGTTGTGTGTTTTTTACCAACCTTAGCATAAACCCCCCCCCCCCCCCCCCCCCCCCCCCCCAAAAATAAAAAAAATAACTTCGTACAAGCATGATTTTTTTTTAAAGGATATTGTTTATGATTTAAATGATAAAACTTTATTTATCTAACAAGACTTTTAAATGATGGATCTTTCGTTGTAGGACATGGACCATTGTCTCACATGTTTGACAATAAGTTTTTGCCTCTGGCCCGACCCAAGGACAAAATTAAGGTAATTATTATTTTCTGTTTGAAGTTATTATTGATGGAGAAAATTATATTTCCGGATTTTAATATGGACAAACAGTAAATTTTGTTTGTCTGTCCTTACTTTCTGATGGATGATGTCATTTAAGTTCTATGGAATCATTAGAATTCATGGTGGCTCAATTTTTGTGGTATTCGTGGGTAGCACTCCCCCACAAATTTACATCCATGAGGAAAACAAGTTCAGGAAGAATAATCTTTCTTACTGAAACTGAAAACTGACACATCAACAAAATTACATCCCCACAAATAAGCATAAAACCCACAATTCACGAAAATTGGCCCCCCACGAATTTAAATGATTTCACAGTATATAATTTTTAGGTCACCTGATTTACTCAGATTAACTAATGCCATTGGCCTTCATCCGTCTTTGTGTGTCATCTGTTAACAACTTTACATTATTAACTTCTTGAAAACTACAAGGCCAATTTACCATTTTTGTTGTTGTAATTCATCTCTAGGATAAAAGGAATATAACTTGTGAAATTTATGACCATACCACCCACAGGGCCTCATGGGTGTGGCTAACTAAGCAGAAAAAAGGCAAAATTTTCAAAAATCTTTTTCTCTTCTCCTACACATGTAAAACTAAATGCAGGGTTATAATGTTCATGAAGCCCTCTATCAAAATTGTGAAATTCATGGCCCCAGGGTCAGGTTTAAGCCATAGGATGGGGCCAATATTGCCATATAGTTAAAATGTATTAAATCTTAGAAAATCTTCTTCTCCATTTCAATTTACATTTGAGAAAAACTAAATGCATGGTTATGATATTCATGAAGCCCTCTATCTAAATTGTGAAATTCATGGTCCCTGGGTTAGAGGCTCAGATACTAGAACAGGGCCACTATGGTCATCTAGTTAAAATGCATTAAATCTTAGAAAATCTTTTTTCTACTCCCATATAAATTTGAGAAAAACGTAATGCAGGGTTATGATGTCCATGATGCCCTCTACTTAAATTGTGAAATTCATGGCCCCTTGGTTAGGGATGCAGGCCCTAGGGCATTGCCAATATGCCCATATAGTGAAAATGTATTAAATCTTAGAAAATGATCTCCACTTTCACAGTAGGGTGAGATCTGAATGCATGGTTATGATGATTCATGAAGCCCTCTACCAAAATTGTGAAATTCAATCGATTAAAAATTTCTTTGTTTTTTGGGTGCGTATTATACACAGGTGCATACTATACACAAGACTTACGGTATTTTGACACAAATTTACTTTTTTCAGCATGAGGCTTTATCTGTGAAGATGTTTGACCACTTAGTAAGCAGTAACAACTTGTTGGGGGAATTTGAGAAGTATGGAATGACAGAACAAGACAGAACCTTCATTAAAGAACAGATCGCAGGACCACGCAAACACATCCCAAAGGTACAGATAGTCTCCAATGTTTCTGTTTTTAATTACCGTAATACATATATTATGATTGCAGATGTTGAAGATATTTTTATAGTGAATATTTTGTGCTCAACGCTTTCTCATTGGGGACTTTTTGCTCATTTTCAGGGATTATTTTATAAATAACTTCAAGCATGAATAATGGAACCCTGAATGCACAAAAATATATATGAGTATCATCCTAAGATGCCAAGCTTCTGGGCATCTTATACATTCTTTTGTACATACATTAAGACCTAAAATTCATCAACTATAATCGATTCTATGATGAAAATTGGCTTATGGGTCAAATTTGATTGTTACAAACATGAAAGGGCTAAGCGACGCAAGGCCTTTTAAATAATTGTTTACCTTAAGGTGGAATGTCCCTCTGATAAGAGACATAACTTCTGTAGAAAATAATTTCACTCTGTGTCTCGCAATTATTAAGGCATGTAGCAACAAGGGAGGCGGTGCTGGGCCCCAATTTATGTTGGAAAGCTACATTTATTTAAATTCAAATATAGAAAAAAAAAATTTGAATGGAACATACTGAACCCCAACTTTTATCAGGTGGCAAAAAAGTAAAGAAAACTTTTACAAAAAATTACAAGAAGCGAATCATATTGATCAAATTTTTATGAGGCAATATCTACATGTATATCCCTCCCCCTCCCCCCCTCCCCCGATGGATTAATTCTTATAAAAATATAAATAAATTTTATGTACTATTTCAATACATGAACAGTACGTGTTTGATGTTTTAGGCCAAAGAATTTTGGGATGGAAAATTTTTATTTCTCTATTATAGCTCGTTCACAGGTGAATGAATTATAATTGTGAAAAACGTGACCAAGACAATTGCCAACTCTAGACTTAGTTATCATCGTTTGAAACTTATAACATTTAAAATGTTTAAAATTGAATAAAGGTTTTCTATTCTGAGAGAGAAATATGGGAAAACAGAATTTTGAAAAAAACCAATATCACATTTTATTCAAGACAATATATCCCAATATTGAGATCATACCAATTACTGGAAGATCATTCATTTGATCCCCTTTTTGTGTTATAACAACATGCTCTGGTTTACATTTTTAGCATTTCTAAAACATATGGATCCATTTACTATTATCTTATCCAAATTTGAAAACAGAAAACCTTATCTGAAAAATTAGAAACTGAGGCATTTATCATGTACTGTATGTAAAACATGTATGTAAAACCCTCAATAGTCTGTGATAAAGAAAGATAACTCTTGCTGATTGAAGCAATTTTTGTTAAAAATCTATACAACGAAGTGCTATTCTGAACTAAAAAGCAGCTAGCACTTCATTATGTTTTGTAATATGAATTGACAATGTATATAACTATATATTATTTTCATATACATTTAATATTTTTAATTAATGGTAAAATTTTGATTTTTCTAATCACTATGTTTAGTTTTCTTCATATCATGATTAGACACATTATTAATTTTTGAAAAATCTAGCAGCGCTTCATCACTTCAACTTTGTTTCATTTGAATCTATTGATATTGACTTTGATGAAAATCAATATGAAAAATTTTGAAAAATATATGGTAAAATTAATAGCAGAGGGATATTACACCTTAACTCCACTGACTGACAAAAAGGGTGCATGAACTTGGCTGTAATGTTTTTTATACCCCACAAAACAAGTTACGGGGGTACAATGATTTTGACCTGTTTATCAGTCAGTCTTGTTATTTGTTAGCGTAACTTTTCTTTAACTGCTGCACAGAATTTGATGAAACTTTGTAGGTAATAAGGACACAGTGCGTAGATATGCATATTACCATGAAATTCTGGTTTTACCATTTTTTTTGGTGAATTTTGGCCCTTAAAAACAGAATCCTGGCCATTAGTGAATATAGTACTGAAACAATTTGCCAGAACAACTCCTCTTATACCCCTAAATAAAATTTCATGAAACATTGTAGTTGTTAAAACTTAAGTGCACATTTGCAGGAAATTTTAATGTTAGTTGTATCCCTTTATTAGATTATTCTATGTATTTAATACATACTTGGCCATTCATTATGTAAAGAATTGTCAAGTATTCTGCCATGTGGGAGCATTGGGTATGTGAGATCGCTTACTTTTTCTTTCAGTCTGAATATTCTGAGCTACCAACCTAATGGTTAAATAGCACAAGAAGGAAAGTGAAAGTATGGTCTAAAAAATATCCGATGTTTAATTTACACAAACACTGGTTGCAGCTGTTGGTTAAAGATTTCTTCATACGTTTGATGCCTTTCCTAATTTTCATTTAATGTAGAAATAATGGATGGTAAGTAATAATGTAAAAATGCACACTCACAACATTTGAACTGTTTTAAGGCAATGGCTCCCACAAGCTGTTTTCCTAGTAGAAGTGATTTTGGTAGTATTTTCATCATTTGTCCAAACATTTTCATTTTTTAACCGGGTTTTCCGAAGGAAAAATCTGGTTATTGAAATGGTGAAAATAGCATGTGGGTGGGTCAGCGGGCGGCTGCCAAAAAGGTACCCCTATTGTACGGATAACTCTTTCTACAGTTTTCAAGATAGGAAAATTTTGTTTTACAGATCAATTGTACATATACCGGTACATGTATCAGAGATGTGTATATAACTTGGAATTTGATTTTTGATAATTAATGCAAAAAATCATTTTATTCACAATTAAAGTCACAAGGTCACTGTAAATTTTATAAAAAAAAAAAAAATAAAGAGTATTTCCAAAAAGATTAACTCCAAGTGATGAAAATGGTAAAAAAGAATAGTGAAATAGTGCCACCATTTAAAAATTGTTTGTTTGCTCTCTTGATCTGACTGTTGGAAGAAAAGAACCAAACTTTCAACATTTGAGGTAGACTATTCTTGATTAATTGTATATTTTATTACAGGGTCATTGTTGGGCTTTGCTTTGCATAAATGTGCCATTTATCAAATGATTATAGTGACTTACAATCATTACATACACTTCTATTCCCTTAAAGTTCAACATTCCTCCAAATATTGATACCAGTTTAAAAAGAACAGTAGTGAGTAGTAAGGTTAATAGTTTAGAAATAGAACTTTTAAAGCCATTTTGTAGGCATTGTATACAAATTGTGCTACTTGTAAGGTAAGTGAAATTTTATTATCAATAAGATTTTGTACTTGGAAGACTTAGGAGCTATAAACTTTGGAGTCCATTGCAGATTGCTTCATTGCCAGATCATTCTAACACTACTTGTAGAATCACTTCTTTACCAGGAAGTATTCTTGCTTTTAGTGCAGACTTTATGACAAGATTTTCTTATTCACAATTTTGATAAATGAAGAGAAAATGAAATCTTCATGGAGGGCTTTTTATCAGGCTTGAGCTTTTTCATGACTGCTTCCTGTTCTCAACCTTGCAGCGGTTCATGGTATTATACTTTAAATCATTTGTTGCTTATCATCATAACACGTGAAAGCCAACTTCTTGGCTCCCAATCATAATGATATACATACTAGCATATATTAATTGATAATTTATTAATTCATTTTTCTGCTTTGATTTCAAAAAGTGAGGTCACCAAGGCTTAATTGAGTAAAAATTTTGAGTCATCTTCATGATTTCACAGATGATGGGTAACTTAAGTGTGCTTATTGGCTTCTCAGTCACAGTCCGTTAGATGAATGCAAATGTTCACTGATGTAACCTTTGGTCCCTTGTCACACATTGTCTGCTATATATATCACTGGCAGCCAGCAAGTTGGCTTCCATATGCTATGATTAAGGCTGAAGGTTGCTTGCTTGAGTCAAAAAACGTCTTACTCAAGTTGGCAGTTGCACACAGCAAGTGATGGACCATATCAAACAGGCCAGAGCCTAAGTTTACTGATACAGCCAAGTTAAATACTATTTAACTAATGCATTGTTATTACCAAGGGGTTGGCTCCTATTGACTTGAAGATCATACAATCGAAGGTCATTTATCAAATGTCTGGGAGAAAAGGAGCTCATTAATAAACTTTTCCTGTTGTTACATGTATTAGCACTAATAAAATAAAACTTTTACAATTAGCATTCATTTTTCATCGTCATTGTACATCATTAATGAACAGTGGAACATTGTATCCTCACTTCATAATAACATTTTCTACTTTAATTTTTGAAAAAATTTAAAAATGAATTTTATTGACTTACGATTTATGACATGATTAATGTCAATTATGTATTTTTCATTTTAGAAATGGCCATACAATGGAAGAAGTAAAGAAAAGGGATTTCTGTATGAGGTAATTTAAAGGTGCTTGGTTCAATTTTTGGGGTTTTAAATCATCAATGATTTTTTACACAAACTTAATTATTTTTCTTATAAAATTATATATGAAAGCCCATTGAGCTCATTTTCGTAGGTAAAAAAAAATATTCGGAAACTTTCGTGAATATACTTATTACTTTCGCGAATAAACGCGAAACGTTTGTGATATAACGCGTTATTTTCGCGAATAAACGCATTACTTTCGTGAATAAACGCGAAACTTTCGCTATATGATGCATTTCTTTAATAAACGCGAAACTTTTGCGAATTAAGGCGTTACTTTCGCGAATAAATGCGAAACTTAAATATAAATATTGTCATTTCATACAATAACCCTTATGAAGAACAATGACTGAAAACAAACACATTTTAGTTTTAAATGAAACAAAATAACCTTTTTTATGTAGATATTAATAAATCTGATCAAATTCATACAAATTATTATAAATTCAAACATGGGAAATTTTTAATAAAAATTTATGTTAATTTTAGAGAAAAAGATATGAATGCGTGTTCGAACACATGGTCAGAAGTAAATGAAAAATGCTGCTCTACCTCCTTCTCTAATTGGAACATCTAACAGTTTTATCAGATTTATTTATATCTATATATAAAAAAAATAATTTTTTTTTTATTAATCAACGTAAAACGGATGATATATTTCGCGTTTATTCGCGAAAGTTATGTGTTTATTCGTGAAAGTTTCGCATTTATTCGCAAAAAAAATTTTTTTTTTATACCTACGAAAGTAAGGTCAATGGGCTTTCATAATTATATACTTTCCCAAAATTAAAATCTTAGAAACTACATGTACCTCTCTTTAAAGATGTACATAGTTAAAGTTAAAGTAGTCCGAGTATCGCATTGCGTCATAATACGGATTTTACAATATTGGTTCGACTTTTACATAGCGTTTTAGATACCCGGTATTGATTTTGCTCTACATCGCTGTTGTAAACAATGGCAATAAACAATTAGAATGGTAATATATGTATTCTTTGAGAGATAGAAATGATTAATGTTGAGAAACTAGATTATGTTAAAGTAAAATGAAAAACGAAGTTTCTGATTAACCAGGATCTCAGGTATGCTTATATCTCTTTGTTTTGATGTACGTTTTAAGCTGTCAAGTATAATTTGACAGTATAGTATAATCAAAATCTTTTTGGTGTGACTTTCCCCTCAGCGTTCAATTTCACAGTTGCATTGAATATATACAATGCTCGTCACCTTTACTATAAAATGGAATCCACGAATCACTGATTGGTTGACAGGGAGGAGTTATCAATAAACACAACATTTCATGTCCACAATCATTTCTCATCTTACAGATAAAGTTTAAGGATAGAACGCTACTAAATATTTATATGTAATATTGCATGTACAAAAACAATAGTTTTAAACTTTTGTCATCGTTGTCATGAAAGAAAAAATGCACTGTTCTTAGGGTTTATCTTCCATTTGGACTGATTTCATGATTTCTATACAATTAAAAGAGAGAAAAAGAGAGATTAAATATATAACAGAATATTTAAATCATATCAGTGCATATGCAGCTTTGATTCTTCAGGTATTATACAATATATAATATAAGTTTTCATTCTTCAGATTGGAAAGCATGGTGAATTTTCCACTTGTGAAATTGCTCATGGGTATACACTTTTAGTAATAGAACCACAAAGCTTTGTATCTGAAAGCAATTACATGTAACAAACTCTTTTTTGATTTATTCTCTGTATATACTGATTAATACCATGAATAACACTAAAAGGTAGTATCAACCTTTGTCAATGATAGCCGTAAAAATTGTTTTGGTAACTCTGTCCCAGCAACCAATTGTAAAGTTTGCGGTCGGGAGGTGTGTTTTGTTTATATTTACTTCATCTGTCAAAATTTAACGTGATGCAATTGGAAAAGTCACACTAAAAAGGAATTGTACATACTGGTAAGGGACAAGAACTTTGGCAAAACTCTCATAATTAATGCTTGTTTATTTGATGTTTATTTCGGTATGTGTATTTGTCTCAAAACCTAATGAATGTAGATGTATCTTTATATACTATAAACCCTGAAGCATACTACTACACCAAAAAAGCTTGCAACTTTTGTGCTTCAAAAGTTTCGAGTAAACCCTGAAGCATTTCGTGGAAACCCTTCAGTGTTTTGCGTAAACCATTTACTGAGCATGTAGCTAGAGTGCAGCAAGCGAGGGGTGTAGGAGA
Source organism: Magallana nippona (assembly GCA_033439105.1). NCBI lineage: Eukaryota > Metazoa > Mollusca > Bivalvia > Ostreida > Ostreidae > Magallana > Magallana nippona. The sequence goes on along the minus strand of CM065922.1, from coordinate 45,048,162 downwards.
ATGCTTCAGGATGTTCAAGTTTCCAATGCTGCCTTTTAACAGATTGTGGCCAACAAGAGAAATGGGATTGATGTGGATAAATGGGATTACTTTGCTCGGGATTGCCACATGCTTGGGATCAAGAATAACTTTGATCATACTCGATGTATGAAATATGCCAGGGTTTTGAAGGTTGATGATGAACTGCAGATATGCTCAAGAGATAAGGTGATTTTCATACATTGCTCTTGTTTAAAAAAAAAAATAGTACTAGTGACCTTGAAAAAATTCAAAAAAGTAATGTTTGCTTGGTTTGATTTTTTAGGAGGTTGGAAATTTGTATGACATGTTTCATACTCGGAACACTTTGCACAGACGAGCGTATCAACACAGTGTGGGAAACATCGTAGAAACAATGTAGGTCCTTTTTCAATTTCATTTGAAATGACTACAGCAATACTCGAATATTACGAACACAGAAATAGCAAATTATGGCTATAACAAATTCTTATTCATGTCCCGGCAAAATTCTTATATAAACCTATAGAAAGTTGCCGTATGTAATGAATTTATGGCTATAATGAAGTAATTTTAAGACCCCCGCTGGCAAAATCTTTACGTATTTTATCATTCATATAATGAATTTTTTCCATTACAAATTTCATTGAAGATACATGAAATTTTAAGATGCATATCTTAAATATTCAAATTCAAATATCATACAGTAAAAAAAAAAGTAAATGAAAAGGTCATAGTAATATATTTTGTAAATGATATTAATATTGATTTTATTATAACTTATAGTTTGAAGTATTTTCAGCTGACCATTTTATAATGAATTCGCTATAAGATTTCTTATGAATTCGCTATAAACATATAACGAATTACGTTTATAATGAAGTTTTTTCTATGGTCCCTTGAAATTCGCTATAGACGAGTTTTGCTGTGTACTCTTTCTGTACCTGTCAAAGCAATTACTGTAAATGTGGAATACATTACGATGTTTTAATTTCATTATGATCACCATCAGACAACTTTCGGTGAACATTAAGCCATCGTGAAGATTGAGCTGTGTATTCACAATATCTGTGTAGGCCACCATTACAGATGATATTAATAGATGTGTGCAAGATTTGGGCCTAAGTTTTCACTTGCGTATCGTAATTGTAGTACTTTTAAAATCAGTTAAAAATAATGGATATTATGTATGATTAAAACAATTAATGTTAACTAAACAACTAATTACAATGGAAAATTCCTTTCACCTTTATCTTTTATGTGGCCCTATCGAAGCCTTTGAACATAATAAACACATGCGCTAATCTTGGACATCTCCTTAGGGCAAAGGATTTATATTGAGCAGTTCACTTTTAAGATTGATAAATAAAGTCATAAAACTACATTTTCCCCTCTATTTGTCACGCTCAAAGTTGCGCATTATACACCAGTGCATATTATTTTTGAAAAAATACTTTATTTAGCATTTAATGGATTAAGAGAGTATTATAACGTGTTTCCAACGAAAAATTATGTACCGGTAAATGCATGGGTGCATGTTCATCACTCACGAGAATGTTTTAATTAAAATCATGATTATGTAATAATGAAGAAATAGATTATCTGTGAAATTAAAAACACAGTGAAAGGTATGAAGTTTATGAACAGAAAATTGTGAAATTTTAGTCGAGTGAAATTAAAAACCTTTACGGTAATCATTCTTCACTGTTGTCATTGATGTTTGGCAGATTTTTGGTCAATCTGATTAGAATCAGATCCTTGATCCGCCCCTTGTTTTTCTATTGTTGCTACACGACTTGTGTAGCGACAATAGAATAACAAGGAGTGGATCAAGGATCTGATTTTAATCAGATTGATTTTTGGTATCTGGCTTTGTATAATTTTTGTTTCTGATAACTTGATGTTTTCAACTAAGTAATGATTTAATTTTCTTTGTTTTCTTTGGTTATGTGTTACAAGTAGCTGATTGCTAGGGGTTGCCTTTTCTTTTGACACCCATGGACAAAATTTTATGGTTTTATTTCCCTTTGGTAAGGGAGACAACTCTAACAGGGATGATCTATGCATAAATGTCAAATTAGATACATGTACATGTATAGAATATTTGATTTTGTATGATGAAACCATGAGCTTTTCTGTTGTTCAGCCTTCTTTTATATAAGATCAGAATTCTTTATTTGTAAGTGTGCAGTTTGCCCAATGGTAAGTCATATTGATATACTGAGAATTGGTAAACTGCTGGTTGTATAGAAAAATTATCCTTATATTGTATGTTTTGCCAATTTTACATTGATGCTTCAAATGCCTCCATTGATATTAGGATCAGCTGTTTATAATGACATTGTGGCTCAAAAAAGTATTTTACTTTTTGAAAATGACAGTGGAAATAAGATAAATGAGGAATATGAATTTATCAGAGCCATTGAAGTTAATCAGAAATTACACTTCAACAAAGTCTGATTGTATTGGATATTGGTCTGAGTGTCCCATGATTGCAGTTGCTGTCAAAATTTAGTAATTATGGGAATGACACTGGGAGAAAACAACAGGAATTTGAGGTTATTTGATGACAATATTCAGAAATGATATGCAATTAGAAAGAGTGTATCTTATTAAATATACAAATTGTTTAGGTTCATGAATGAATTACGGTAGGTTTTTCTTAGAGATCACTTGGTTATGCTAAATCATGCTACATTATTAACAGAGTGTACTTTTTCCCTATGCTTGCGTGACCATGAAGCAGAAGGGAAACTCAAAATTTTTGGTTTTTTCCCAACAATAATTTTTTTTAAACTGGATTTACTTTTGAACATTGCTTCTTTTTTTTTTCTTTCAAAAGTTTGTATTTAAATATGAGAAATAAATTGTGGAAATCCTGTAAAGACTGGATTTTGGTAAGTTGTGGTTTTTGCATCAGTATATTATCTCTTTAAGATATTGGGGCATCAATAATGGAAGGGCATGATCAGAGAGATGATTTTGAATAAATTGATAAGGCTGCACCGATTCACATATGATTTGTTTGCTGTTTCACTTGCAGGATAACTGAGGCAATGTTGAAGGCTGATGATTATATAAAGATTCCAGGAACAGATGGGTAAGTCTAGAATTACAAATAAGGCATAAACTCAATCTTACATTACACGTTAAAAATTACAATCAAGCATAATGGTATGCCTTAGAATTTTTTAAATAGGAATAAAACTTGGATTATGATGGGTAAAACTGAATATGAAAACCAAAATTAATTAAATCAGAGTACGATTGTAGGGAATTAAACTGGATGTATTGATTCAGTAATTCTTAGAAGTAGTCTGATATCAAAGAAAGGAAGCATATCATTTATTTAAAGTAATTACGTGTGTTTCACATTTTTATTATAACAACAGAAATAAGAAGATATATATGACATTCAAATTTTATTGAGGTTTCATTTAAGAAATAAACAGCAATGTTAAAAAGTTCACCGGGATATGAAGTTGGTTGGTCACGTAATCAAATCCTGTGAAGCCTGAAGGGCTTCTCAGTAGATTTGATCACGTACCAACCAACTTCATATCCCGGTGAACTTTTTAACATTGCTGTTTATTACTTATATTTATGTTTGAGAGAGACAAATCGTTCAGAACTGTTAAAATTACCGATATTTTATGTTTACAATAAGACAAGCAATAAGCGCAAGCGGTTATCATTGTGATCACAGAAACGTTCACACAGAATTAATCGTTTTCGCTATTCTATAGGTTCATATAAGGAAGCATATTTGCAAATGTAAATATAATTATTTTAATTCATATCCTAACAGGTTATAGAATGTTCATCCAGAATTTTACATAAACTGGGTTGTTTTGGAGCTCTGTGTTATTTCTTTGAACTTTAACTTTGAAATAGAATGATATCTATATGTATACTCCCGCTCTGTAGGAGAGGGGGTATACTGTTTTACCCTTGTGTTTCTGTCTGTCCTTTTGTTTGTCTGTAAAAAATTTTCATCAAAGATTTCTCAGCAATAATTAATCACAGATGCTTGAAATTTTAACACACTCTTTGTTTAGGTATGCCATATGATGGGATTCATCTTTGTACAAATTGGACGTTAACTTCCAGTTAAATTACAACTTTGTTTAGTTTGAGCCTAAATCTTTGAACAAATTTTGGTCACAGATTTCTCAGCAACTATTAATCGCAGATGCTTGAAATTTTAAAACACTCTTTGTTTAGGTATGCCATTTGGTGGGATTTATTTTTGGACCAATCAGATGTCAAATTCCTGTTTAATGATGGTTTTGTTCTTTTTTAACTTAAATTTTTGAACAAATTGAATCAAAGATTTCTCAGCAACTATCAATCGCAGATGCTTGAAAATATAACACACTCTTTGTTAAGGCATGCCATATGATTTGATTCATGTTTAACAAATTTGATGTCAACTTCCTGTTAAATTTCGACTTTGCTTATTTTGTATATTCACATCAGGGCGTGGGCATTGGCTCACGTACATCTTGTTTTTTCACTTTTATATTGTATTCCCTTACACTTGTTAAATACTTTAAGATTATGCACTCTTAATGTAAATTTATGAAAATTTCAGAAAGATGTATAAATTATCGGACACAGTTGATGACATGGAGGCCTATCAAAAACTGACTGACTTCATTGTTGAGCAGATTCTTTGGTCAACCAATGACAAACTGGAAGAGTCCAGAGAAATCTTGATGAAAGTCCAGAAGAGACAGCTTTACAAGTGTGTGGGGCACACTCGTCCCCCAAAGGACTCTGACGTCAAAGCAGAGGTAATTGTAATTGGTAAGGATATAATGAAACAGCACATTGAAATCCCCAAGGTCTCTTCAAAGAAAAGGTAGCACAAGTGAATGGATTAAAGTAGTACCCTGAAAAGGGGAGATAATAACTGTGTGGAGCACACCATCTGCTTAAGGGCTCTCACAGGGAGGTAATACAAGAGTGGGGCACGCCCATCCCCCAAAGACCTCCAACATTAAAGATGACGTAAAAAAAAATGATCAGGAGTGGGAGTTAGAACTAGACTCCAATATTTATGATGATACAGTTTACATAAATATTATATATGTACATACGTGGTTCACTTGATATATGAAAAGAAAAAGAGTATGAGTTGACAAAAACTCAAATATAAATAAAAAATAATGGGTACATGTACATTACTTTGTAATAAAAGTAACTCAGTTCATTAATCTGTGTATAGAATAAACAGTTTGATTATATCTTTAGCTGAATGTATGTATATCAACAAGGAGTGAAGGGATTTAAGAAATTTGCCTGATGTTATTCTGATATAAGAAGGTGTTTGATAGATTGAAAAAAAATTATTAGGGGCCCGCTCTCTGGATGCCCTATGGTGATCAGTCTGTCTGTCCGTCCATGACCTCTTGTACAGAACATATCTTCTCTCCCCTTAGCCCACTTTGGCTCATACTTCACCCACAGAGTGCCTTTGGGTAAAGGGTATGCAGTGACCTTTAATCATTTTTCTATGTTTAAGGTTGAGTTCATTGCAGAATTATATGAAAAATCCTTGTCTTGAACATATCTTCTCTCCCCTTATTCCAATCTGGATCATACTTCACTCAGAGTGCCTATGGTCAAAGGGTGTGCAGTGACCTTGAATGAAGTTTGCAGGTCGAGTGTCAAGGTCATATCAGACCAAAGATTCTTTTTTCAGAGCATGTATACTCTCCACTTACCCTATATGACCTTAATTCACAAACAGAGCTTTTGAGAAAAGGGTATGCAGTGACGCTTCAAGGTCAAATGTAAAGGTCATAGTAGAAATATGAAAAATCCTCGTCCAGAGCATATCTTCTCTCCCATTATTCCAATCTGGATCATACTTTTTTCACAGAGTGCCAATGGTCAAAGGATGTCAAGTGACCTTGAATGAAGTTTGTAGGTCAAGTGTCAAGGTCATATCGGATAACACAAACATTTCTTTTTTTTAGAGCATATATACTCCCCACTTAATCCTATTTTGCTTAATCTTCACATAAACAGAGCTTTTGAACCAAGTTTCAAAGTCAAATGTGAAGGTCATAGCAGAATTATATGAAAATTTCTTGTCTGTAGCATATCTTCTCTCCCTTTGGTTCAATCTGGCTCCTACTTCTTTCACTAGATGCCTTTGATCAAAGGGTATGCAGTAACCTTGAATGATGTTTGTAGGTCAAGTGTCAAGGTCATATCGGATAACACAAACATTCTTTTTTTTTAAAGAGCATATACATTCTCCGCTTAAACCTATTTGGCTCATACTTCACATAAACAAAGCTTTTGGGTTAATGGTATGCAATGACTTTTAACCAAGTCAAAGTGAAGGCCATAGCAGATCTCTTTATAATCAGTTGTAGACCATAAATTATTTCCCATTTGCTTAATTTTTCGCAGGTTGGACAAAAATGCCTGTGTGTAAGGGGTTAATGAGATTGAATTAAAAGTTCTATGTCAGCTTGAAAATTTCTAAGTTATAGCATCAAGGTCAAAGATAAATTCTCTGAAATGCTTTTCATCCTATTGCCCATTATTTAAGCGAGCCTCTTTGAGTTGGTTGCCATTACAATGTTGTCTAGTTTACTTTTGAAATGAGAAAATTAATGTACTGGGTATGTTATGATATACAATCATTTATTGAAATATTAAGTATATTTTTGTCATTTTCAGGATTATACCGAGAAAGTAAAAGGTGCTTTTGTTGAAATCTTGAAGAATAAGGGCAGTCATTTGGGAAAAGAAGATATTATTATACATGTAAATATTTTATTTTGAATTCACAAAATTGACTAAAATTCACTAAAACTTTATTATCAAATCGTTTTTGGTTTGGCTTTTCTGGTAGCGACAAGCTCATTTCTAACAGTCATGTTAAGCATAAACTATATACTAGTACTCGCCTCTGGTGTAAAAACAATATGATTGGTCTACTTGTTTTCTTAGGCTAAGTTATCTAAACATGCATGCTAAAGTTATGCCAAAGCTTGAGTATTTTTCAGAACAGATCATTTTTCCCCATCATCGACCCTCCCTTGTGTTTTGAGTCTATTCAACTCTCTCTCTCTCTCTCTCTCTCTCTCTCTCTCTCTCTCTCTCTCTCTTCTCAGATAAGCAAATAATAAACCAACCATAAAAACCCAATGATAATTATTGTAAAGTTGCATGTGTTCCACTTTATTTTATGCACTATAAAGTCTCCTGTATTGCATGCACTTTTTTCAGCCAAAATTTGATTTAAAAGGGGGGGTGCGTATTATACACAGGTACAAAATTTTACCCCATTTTTTAAGAGCATGTTTCTTGATACCTTGGCAGAATGACTGCTAATATTGCATGTTATGCAAGTTATATGAGTGACACTGAACTTATTTTGTCAAAAATATCTTTTTATTAATTTTATTTCTATCTATTAGAATATTTATCCTCTCAGACCACTGTTCCATACATCTAACAAGTTCTTGCCTGTTTTCAATGTTTGTCTTTTTACATGTACAGTATCTTTTTGACCATATAAAGGAAAATATTGTGTATTAGTGGTTTAAACTCATATTTTGAACAAATGCTATACCTAAATTTATGTCTTTAATACATGCACTGCATTTAATTGATAATATTTTTTGTTGACTTGTACATGTCGGTAAAAAATTTGTTTTAATAGTCTATCTAATTTTCACTTTACAAATTTGCAGTTGGTGTTTCTGGATTATGGCATGAAAGACAAGAATCCTATAGATCATGTCCGCTTCTACAACAAGAAGGATCCTACTGCCCCCATTCAAGTCAGGAAGGATGAAGTAGGAGGAGACTATTTTGTTTTACAATTAATAAGCATTTACTTCGTCAGCTATGGGTCTTTTATTACAGCAATTCACTGTTACATTTTGTCTCACAACAACATTTTGTTAAACACTAGGTGTCTGATCTGCTTCCTGAGAAGTTTGCAGAACAACTGATTCGATTCTACTGTAAGAAAGCAGACGAGGCAAGCCTTCAACAGGCCACTGACGCCTTCAATAGGTGGTGCCAACAGAATCAGTGCTCTGTGGTAAGGCTTCATTGTAACCTTGCTATGCTAACATTTCATCACTAAGATACAGTTTATCTAGCTAATTATATAATAGTGTATTGTGCATATTCTATGCCTTAATGGAGTTCAAGGATTGATACGTAGTGCATGAGCCAGAGGCGAGTGCACTATGTATCAAACCCCGACTACTATTTAGGCATAGTACATGTACATGTACGTGCACAACACTATTGTTGTTATTAATACGCTGACTGTTATATACTGATGTGCCATGATGAGTAGCTGTGACATTTGTCTGTTATCTTGTCTAGTCAATTTTGGCTGATTATTTATACAACAATTTACAATCACAAATCTTTCTTAAGCTATAAATTAAAAAACGTTTGCATGACTCCGTTAAAAACTGTTTTTTACAGAATGTTTAAACAATTTCTTCAAAAGTTTATTGGAGACTTTCTCTTTGAAATTCTTGTCAATATTGACGTTGTTATGAAAAAATTAATATTTTTAATTGTGTTGAATATATATCTAAAAGCTGCTGCATAACTTGAATGTCTGCTGTGGTGTAATAGGTAGCACACTGGACTAGAACCCTAAGGATTGTAAGTTTGATTCCTGCTTGTGCCACTCTCACATTTTTTGTCACAGTGCTTGGCATGCATTATTTTGTTACTTCTTGTATGCAAAAATAGATGAGTATTGAATTTATGATGACAGACTTACAGGCAGCATTATAATCTGCAACAGAATAATGATTCAGCAGCTCAGGTTGTAAGGATTTGATCAATTGAGGTTGATTGTCTTTCAGGGTGATGATAGTCTGATGCCTGACATGACCCCCGTCAAGTCCGGCTCCTCGGCAGACAACCGCAAAGGGACGCCAGAGTCTTCTAAAATCCCCAACAAACAGATCACACCAGGGACTGCCAGTAAATTTAAGTCCCACCTGAAGTTTGACTAATTACAAAAGATACCCAAAATCCAACAGCTGTGTTTCAGTTCATTTTAGGTACATATGCACTATAAAAGCAGAAATGCTCATTGGGAATTTAATTTTATTCATACTGATTTGAACGTTTATCCATGAAATTACTGGTAAATCTCCACGTAATGTTTTTATGTTGTTATATGTTCGATTTAGTTATTTATGAAACTAAATCTCCATGAAAGCAGTTGTATGTACATGTACTGTTGTTTCAAATATTCTGGTTTAGATTTTTGAAATGATAAGTTTGTTAATTTTTTTTTAGCTGGTAATGTTGATGAAATTATTAAGAAGTTTGAGTTATGGCTCAGACAGTCTGTACTAGTTTTAAAGATGTTTCATTGTAACAGGGTAATAGGCACCTGTCTTCATCTTTTTATGTTCTGGTTGGTACTTTGAGAATTGATTTTGTATCTTTCTACCAGAATTTTTTTTGTTCATTTTATCCATTTTATTTTATTATTTTATTTTATTTTTTTGGTTATACACACATGCCAGGCAAACTTATTTTTCCTGCAAATATGTTCAAATGAAATCCAATTTACAAATTTACAGTGGATTTTTTTATATACATAGAATCCATTTATCCATTTTCTATCCCAGTGATTTATTTTGTGCTCAGTATATCATATCCATACTCTGGTAATAATTCTCCATCAATTTCATTCTCTTTCAGTATTATTTTAACAGAACTTGTTGTATTGTTTTCCACGTAATGTGCAAGAATCATTAAATCGGTATATATAGTCACTTTTAGTAACAGCGAGATAAGGCATGAGTTTCACTATCCCAAAATGATTTTAATTTAATCCTCATCAAGGCACATTTGAAATGTTCTTATGATAAAACATCCTGTATTTGATCCCGTATTTTCAGCCGATTACCATATCATCTTTATCAGTGGCAGTGCAATACCAGCATTATTATATACCTCAATTTTCAATTGAATTTTACAAATCAAATGGCCTCCATTTAACATCAATCTAGTTCAATGCTTTTGATGAAGTTGGTTTTTTTTTGCCCAATTTAAAGTAAGGTTTGCGGTTACAGGGAGATAACTTACATATTTTCATTGTGACTTAACACCAACTACCCTTTATTTCAGCTATGACATCAAAATTTATATGACGTCATAATTGATTCAGGATCTTTTTATTTCACGGGGTTTTGTAGTATCATTGAAAAAATAACAGGACAAAAGCATTTTATCAATTTCCACAAAAACGAAGTCCGCATCATATGTTTTTAATAGTGTTTTAGAAACATCAGATTACACATATATTAAGATAGATTTTTCCTGAAATCGGTGGACTTGGAAAGGTTTCAAATAATATGTTTACGTTTACATAATAGTAGTCCAAAATTAAGACTTTTGTTGCATTTTATTTTATTTTTAAATAGTTCATTAAAAATTTTAAAAAATGAATCGTGTTATAAATAGTGACATTATTTTCAAACATTTTAAGCATAAATAACCCCCATAATAGTCACATATAAAATGTACATATTTTCACGAAATTATTTCATTTCATCAACATGAAAATTTGAAATCATGAACTTTGACCTTATGTAGTAATAAAATGGGACTGACAAAATCATTTGAATTTCATGAGAAAAAAGACTTTAGTATAGTGAACAAAATGGTATGTAACTTTGGTACAATTCCGTAAAAATGCAAGCCGCAAATCTTACCTTAAAATATCATCTATACTGATAAAGTATTTGTTCATGTCCTACTAAATCACGGCTTCAAATTTCTGCTGAAACCACTACCATAGCTTATTAGCATCAATGTATTTTTCTTTTGCACTGACATACTAGTACATAGAGTTCAGAATCACTGCCATGGTTTACCACCTCCAACCATTCTGATCCATTGTATAAATAAACTTGACTGGTGCATTATATTGTAAATATCTTATACATGGAAAATTGTGAACATATATATTTGTGTCTTTACAATGGTGAAGTTTTATCTTCACCTTCCCTATCCCTGATTGAATAACTTCCCCAACTTATTGTCCTTGTCTCTGATTGAATAATTTCAACTTATTGTTACCATTCCTTTCATTTAAAAGGGACAATGATTGTAAATCTCTGTGGTATCATGATTAATTTTGCGATAGTTCATTGAGTTGTCTCATAGCCTGCCCCTTTACATGTAAATTCCCCCATAGCTCTTGCCAAATTCTTAGTCCCATCTCTCTACGTGTGCCAATGTACCTGGATTTTGTTCTACTATTTTTTTCTCTATGATTAGCCTGTCAATCTGTTGTACTTTTTACACTGGTTTTAATATCTGCTTTTCTTTTATTCTTTTATTCTTGCTGTGTTGTATTTTTAACCATTAGTTAGTATTTAAAACTATTTACTGCATGCTGTGCTATTTTATTTACATATGCTATGTACTAGTCATGAATTATTGAATTCATTGTAATTTGCATGTTTTTCACATGTATGGTCTTTAACTTTTAAATGGGCAAATTTTATGTATCCATATACACATAGCAACAATAAGCTTGTGTTACAGGCTGTTGTAATTGGTTTAGATTACCATCAAACTGTTGTGTTTGCATATTTGATTACAGTTTTAAACTGCACAATCTGTTCTGTACCTGTATTTCACAGCTCTGTTATTTATCAAGGTCAGACGACACGTTCCTCAATTTTATATAACTTTTTCCAGGGATTTGTTATTGATTTACTACTACTTTGACAAACTTTCTTGCAAAAAATTAGGGTACCTAACCAGGCATTTGTGCAAGATAATAGAGTATGCAATTTCCTGTATAATCTTATTGAAAATACACTTGCAGATATAAGAATTATTGGCATATATATATATATATATATATATATATATATATATATATATATATATATATATACACACAATTTTTTTGTTGGGGGGGGGGCATAATCAAATATAATTTTTTAAACCAATTTCAGTGAAAATCCGGATTATATTTATTGGAACTCTTTATTACGAGGAGATACAAAAAAGATGCCCGAGGAATGTGTCGTCTGACCTTAAGCTCCCTTTTGTAGTTGAAGCCATGTGACAAAGTCACCTGATTTGTTTTAGTTTTTAAGGATGTAATGTCTCTACTCTTTACTATATACCGTCCTTCACGATTCTAGTCCTCCTATAGATAGACTGTAACTACAATTGCTCAGACTTTACCTTTAGATTGAGGAAATGTGGAGGAGTAGCCCCACCCAAATATTATGCAGAGAAGTTCTCATAAGATGGCTTTAAATGTACATGTATCTTAATATGTTATGCATGAAAATAAAAATATCATATAACTGGTAAATTGCATGCTTATGTATTGCTTAAAAAAATCAAACTAAGATGACTGTTCCATCATTTTGTACCACTGTATCATATTTCATGTGAATAAAGTGGGTGTTATCTTGCTCCGACTTGTAATATTGTTTCTTGTAACAAAGACAGCTAGTATTAGTGGTTGCTTATAAATGTGATAAAATTTGATCGTAATGTAATCGTCCGTAATGCAATTAGACATTGGATGCGATTTGTCACAGTTTTACGCCAACTCGGAGACTAACCAGTATTGGAATTCTGATGACCTGTGTAAGACATTGGCTTCCAAGATGCAAACGAAAATTGTGGTCATAATGCACAACTACAGTACACCATCAATCATATTCCAAAAGAACGTTGGCTATGGCGTAAAATACAGGATGAATGACCTAATGTAAAGAAGGAGAATTTTGAACAGAATATGTTTAGTAGGAAAACCTCAAGTCATTTGACCATGTTTTTTTTTTTACTAAAAGATATGTAAAATAACCCATTCTCTGTTTGATTTTTAAAAATGTTCATTGCCAATGTTTCAAATTCCTGAGCCATGATCAAAACTGGGATAAAGCAAGGGACAGCACATGTCCCATCCCACAAAATCCTCTGATGTTAAGTAATATTTATTATGCTGAAGTAAATTAATACAGAGTCCAGTTTGAAAACTGTATCAACTACAAGCTAATAAATCTTCTTTTGTACCAACCAAATCAGGTTAAATAAGGTTGGCCTGTCAACCCGAATGTTCCCATAGAACTACAGATCTGCAGCTAATACGGGGCATAGACATTGTGTACATATAATTGCATGATATGATATGACGTGGCTTGCCAACTGATGCTATCCTTCGATTTGTGGGACAACCTTAAGCTGCCATGTTGGATGTCATAAAAATTAACGTAATAGCTCTTGTTCTGGTCACCTACAGTACTCCTCAAATGTCGGTCCCTCGAGTAACGCATCCGGTGACACAAGTTTATCTTCTGACAAGGTTATGCAGGCCACCTATCTGCTCTCTACAGTACAGTAGCTTAAGGCAGACTAGGAACGCGAAATTTGACCCTCACTACGGCTCTCTTAGACCTTATCACCACAACTGACAAGAAACTTAGACTTTACCAAGACTAATAAAGATATCGACACTCAGATCTCACCAATGCAGACAAATTGGATTCAAAGACTTCACCATGGCAGGCGATGATCTTTACATTTAGACCTCACAATGGTAGACAAAGAACTCGACCTTTAGAGCTCACAATGGCAGACATAGAACTCGACACTTGGACCTCACAATGGCAGACTAGAAATTCGACACTTAGAATATCTGATACCATTTACTCTTTGAATAACTTTTGATTAAATTTATCTAACAAAAAATCAAATGCATTTTCATAATTGTATATGAGGTAAGTTTTTACTTAAAAAATTTAAAAAACATACATAAGTTTTTGACAAATTGAGCATTGTTTATAAGACACAACAAATTTTAAGAGAGTGCTCCAAATGACGTTCTTTTTGATCATTGACAACATCAAGTCGAATATCAAAATTCCTCACAACAGCCATGTACGGATTCCATTTTCTCAAATCTTCTCATTATCTAAATAATCTGTTGATCGTCGGGTTGTTTTTCTTCAGTGTATTCTTTTTTTCATTATTCGTAAAACTATATCTGGAATATGTGTTTGATAATACAGTTTTAAAACGGAAGATGTCTGCTTTATTGTCCGATTTATATTGATTAAAATTCAGTCCAACCAAAGAAATATGATACGATTTTGTGTCGTCATAATTCAAATAAAAGCACGGTTTTCTCCCAAACTTTTTTGTGGGGAAAAAATATATAATTTTATGTTTTATTTTAGCCACAATTTACAAGTTTTGGTTAAATATTATTTAATTTATACAAATTTCAAAAGGTGTCAGATAGAACGTGAACTTAAGGAGCTTGACATGACTTGGGGAGAGGCTGAGTCCCTGGCCAAGAAGAGAGCTGAGTGGCGAAGTCTTGTGTTGACCTTATGGTTCTCCCGAAAAGAAGGGGATAGATAGATAAAGAAAAACATAAAACACCTATTTCCGGATCACTTTGCAGTTGACGCTGAAGTTTGTAAGAATAATGAGATGCAAATTAAATTAACATTTCTGACTGGGCATTGGTGATTGAATAATCACTTAACTACCTACTTTTCCGCACAGGACTTCGATATATACGACGTCGTCTGTCCCACAGAGGATTCGAACCTACCACGCAATAATTTGATAATCAACCACTGATCAAGAGAGTGTCCAACAAGCTCAGGTGTGGTACTCACCGCACTCATGGACTCTACCTAATTCGATTTTGGAAATGAAATTGAAAAAGCTGCATGCTAGCGATTGAACGACATGTGATGCCTCTATAAATGTATAACAAAAACAAGATTCTTGATTTAACGATCATAACACAAGCTGATGTTTAGAAGAATCCAGCTATTAGAGACATGGACTTGTTGGTGTGGGAGTACATTATAGTTGAATAGAGCACAGTTTTGTAACATGTCTCGCCGATTGTGTGCTGGAATACATGGATTATTGATGGAGAAAAATGATAATGGCTTTTTAATTTGTTCTTGCATGTATAACCGCATAACATTGATTACGACTGGGGATTAAGCTAACCCACATTTTTGTAGAAAATAATAAAGAAAAAAAAATCTTTGTTGATCATTTTTTTATTGTTTTATAACCATGTTTGTTCGATATCAAAACATTTGAAAATGGAGTAGAAATTTTATTTCTTAAAAAATTTACAAACGTTCACATGGAAAATTTAGCCTTCTATACTGTACAGTCAGTTCTTTTATAGATTAAAAGGTATGTTCAAATTACTTCAAATGAGTAGGGAAAATAAGTTAATGGGAAATAATAGCGTGAAATTTCAGAATATTTTATTTTCAAAAAACAGAAACAAAACAGCCAAGCATTTAAAAAAGACTATTTTTCGCATCACTCATATGGAATTAGAAGATAAAATACGTCATTAGCGTTACTGTAAAAAATATAATAACAGGACATTGGAAGTTCTTCCAAGGCTGTTGGTTATCGTCAATGTCATCGACAGTTTGTCTCTAATGGTACAAGTACTGATGGTAAAGAGTGTAGTAGTATATCCAATCCTCTTCTTGGCGTGACCGCTCCTTGCTCAGAAACCAAAAGAACAAGGACGCTAGGCTAATCAGGAGGACAGCGTTATTCGGGTTTGCTACGGCTGTCGAGGGGCTACTGCCTGTTGATGGGGCTATAAGAAAAATACGAATCAATGTCCTAGTAAATCAAAGTCCTAAAAGTACTCAAGGTAGGGTGTATAATTGTACATATATCAAGGGAATAAGTTTACAAAGCAGGCACAAAGTTTTATTCATCTTGATTGAGTAATTGTTATTTTTCGCAGATCCAAAAACACCATTTTGAAATAACGCCATTTAATACACGACGAAGATTATTAAAGGAGCATGGTCACGATTTTGGTCAAATTTTATTTTTATTTTTTATTGTTTACAATGCTCTAGAAAAGTATTTCTAATAATCAACCACAATTTGAGAGTCAGTCGTAGAGTTATAATCAAGATAAAGAGCTCACAATTTATTGTCATGTAAACAAGGTCCGTGCCCTGTTTTTGTTTACATTGGTTCAATATACCGGTAAGCGTTCATTTTTAAGCTGATTCTCTCTCTCCTTATTCGGTTTAAGCATAACCAAAAAGTTCCTGACGTTTTTGGTCCAAAACTGGAATTTTCACATCAACATTCAAAACGTAAACAAAAACATGACTTAAGCTTTGTTTACATGACAAAGGATTGTGGGCTCTGTATCTCGCTTATAACACAAGCATTGTAAGGATTTAAAAAAAACGTAAAAATAATTTTTGAGCAAAATCGTGATCACGCCCTTTTAAAAACTTATTGTTACATTTGTCTCTATTCAACTTCATATCATATATGAGAATTCTTTTTTAGCAAATCTGAAGTGTAATCGATTTATAAGGAATAAGCGATCAAAGACATTAGTTTCAAGTGCGCACGGGGGTATAGAACTCTCATATCTTTGCATTGCAGTCAAAATTCTCCATTGCACAAAAGCAGTCGTTATTTCACAAGGTTATATTAGGTATATATATTGAATGGGTATATTGAAGGTTATATTGAAGTTTATATTATATATATATATATATATATATATATATATATATATATATATATATATATATATATATATAATGGTATATTGAAGGTTATATTAGGTATATATATTGAATGGTATATTGAAGGTTATATTGAAGGTTATATTGAAGGTTATATTAGGTATATCTGTATTGAATAGTATATTGAAGGTTATATTAGGTATTTATCTCATACGTGTGGTGTATAAAACCCGTGTGATAAACTTTAGCTTTATCAAACGGGTGATGCTTTATCAAATATTTCCTGTCTGAACTATTTTTGACACTGCTCCTCGCCTCAACGCTTGAGTGATCTATTTTTGAATATTTTCCTGTATATTCCACATCTACTACTACTACTATTAAAAATTGATTTAAAAAGGATTTTGTAGAAGATTTAAATTACAAATATTAAGAAAAACACATAAATGTGTAGTTAATGAAACTGCAAATCACGTTAGCTATCATATCAAGGAGTTCATTCTGACGACGCGATGAAACAGAACGCTTTGGATGTGACTCTAATCTATACTATAGAACTTACCAAAATAATGCCTCCCGAGACTATTTTACCATCAGCAAGCATCCTCACTCAATATTTTCAACTTCGAATCATTAGTGTTTGTTTTATAAATCATCAACAACTGTTCCTCGTTCGAGTCAATTCAAACTAACGAGCATTCGCAACTTTTAGTAGGCCTATGTCAACAGACTTGGCTATTCAAGTCTTCAGTATTTCCATTAAATTAAGAATTTAAACTCTAAAAAAATAAGAGATAAAAAAAATAGTTCAAGGGCTATTTCAGTGAAACTTTACATTCAAACAGCTAAATTTACCTCCGAAATGACGAACTAAATTGTATTACGCAAGGTCGCAATAACACGACGTTGCATCATCGATTAGGCTAAAAAAAATCAATTCGATGTCATTTAAGGGACTGTCTCAAAAGCTTTATGATATAAATTAAATAATATGAGATAAATAGAACATCTATAATTGTGTGATTTTATATTTGCTTTATCCAACTCTTTGAAATGGTTATACTCGCTCGGCAAGCCTCGCGAATATATACACCATTTAACTCGTTAAATAAAGCAAATATAAAATCACACAAAATAGATATCCTCTATATATATATATATATTGAATGGTACATTGAAGGTTATATTGAAGGTTATATTAGGTATACATATATTGAATGGTATATTGAAGGTTATATTGAAGGTTATATTAGGTGTGTGTATATATATATATATATATATATATATATATATATATATATATATATATATATAATGGTATATTGAATGTTATATTGAAGGTTATATTAGGTATATATATATATTGAATGGTTTAAACTATAAATGAGAAAAGCTGTTGTCAAGATTTATAAACCAAAGTTGTAATGAATTTCATTTTTTTGGTTAAATTTTATCGACTTTTTAGGGTTGTTTGTAACAATTCACTCAAACGATTGAAATTTAATAGATATGTGTAACGTGTTTTGTATATTTTAACTTGTTTTTCAGAGTATGTATGCATTTAGAAAGTCGGTTTCTAATTGAATAGTTAAAGAATTGAATTGTAACTAATTTAAAACTTAATTGATATCACATGTGTTTACAGACTTAAATGTGGATTTCAAAAGTTTCAGTTTCATAAACCAACCTGCTTTGCAGATGAGCAAATTCTTATTTTCTTGTTGTTGCCGTTGCTATAAACAGGGTTCGAAGTCAAATATGAGTGTAAGGATGATTTATTTTATAATAGAAAACAGCACTATGCCACTATCGATAAAAACTCTTATATCATACAGCTACAAACGTAGATAAAAAAAAACAAACTAAATGTGAAGTATAGATAAATACGATAAATACTAAACATTTAGATTTTTCAAAGGTGCCCACTTTATTTTCACTTATTTTTAAAATCATTTTCTTGAATTGGACGCATCCACTTTTAACCCTCCACCAACCTAACCTGATAGTGTGCTGTTGTGCTAAGTTTGTTTGAAATTGGCCCAGTAGTTCTAGAAACAAATACAGACGGACGGACAAACAAATGGTGATCCGAAAAGCTCATTTAAGATTTCAGTTAAGTTGAGCTTTAAAAAGCGAGGATACTTTGCCGGAGAAATCATGAGATTTTAAGGTTGGTTAGATTTTTTTTTATCATAAGTTGTCTTTTTTGTAGTTTTGGTGGTAAGTTTATACGAATGGTCTCTTGATTGATCGAAACGTAAGCTACATTAGGAGCACGAACTTGCACAGGCTGACCTTGTAGACACCTAAGTTGTTGTAGTAACCTTGGTAACCTCCAAATATAAGGAAAATGGCTGTGTACGCAGTTATGGACATTGATGACAGTTTACTTACATGTACCTTTACGCTAATTACTGTGGTTTCATTAATATTCAAGGGTATCAATATCCGTGGATAAAGAGAAAACCACACGTCCAAGGATACGCAGATTTGTGGCCAGTGACCCTATGAATACAAATTGTTAGTAGAAATTGCACTTCACGGAACATTTAATTTCATGTTTAAACTTTACAACGAAATCCACGAAAATCGGTATTCAACGAATATTTTTCTGCAATGCTAGCTATCTTAATCATACCCACACGGGTCACTAAAGAAAGAAGTTTACTGTTTAAAAATATTTTCTTAATTGTTGGATCGTCCACCCATTCTTTCACTCATAATATATATATAGTATAATGATATAAACAAAAGATGTTTGTTTTATTTTCATAAATATTTTATATTTTAAAAAGTAATGCGTCTTATTGACATTACTTGACATGATTTATCAGATGAATTTATTCACACAAAATTTTAAACTCTACAGTGCATTACTTTCAATCAAAAAGATTTTCCACTTTTTCATAAAAAATACGAAATAATTCGTATAAAATAATGAAGGGCATATATCCTTCTTTGAACAACGAAATCGTGTTTTCAGAAATGATACTTTAACGATCCATAAAATAAGATTTTGGTGTAGCATTCCACCTTAAAGGCAATAGTCTTGTCCAAATTTTACAAGCAAGTTTATGTATGTTTATGTATGTTTATTGTTCAATGAAAATTTGAATTATTTTGAATAAGATTTTTGGCACGAACCCATATATCTGTAGAAGTATTAAAAGGGAACATCGTCATTGGTAAACACGTAAGTGATAAAGCCCTCAGCACCACCCCATTTTTTTTAAAACCTCGAGCTCGTTCTTAAACCATATTTTGGAAAATAGAAATCTTATGTATCAAACTTTAAAAAAAGACTGACCTATTTGGCAAAAGTTCCCGGTGTATCCATTGAAGCAGACGCAGGAATTGGTAGGCCCGTTACAAGCCCCGCCCACCGGAAAGTTGCATGTGCTGTCCGCCATACAATTTCCCCCACCTGCGTTTTAAATCCAGATGAAATATAAAACGATATGGAAATTATGAGGTTAACTTCAATGTATATATAAAGGTATAACAAAAATTAGCCTCTAAAACTACCTTCTGAACCATATATAACTACATTTTTTTAATCCATGTATACACATTGTCATATCTAATGATGTATTCACAATTACACATGGAAAATATACAAACGTATGCTTTTGATAAATCATTTTGAACAAACAGCACAAGAAGTTTGTAAAGGAATTTCGTCGTGTGAAAATTTACCTTGTGAACGCACTGTTGGAAGAAGTCCTGTAAAAATAGAAAGGCCGTGCTTGAATTTACATGTATTTGAATTTGTCAATTTTATAACATCTGTAATTCAGAAAAAAGGATACACATTGAAAGTACATGTATGTGTGTGTGATTGTACAGTTTTCTATACCTACAAATAGGAGATACACAGTCAGGTGTCTCTTGAAGCCGCCCATCTTCAAACCGCAGCCTATCAGAAAAATATACGTACATGTATGTATATATGATGAAATGTATGTGAAAACTTGGTTATTTTTATAAACGAAAACGTTATCGGTGTTAAAATATACTTATATAGGAAACATTTAAATGAAAACTTGTTAATTTTTGTATATATGAAATTCATGCTGATGAACCCAGAATTATGAATTTTTTTTTTGTTTAAATAAAGTAAATTATTGAAGAATACATTTTTTTTCACTGAATAATGGAATGAATTTACCCCCCTTTAGTTAAAATCAGTTTACATGGTTTTGACCATACATTCTATTCAATATTGTTGCATGGCAGTAAATTTCGGGTATTTAACACTCACTCATTACGTTTAAAAATGCATGATAATGATGAAATGTTTTACTCTTCTAACTTTACATTTGACGTTTTGTTAATTTATGGGTACACTTTTGAAAAGTGTTGTGTTATGTTTTTTTTTTTTGGTTTGTTTCTTGTTTTGTTTTGTGGTTATTTTTGCAGTAAAATCAAGTCATGGGAGATTCCAATATCATATTAAGCTAAACAGTTGGTCATACAGGACTGGAACGTAATGTTCAGACTTTTCTGTACGTGCACTGATATTCCAATACATAAAACATAAGTAAATATTTTAGATTCTCAATATTCTATAATTACCCCAAACTCAGTACCATATTGCTACGCTTGTATTCAAATCGGCAAAAAGTTTATTTTCCGTACACAAAAAATCATCATAACTCCTTTCGATGGCATACATGTACGTGTATGTGATTAGCAAGGCATGCTGAACCTATTGTTTTTTTTTACTATTTAACAATTCTTTTATTGTCAATGAGCCCATGACTACGATGTATTGTGGACGAAATAATATCTTCTAAGTTTTGAAAGAAAGAAAGATAAGAGGGGAAAAGAAAGAATTGAGTTTGTTTGAGCCAAATAGTAATTCTTATCTGTAAATTTGAACAAATAAGAAATAAAGTAAAGAATGGTGTCCATGTAAGGACGCCGAAGGGAATTGTTCTTACCTTGTCAAGCTGATCCGAGGATAGGGAAGTTCGCTTCCGTGTTAAGGACCTGGGTAGTCTCTGTAATATGGGTTAATGTCATGTTCAACTGTCGAACCACCAGATTTAGCCCCGCAGGCCTGTGTATGACATACATTAAGAATTAAAAATAATTTCGACCGATTCGTATCCTGCATTAACATTGAAATTTAATGTGTGCGGTTTTTTAATTAACATTTTGAAATTTTCATTGCGTTTTTAAACTGAATTTCAAATTAGTGACAAACATTCAATGCAATAATTTTTGCGACACATCAACTGCCTATAATCAAAATACTGAAAATGCAAATAATACTTTAATGTCCACATGTCATCGGAATATTGATATTTGGTAAAATCATGAAAACTATTTTTGGAATATTGACTGTGTAAAATAAATATATTGAAACGATTCACTAACAATGTATCTCTAGTATCTATAAGTGGGATGAACTGGAGCAAGGTACTTTCAGGATTGAACAATTCCTTAAGCGTATGTTGGGCATTGATTGATAGAGAAACTCCCTTTCCTATTGGTTTCTTTAATGTGTAACTGTCATATATTTCGCCGATCATTTGTGTGTATGTACATGTACTTGTTCGTTTTCCCTACCACGCTCACGGGTCCTGAATAAAACAAGGTTTACTGTTTTTTTAATGCTTAGGTAGTCCTTAATACAGTGGTGTAATCGGGTTTATAGATGACCAAAAAAAAAATCCAAGGAGATGATTTTGATTATTACTTTCCTTTGAAAAACAATGTATGCTTATTGTCGGATCCAGGTTCAGAAAGGGAAGTCCACCACCATATTTACTCCCACTGGTTATTTTTTCTTCTATTTCTTGACAGCACGAACTCCACTGACTTGCATGTAATGTCTCTTGACGCAGGTTATGTATTTTTCCTGCAATGCTAGCTTTATATCCGCATGAAGCACCAAAGAAAGAATTTTATTGTTTAAATAAAAACGTTTTCTAAAATGTAGACTAAATATAAAGTATTATTGTAATACCTCTGTGAATATTTTCTATGTAAAATTACAACAAATTTTATAAATATGCTATTCTATCGAACCGCGAAAAACTAGTAGTTTCCGTGCTATCTGTCTATGGTGAATATTCACTGGCGCATCGATTTTCCTCGTTTTTAAACTCGGAACACCTCTGGTATTATCCGAGTCACTATGTTAAATTTAAAGTCTTATATTATACTTTTAATGCATGATGGTGAGGGAGATATGAAGATTTATTTCTCCAAGAAAAATAAAAAAATTAGCCCGAGGGAAATATGATTTTTTTGGGAGAATAAATCTTAATATATCCCAAACATTCATACAATAAATTGTTTATTATACCGAACGACACATGTTAATTAATACAAAATAAGTCGAGTTTGATTTCTATGAATTTCTCCGTTTCCTTAATAAATTATATTATTATAACTCTTCGGTATTTCGCCGAGGGAAATAGTCGCTCTCTCGTGGGACAACAAACATGCTATCGTCCCCATAGCCAGTAAATCGGTATATAATATTTCTGGAAAGTAGGTGGATCACTTCCCACTCCATCAATCTACGTCGGACAACTCTTTAACTCCATGTTGAAACAACGTTTCGTTGAGAACAATCCATTTGTTTTCTTCTTTTTTTTATATAGTATTTAATATCTTTATTTGACTAACTACCGGTTTATGGATAGTGTTGTAATTTTTCGGAAGACAGTTTCCTGATGTAGTTTGTATTGTTTTAACGTGAAGGCAGCTTTTATTGTAAATAATTGTTTAAAACTGTGTGACTGTACACACGTGACTTTACGTGTAAAAATCTTTATGATAATTAAGGCCAGTCTTACTCGAAAAATAGTACTGGCGATGCACATGAATTTTCCTCCTACCAGAAATAGTCAGCCAAAATGAAATGGCCTACTAAAAAGGACACGATTTCTACGCTGACGTATATATAAAACTTCATGAAGAATCACGAAATGTTAAAAGTACATACACTGAACGTATACAATTACTGTTGAATTCAGCTGCAAAAGTACACATTGGAGCGCAGAAAAAGTGTGCACTTTTTCGATGTTTATACAAAGGTAATCAAATTCCTTTTACGTAAAGACCCTCCAAAAACATTTTTTTTTCGCTTTTGAGAGAGTCATGGTTGTATTAAGTTGTAAAAGGGCAGATCATAGTATAGTGTCCTTCAGATTAAAATAAAAGATTAAGAAATGTTGCACCTTTGCGTGTGATACGTGTATATGAAGATTATCAATAGTCTTTTAAATTCATGTACGATATATTTCCCCAAATTACTTTTAAATTTATATTCTGGTCTCTTTGATAAACATCAACAATCTCTTCTTAGTAGCATAAATCACATTTCATATTGCGTGCATGTAATATACTTGTTGCTAGATTTCACAACTTCCTGTTTGATCTATTTAAATTCAAGAGATAATATAATAATAATAATAATTTAAATTATGTTCATGTGTCGTCTTTACCTTAAACCTGAATAAGTTTCTTTTAACTCGCTTAAAAAAAATATTTATCATAAATTCATAGAATATGTCAACATTCATTTATGAGACTATAAATATACCACTAAATACATTTGGTTCAAAAAAAAAATTGTCCGGTCTATTACTGAGTATTATATATCATTTCTAAAATAAATTTTTAGTTGATGTCGATTGTTTGTGTTTAAACAAGAAATTGCAACATAATATTTAAAAAGACGATAAGGTCATTACAGAAATGAGAATGGTGCACTTGAGGTCTAACCGAAATGTTTACGCAAAGGACTTAAATTTATTAATACGATCACATGGCGCCTCATCATCAATTATGCCTCTCAGACACATGTAAATATAAAGAATAATACCTGGTTAATTGATTTAGAGATGGCCTTAATAATTTGTCAGTAGCCGGTATTGTATATTGACCAAGCCCTAATGGCGACCACTTAGACTGGAAACAGCTGGTTGTACGTCGACCTAAGAAATGTGGATTGAGGAATCGATTGAATATTAAAAAAGAATGATATCATAAACGCCTCGGAAGAAATTATTGCTTGGGTGTCGGATTAACGGTGAGCCGGGAGAGGAATCACGGTCCCAGTAATTAAATATTTTTGTGTGTATTCAAAGGTCAAAGAAAATACTAAACTACTTATATCAGAAAATTAAACACAAAGCTTTTCTACGCTTCGTAGCAGAGCAAAAGCTTTTAAAATGTTTTCATATTTAATTAACTGATCAGGTGGGGTTTTTTTTAACTTTTTCTTTCACAAATAACACGATGTTGGTACATTTTCATAGAATGATGCTGTAAGAAGGTCTTGGAAAATGACTGTTCTGCTATGGCTGATGGTCAGTCTCAGCTATAGTTTAGCACTACCAAGTAATCCTATTGACGTCATCAGCGGCAAGGGTAAGTTGTTTTTTATCTAAAAACTTGGAATTTCAGGTGATACTGTATAAAGAGAAAAGACTTGGTGCATTTTGATCTTGCGACGCTTTCCTTACAATTAATACTAGAAACTCAATTCACACTTTTTTTCTACCATGAAACAAATGAAACTTATTTAAATTCTTAATCAATTCTGATATATTCATCAAGTCACCATATTTTTTATTGGTTATTAAATAAGTAGATGCATCCTTAATCAGTGATTAGTTTGTCTTATATGTTTCGAAGTATTTATGGGGTTGATTTCTCTTAAACCGTAGGAATTTCCTTTTTTACAAACAAAAAATATTGATCATAGTTCTCAGATCGAGCTAACACTCCAGGAATGATGTAAACATTTTGTATAATTTTAAAAAACTGCCAATAGACAGGAAACGTACTGGTTGACTCTCAGTCTGCACTCAATCTTTCTGGTAAAACAGAAGATGCGTATCATTTCTTTATTTCTTGTAAAAATTATTCTAGAGCAAGAAACAACTTGTTTGACCAGTTATTTATGCTAGATTTAGTCAATACTGATACTAGTTTACTTTTATATGGTAACGATAACCTACCTTTACACATTATCATTTTTGCTTCTGTGAACAATTCAATGACGAATCTTCGAGATTCAAGTAACTTGCCTTTGTTTAAATGTGTATATCAGTATATATTTTAATTTAATATGCATGACAGTTATTGTTACATTAAGGAGAAGATCCAGTAAGTTGTAAGAACTTGTATCTGATCCTGTTGAGTTTATCTCAATAAAATATGTTCAAAACAAAAAACTCAATCTTATTCTAATTTTGTATACGCACACTCAACCAAAAACATTAATCAAGGTTTTCCCTTACTACTTTATAGTACAAATGTAACTACTATTTGCATATATGTACTCTCGTTTTGTATTCCTTACATCTATTAGCTCAATAAACACAATCTCTTAATCAATTTTTAAAAAAACAAAAAACTCCATTAATGTTATCATTGCTTAAGTAAGTAATAAACTTTATATTTTGCCCAAGGAATAGTTTAAATAGTCGGCAGGGAATGCTTACTCCTCCTAGGCACCTGATCCTACCTCTATCTTTTTAGAGGTCCGTCTTGCTCTGCTTTGAATATGTATTTCGTTTTATGGATTTTTGAGATGGTTGACAGTTTGTTATTGTCATTTTTCATAAGAATAAAGCTAGATTTAACTAATTATTCCTCCGAAAGATGTCTTCTTCAAGACATGCCAGAGGATAGTTCCTTTCAAATCTAGAATTTTAGTAATTTTTAAAGCTACGACCTTTTCCAACCACTATAAAGACAAATTTGAAAGTTCCGGAGCCTTATGTAGCCTTATGACACCTGTTCTTTCGTATGATATAAATTTAAAAATGGGTATTCAAATTATCATAATGACGCCCAAAAATTAATTAGTTTGGCCTACTTCTTCCAGCTCTATAAAACATTAAAATAAGCAAAATATGTAAGGAAAAAAAAGAGTACATGTATACCTAGTAGACTCTCTTAGTTGATTTTAAAAGTTCATTTACATCGGGGAATATATTTGATAAACGTATTGATTTTTCCCTCAAGAGGGTGTCAAGTACAAGAAGAACCCAATTTCTTTGAATTTATTTACAAACTTTTACATTTCTTTTAATATTTCAATACGAAAACATGTACCTACAACGTGATTAAAAATGACTTAAAATCAAAGTACAGAATAGACCCGTGGCAGTTCATCGTCGGAAACCAATGACCAGTCTCGCATCGTTTTCATGGATATTTATGATTCCCATTTTTCTCTCAGTCGTATGAACAATTTCTAAAACGAGGCAAGCTACTGACAAAACGAGATATCAACAGTCTCGATTGAAATCATCTTTTCGTAAGTTCTATGGTCGATACAACGACCTTGTCAGTAAATACAATCTTCCGCTAGGTCGCATGCTGACTGACGCTTTTCATACTTATTAATCACCTAATTGTCTACGGAATTTTTGTTTTCCCGATTACGACAAAGAGCACACGGTGGGTATGACCGGTCAGCAGAGGATGCTCACTCCTCCATGGCACCTGATCCTACCTCTAATTTCTGTAGAGGTCCGTATTTACTCTGCTCCTGTTTTGTATTTTCCCTTTGGACTTTTGATTTTGAACCTGTTCGTTATCACCACATTTCATTCATAAATGCGTAAACATCAACAAAATTGGAAAGGTTTCCTCCACGAAAGTATAAAGGAGCCAATCGGAATAGAGCATGAATAATTCATGAGAACGAGAAGAGTTCAGCGAGATGGTCCATGGCCAATAAGTGAATGCGAGATGAGCGTTGATTTTCGACGATGCTAGAAGTTGAACATACAAATTGCAGAGAAAATATTAATTACTAGAATATAATTTTGATTCAGTTGTTTTTATTATGTAGTATTGTTATATGAAATGGAAATATGGCGTATGTATCTGCAAACTAAATTTTGGTTTTAAAATAACCATAGTTTCATTCTTTTCATGAAAATATAAGATAAAATATCTTAAGGTCAGAATGCATAATGTAATTTTTCCTCATTTTAAACATATTTACGGTCAATTATAGAATGAAAACGAAAGATTTTATTGTGTTTAATTTTTTTTCAATTTCACCACGATTGTATAACTGCATTTAAAATTGGTAGTGAATGATAGTTTTTGACATATTCATCAGGACTATACCAAGTTTTAATCTCAGGAATATCATCAAAGACGGAATTTTGGAAAGTACAAAGTTTTATACACCACACAAGTGTTGTTTTGTGATGTTATTAGTGCATACATCAAGGTCTAACAATTTGATTTTGATGAGTTTTTGTTGTTGACAAAAAACATGTCCGTAAAACATGTTTTTCTTGGAACAATGTTTTAATGTTTCGTCACAAATTTGATAATGATGGTTCATGTGCATGCATTTGCATATGACATCATGATGTGTCTTTATTATCAGAGTTGACAGAGTTGATAGACATATGCTATTTTATATTCCTTTTGTATATATATATATGAAAGATAGTTCCTGAACTTTGAAAAACAACATATTGCAAATAAAAAAGAAGTAAATTTAGGAATTTATAATCCGTTAAAAAACAACGTCACAAATGTTTATATACAGCACCGGACGGGGAGATGTCATCTTTATAAAGGTAACACGCTGAGATATAATTGATTCTCAACTGTCAACTTACCGAGCAATAATCGCCCATAAAAGATATCTGTGCTGGTCTTTATTATTTGCCAGCTTACGCTGGATTTAATATCCATATCGGATTCCCCGGAGTATAAATCTGTTTTAATGTGTCATCTTTAAGCTTATGGTTATTATCAAGCTTTCACGATATGCTTTCTGATTTCCATGCTCATAATACATAGGAGGGAGGGGGGAGGGTCCGGACTCAGCTTCCCTCTGGAAAATTCAAACTTAATGAATTGCATGCTCTTGTATAAAAAAAGTACTGTCTAAAAGAACGTATATTTTCTTATTTATGAAAAACATGCATATTACATGTAAGCGAGTAAGATGGTTAATTCATATTTATTTTTTATTTGCATATTTACTCGAAACACGCTTCTGTTTAGATTGTTAAAGTTGATGGATGTTGAGAGAAGAAAGAGTTAAGCAGTGACAGCAACCTCGACATGCAAAATCAATCAAAATATTTATGTTAAGTTTATAATTATATTGATATTGAATAAATAAACCTCTGGATTTCCCCCTTTTTTAAAACTTTTTTAAATGCTATTATTACATTGTTGTAATTCTTGACCTTTTAAACTGTAAAACATATTGTTTACTAAATTTTGGTTGCAAAATTTACTCAATTCATTTTATCACAGACTGTTAAAATCCCCAAAAATCTTATTTCGCTTGTTTATAATAGCTCTTTTTAGAAAAATAATTTTTGACTTTTTTTGCTTTTGGACCCCTGTTGATTTGGTGTGTCTTTCATTGAAATTATAGGCGATTGTAAGCCCATCTGTCCGTGTTTGATGGACGGTATCAACTATGACCACGGAGAGCGATGGAAGAAACAGGGTCAGCCTTGCACCACGTACGAATGTGTCAATGGATTCTACAGACCGATCAAAGAAGGTCCAAACTCGTTTACTTTTTATAGAAAACAAGTCATTGTTATATCCTTCCCATGTCCAAACGGATATAATTGTATATTTTACGGGGAAAAATTTGCCTAAAAAATAACTGTAAAAATCTGGTCACAAAAAAAGAACGACAAATTTATGAGAACAATGGTAAATTGTTGAAATGAAGATAATTGATCACGTATGTTCTTTCGAATCAGAACAATTTCAAATGAATTATGTGCAATGTTCAGGTTGTGAGTTCAAAGGTATATGCAAAAACACAAACACCACTTGGACAGAGAAATGCTTCACCTACCAGTGTTATACCAGGGATGAGATGTCACATTACTCTCTAGTGGAGGGAGGTAAGGTTAGCCTGCATTGATGGTTTTAATTATATTAGATAATCTTTGGTATCTTGGCAAGTCCCAGAAATGGCACAAATTTTTTAATGTGATTTAATCGATTTTAATTTAACAATTTAATCAAACAATGAATTTAATCATAAACTATGTTAAAAACTCGAAAGATTGGTTTCTATGAGATCAAAGGGTATGAGGTCAGTCAATGTAGTTTTGCTCTTAAAGATGGTGTCTGATGAGGTTTAATCCTGAAATAATCCTTGCATAGCGGCTTACTGTTAAAGAATACTGTTAAACAATGTAAACAAGTATTCATAATTCATTTTTTTTATTTAAATTACCTTTATGACAGGTTGCTTAGATTCCTATGGTAACTGCCGCACGGTGGGGGAAAGGTTCTATGAAAACTGTAACACTGTTGAGTGTCAAATTGTGAATGGTTCCTGCTACCATTTGGTAACGCTGTCAAAAGGTAAAGAGGACAAAATGAATATATGTTTTATTTACTAACGCTAGGAGGTTGTGTCTTTTCTTTGGCAACATTTGACTACATCCGAACTGACAAGTGAAATAAATTTGAAGATATAGCTGAAACAATTATTGACCCCCCCTTTCCCCCTTCATGTTCTGAATAATTCAATCATTCCGAATTACTTTGAAGAAGATATCGATGTTTACGGAGTTTAGTGTTTACTTTCATCAGTACTAAGCGACTGATCGTTACTGCAGTTACCATCATCCAAAATGGCGAAGACCCAAAAAGGCATAAAATTCTCAGGTTGATAACTTGCTTAGGAAAGATACATGTATCAATAAAGGTATCTTGCCATTAACGTATTGAAAACTTAAAAATACTAAAATATGAAGCGATTACAGGTCATAAATGTGCTTAGATATGAAGTTTTATCAACGTCTTAAAATGCGACGATGTCGGTTTCTATACAGTTTGATAACGGCAACTACTGATTGTTAATAAAAAAGGATGGCCGCTACTGCTTCAACCATTGTATATTATTATCATTGGAGATTAATATTTTCTATCAGGACTAAAGTTAAGCATTTGATTAATACGTGTTCATCATTAATTACTGTTGGTATTCAATTTAAATTCGGAGAGCATTTAGGATACATCAAGTAAAATTAAAGAGAATTTCACATTCATAAAATAGATTATCATATAAGCGGATAATAATAGATGTAGGGAGAGGGCTAAAATAGGCTATGCCTGCTGCCTAATCCCATTCAATATATTAAATTGAATAAAATATTGTTTAAATAAGACAATAATAGATTTTCCTATAGAAGTGCTATTCAAAAATGTGTAATAATAGTTTACTATTTCTTTTAGCAAATAACCACACTGTATGTGTGACCCCCCCCCCCCCCCCCCCCCCCCCCCACACACACACAAAAACATCATGCATATGTATTGAAATGTTGTAAATTTACGTATATACATGAATGTATGTTTTATGTCAAATATTCAGTTTTTAATTCAATTTTTCTGAGAGTACCATACGTTAGGAAAAGTCAAGAAAATTCAACAGAAATCGACAGTCACCACAAATAATTACCGCTTTTAAACCTGAATCATGTACATTTTACATGTAAGTATATGTATGAAAACAGTATATACATGGTTTAATTGTAATATGGATTTTTATTTTAATATTAATAAATGTCAATTTTTGGTGTCAACAACTATAAAAATATAGGGACATTGTCAATTATTTTTATTAGCTATGCTTGTTTTGAAATTGTTCTGATTTGTTGAAATATTGCTAAATAATGCCGACTCGTTTTAACCTTAGGTATAATTGATTACCATTTGTTACTCTAACCCGACTCTATACTAGTATTTTGAAGTGGGTTTAGGTATGTAGGTATGTACTTGTTTTCTGGTCTACGACTCGAAAAGATATTTCGTGTCCGTCATTTTGAATTTAAAATAAAATATGAACTAAAAGATTACATCTGGTAAAAATACGGGAAAATATGCTAATAAATAGTAACCCAAAGTAATTAAAAAAATTGATATACATGTGGTTAAACATCTTTTTCGGTTTGTGGAATTTCCTTAGGTCGTTCACATTAGAAAAAACTGGTTTTGTTTTAAAATTTGGCCTAGCAAGCACTTTTCTTGAATTAATGCCTACATATTGCCAGAGGAGTGTTACAAAGCAGTCTATATTTATATACAGAAAATTAATTTCCAATTTAATTTTTTTAGTTGAAAAAATGATCGTATTTTTAAAATGATTTTATGTAGGCAATTATTTATTTCTTAATTGAACATTTATTTTGTTTATTTATTCATTGAATTCAAAGCAGTAACCGGCTTCAGTCTGTGATGTAACCGACATCTTTCTTGTTAGTAACCGATATCGTCAAGTTTTAAAACACCGCTGTAAAATTGTAGAACATGATATCGCTTCATATTTTACTAATTGTGTATAAAAAGAACGTACATGACTAGAAAGTGATAATATTCATGATAAGCAAGTTATCAACCTGAGAATTTTATGCCTTTTTGGGTCATCGCCATGTTGGATGACGGTTACTGCAGTAGCGATGTCGCTTAATACCAGTGATTTTTGTAATTTTTATTAAATTGAACTGTTATACCAAATTCTATCCTCTATACTAGTATGTACTAAGCATCTGTAATATTTTTATAAATGATAAACTATTTGAAAATAAATATTCATATCATAAAAAAAAGATCAAAAATCATTTGTCCATTAACGACTTTCACGCAATAAATAATGTTCAATAAACATGGCGTTTACCGGTATCTCACTGCTAATTCTCGATGTGTTATGTTGTCCACTGTAGGGACATAGTACCTGTCTTGTTATGCAAAATAAGGACAAAGTATCTGTCTCGTTGTCCAAAATTAGGACAAAGTATCTGTCTCGTTGTCCAAAATTAGGACAAAGTATCTGTCTCGTTGCTAGGCTGTACGTTTGAGGGAGAATGTCGGGCACTGAACTCCTTCTGGCATGATGGATGTTCCGTGTACCAGTGTATGGAGACGTCCAGCGCCGTCACCTACCAGAAGCTAACAAATGGTAAGTATGGTGAGAATGAGAAAAGTAAACAAGTCAGATGATTTAAGCTTACAATGGCGAGAAAAACAGAACGAGCTTACCAATAGTAAGAACATAAACGGATGATAGCTGATAATGTGTCTTGTCTGGAGTTATTTGGCATTCTTATTTCAACTTTTATTCATGGCTGTTTTTTGAATAGCTTCAGGTCTGTAGCTTTAGGTCTAAAAAAAATTCGGATGGACGACTTGGTCGTTTATTTGATTTTTTTTCAGACAGGGAGCTACACACCTACAGCTACTTTTTGATAAACTAAATACCAAAAATGAAGATATTATACTGGGTAAAAACTCGAATTTCAAATACAATTTTCTTGAAAGAAAACCCATTAATTTCTATACAAGTAAGTCCCTTCACCACTAAAGATGCATCTGCCAAACCATACGTACTATTTCATTATAGAGCTCGTTACATTGATGCTAGTAATACTATGAACACTTAATCCATGCAATATAAACACAACCCACTTCATTTTGTTTTGGAATTTACACAAGTATCGCTTTTGTTGTAGAAGTCATGTATTGGCCAAAAGGACCTTACGGATTACTAATGGCGGACAATGGTTGCCCCAGTAACGACATGCCGTCAGCTTGGAGCAACGGAAGCCGGCTTCACTACAGTAACGGGAACTCCATGCCCTCGTTCTCGTTCCATCTCTATGGCAACTACTCCAGGATCCTGTTCCAGCACCACTTCTGCATCCATGACCACGCGGGCGACCCCTTCTCGATGCCTCGCTATCAAACGTACTGGGAGGAGGGAAAATACTGTATATTCCGAGTCTCCGGCCAATGCCCAAATGGTGACGGTGTTTTATAATCCAAAAAAATTTCATGAACACTGAAACTAAAAATTAAAAATTAAAACTATCAATGCAAACTTATAAAAAAAAACGATTGTTAATTGATAGAAATGTGTTATACATGAGGACGGTACTAGTAAATAAAAAAAATATTTTCCTTAAAATAACAGAATTTCATGAAGGGTTCATTCTGATGGACGATTTGAATGGATTAGAGTTTATGCAAAGTGTGAACGGATCGGTACCAGATGGGGTATATGACAAAGACACGGGGTTCTTCTTTTGTTGTCGATCTGACGGTGACGTGGAAACACCAATAGTTTTACCGAAAGATCAACCGTTTGTTTTGTTTATGGCCAATGATAGTACGGAATGCCAGTCGGTGCGGGGTAAGCTACTGGTGACATCATCGTAATTATGGATCTGTACATTTTGTAGTTTTTGGCATGTCTATTCAAAGTTCTTTCTTTTTGAGATATAAAAGTTGAATGGTTAATTATAGTTTAAATAAAACCAAGCAGCGTACATATTGATTACTTTAAAGACCAAATCAAATTGAATATCAGTTCAAAACAAATTGTTTATTGATGAAAATGCCATCACAGACAGTTAGCAACAGTTTCATTGTTGTGCATGTTGTCTTTATTATTGTTGTTTTTGGTGTATTTGTTGTTCTTTTTTATGTTTTACCAAAATTGTGATTTGTTTACACAAAGGCATGCTTCACGAGCTGGAGTTTTTTCTGTTTGATGACGAGAATGTAAACACAAAAGTTGTTCAGAACGGTTCTCTACCGGAAGTGAAGCGTGGAACCAACAACACCGTCATCTACTTCTGTTACTACACTCCCATTACGTGTGGTAGACCTTTTTCCTTAGACTCCATTATTCTACTGTACATGTAAAAGGGATTGCTGTCAATTTTGTTATCAGTTTTTTCACAGTTTTACTTATAATTAATCAACAAAATTTAAAAACTATCATCAAAATCTCAAAACAAGCAAATTAATTTCATACCTATATAACTTTTATTTCGATACTTCAGCTTTAAATAATCAAAATTTTGAAACTATAACCAAAATCTCAAAACAAACCAATTATTTTCATAAATTTTGAGAACTCCGCTTTCAATGAAATCTAAAAAATAATCACTTTTTTAGGCTGTGAAGATGAAGATGGAAACATGATACAAGTAGGACAAAATGTGACCAAAAGCTGTGTTTTGTATAACTGTGAAAGCTATCAGAACAATCTCCGATACCTCAAAGTCCTACACGGCGGTAAACATAACAATACCGTGCAACTTTGTGAATTTATGAAATAGTTCCTTATTTGAAGCTTCTGCAGTTTAATTAATTTTTGCATTTTAACTGGACAAGATTAGGCTGTCAGTGGAACGGGAAATGTATACCAGAGAATACAACGTGGACAGAGGAAAAGGGTGGCATGTGTACCAGGTACAAATGTCAGAAAGAGAAAGACGGACCGTATCCCAAGTACAAGGTTAAAAAAGAACACGAAGGCAAGCCGTTTGTCATTTATCTGATATTACGAATAAATGAAAATAAACTTAAGGTAATTGTATTGATGGTTCTCTGTCTATGAAAGGTTGTATGGACGATAGTACATGCCGAGGTCTTGGATTTAGCAAAAGACGCGGATGTTATGAACTGCAATGCAGAATGCACCCACAAGTACGCAGACCTTACTACAAGCTTGTCCGTGCTGGTAAGTCGACAGTAGATTTGGGTTATTTTTATTAATTAACAAGGGAATGTTGGTAAATTCAAGTAAGAATTTTTTTTTTAAAAGCACATATGCAAAACTTACTCCCTAAATACGAAGAACCAAACGAACATGAATACCATTTTGGTTTTTAAAAATCTCGTGGCAAACGTATCACAATGAGTATAATAATCGGTTTATGTAGTGCAAACAACAGGTTTTTAGCACCATATGTAATGTGTCTTTGTTATGAAGTGTACGGATTGAACTTACCAGTCAGTGATTAACATGTAGGTTGCAGTGACGGAATGGGCGGATGTCTGGCCATCAATACCACAAAGGTCATGAACTGCATCACGTATCGATGTGAACAACATTCCTCCAACTGCGGTCTCGACTTCTACAAAGGGGGTAAAGTTACACACACATCACATAACGCATTGATTAACCACTAAAGCAGAAAATTTGTTTCCTTTAGAATTATTTAGAATAAAGAACAGCAATGTTTGCATAAAATTTGTCCAGTGATTGTCGCAAATGGATTTGTAACCTTCAAGTTCACTGGCTTCATAATATCATGGCGGATCAAAAGAAATTTGAGACTTTGCTTCATCAACAGGATGTAATGAAGGCGGGAAATGCCATGACATCAACAGCACGTGGAAAAGCCAAAGTTGTCATGTGATGAACTGTACTTTGACAACATCTGGATCAGGAAATCTGAAAATAAAAACAAACATAAAGAAATATGGTAATGAACTTCCTAAAGTTTAACTGGTTTAAGTTGCATCACTCATACTACTTCGCTTCCATCTAAACTCACGTATGTCATATTACAAATACAGATACTTTGTTCAAATTAATTTCAACTGGTGTCAAATTCTTGAAAGCAATTAAAACTGTCAGATTGCATTGTAAGTTTGGTTTATTTTACCTCCAGGGTGCAAATTTAATGGTAGATGCTATAAGGAAGGAGATCAGATGGATAGAGACTGTGTGAAAAGACAGTGTAAAGTCGACAGGAAAAAGAACATGGTTATGATGGACGTCATTCATGCAGGTACTCTCTCTCTCTCTCTCTCTCTCTCTCTCTCTCTCTCTCTCTCTCTCTCTGAAATAGATAGACGACGTATTTTTGAAATATATGTTTGTCTTTTAAAACAGACTGTAAAGTGAACGGTAAGTGTGTCCCAGTAAATGGAACCTACAAAGACGGCTGTTCCATCAAGCGGTGCTACTGGCATAAAGACGGAAATATCTACAGCTCTGGCAGCGAAATCGTCGAATTTGGTAAGTTCTTGAAAATATACTGAAAGGATGCTGATCCAATTTCTATTTCATAAGTCTATTATAAACAGTATCTATAACGTGATTTGCTAAAAGAGACTCATCTGCAAAGAATATATTTAGATAGCCATTCAACTTTTCACTGAAATGGGGATGAAAAGACATAATACATTGTAGTTAACGCTATGAAAAGTGGCTTTAGAATAGTATTATCAGGTTTCTCTCGTTTATTTAGGAGTTATAAAATGTAAATGTTTTAGCGGTCAGTATTGCTTATTCCCATGTAATTGATATTGTGGAGAAAAAATTTTATGATTGTCATCACTTTTTACAGCTACATGTAATTAGCCTTTAAGGAAGGAGTCTTTTCTGGTTTTCGACTTTTCAAAAGCAAATTTGATTAAATGTTCATTTAATAAAGATTAAAGGAAATTGAAATATCATATTTTTCTATCTTTTTTACTTTTATACAACTTGGCATAGAAATAACAATCAAAGTTTAGAATATAACGAGGACTACATTTTTGGTGGAACATTGGCGTAGGAAAATATCACATGTTTTTTGCAATTCAGAATTGCTATAGATTCATTAGTTTATTTAGCATTTTTCAAACAATAACATTAATGGTGGATTTTTTCAACTAATTTGAAGTAATAATAAGATACTAGGGTTTAGAATGTGTTTTTAAAACATGATTTGCCTATCAAATTACATTTTTATAAGCTTTTTTAAGCGCTCATTCTATAAATAGATTTGTGTGAAAAAATCACTAAAATCGGATTTTCTCTCTTATTAGATGGTCAATATATCAAATTTTCTGTCAGTTTATATCTTTATGTATAGTCTTAATAATATGTAAAAATCAGAAATATTTTGTTATTGGAAGCATAGAAAAATAATCAAAATATCTTCAAAATTTAAGAAAATTAAAGGAAATGCGGGCTAAGCAATATCAATTTTAGTTTAAATATTTATTTCAATTTAGAAGTATAAATTGATTGACATTCTGATGATCTATCATTTCATTGAAGAATACAAACTTCATATCTTAAACAGATGTCTACAAAACAGCAGATAACTACCTTTATTTTTTATCATCCTTCAAGTTGAGAAAAAAGGTAGTGACCTTGACCTCACCCTAATCGAAAACAAAGAGGTCAAATTTGATTTAACTGATACAATCATTTGGTGATATGATCTGTTTGACCGTGTAAAAATTTCATGAATTTCTTGATATAAGAAGTGTGTCTAATAACGAGAAGACTCCTTCCTTAAATGAAAATACGCCAGCGAACATGTTTTCTTTCCATTCATAGTTAACAAAATAGTTACTCTCTTATAAACAATCCTGTTCTTTTGTATCATGTCCTTATTTAATTTGTTTCGCCAGATACAGATTCCAATGCATTGTTAATATGTTTACTGAGTGTCATGTGATCCAATTTTAACCAATAAAATTGTGTATTTTAAACATAAAATTAAAACGTGGCTCACTGGATTTTGTATTCTTATTTTTTTTTCATTTTATTTAACCAATAAAATTGTGTATTTTAAACATAAAATTGAAACGTGGCTCACTTGATTTTGTATTCTTAAGGCTGCAAGTGGAAGGCTGGGTGTATAAACGAGACTGAGATCAGACAACATGACTGTACGCACTACGTTTGTCGTGTCTTCAAGAAGGGACGGTTCAGACGCTCAGAGCTGGCCGTCTATAGTCAAGGTCTGAA
Source organism: Magallana nippona (assembly GCA_033439105.1). Lineage (NCBI taxonomy): Eukaryota > Metazoa > Mollusca > Bivalvia > Ostreida > Ostreidae > Magallana > Magallana nippona. The sequence goes on along the minus strand of CM065922.1, from coordinate 45,010,083 downwards.
CACAGAGAGATCCCACTAATAAAACTTTCAAACAAAAATAACCAAAAGAGTTCATTTTCAAAGTAGAAATCATGCAGAGAGACTTTGTTTGTTTTTAATCACATGATCTTAAAAGAGGGCTGGCAGATAATTTAATGTTTGGTTTATTGTAGACTGCAAAGACAAGGACGGTAACTGTATTGCGGTGGGGAGTCAAGGCGAGGGTAAGAACTGTAACAACGTCAAGTGTGTGTCCAAAAATGGCAAAGCAGTGCTGCAGAACAACGCCAACGGTAGGTACAATGGGTGTGTAGAGAATCTGTTATAATATCATGAAAATTAGTGAAAATAGGATATTTATAATATTAAAGCACAGCTGATGGTTCATTTATTGATAAACGCCAAGGACGGCTTTTAAGTATTTTCAACACAACGTGGAGCTTACATTAGTGACAGATAATCAACATTGATTTTTTCACAAGTATTAATATAACTTCTTCTTAAACATTATACATGTATTATATTTAGTGACCTTGATATAACACACAGGATGTTTTGACAAAAATGAATGCAGAAAAGATGGTGGCAATTGGACCAACCCCGACAACTGTGTAACCTATGGTTGTCGAGTAAAAAACCAAAATGGCCGAACCATACCCCAGATAAAAATCGTAGACGTAGGTAATGAGATCGGCTACAACAACTTACTTTGCTTAACACTAATCTGCTGCTAGTGGTGTTATTTTGTGGGGAAAATAATGATTGGTTTTAAGAGAGGGCTGGATGGTCCTTGAGAAAAAGAACTTACGAAATTATTCAAATTTTAAACTCAAAATATTTGGAATTTTTCTTTACCATAATATGATGTAGTTGATGGCTAAGATCATCTTTAAAATTTTAAGGTAGATGAACAATTTTGTTGAGCATCTAGCCGTCTTAATTTAGCTTTGAATGTCATATTGTATCCTTTGTCCTTAAGCTTCATTTAGCAGTTGGATACCTGTGCTGTACTCGATGGCATTGATCTCGTATTGTAGGCTGTGCGGTGCGCGGGTTCGTGTTTTGATACCTGTGTATTGTTAGACGACATTGATACATTGTAGGATGTGCGGTGGGTGGGGTGTGTTACCGGGGAGGAGAGAAGTGGGACTCAGGCTGCCTGGAGAGACAATGTGTGGTCAACAGGTCCAACAAGGGATACTCCCGCTCAGTTACAGCAAAACTACGAGGTAACAGCCATTGTAATTTATAGATCTCAAATCTACCAGATACCTTATTTTAAAGATTACTTCATACAAAACTTAGGACACCTATTTATACAATACATTTACGTACTATTATAACTAGCAAAACAATAAGGTACATGTATGTATTTATTACTGACAAAACCGATCGGACAGTGTACCAAATTCACACATACATGTGTTTGAAACAGCAACGTCTTGTAGCAATTACAAGGCTCCAAAGTATAAACATTACAGTAATATATATGAGTACATATAAACAGGAAAAAATAATACCAGTATTATCGTTTTGCATTTTTCGTTTGAATCTGTTCCTTGGTTGAATCTCGGTTTCATCTAAATGAAAGTGATATGCTTTGGGTTGTCAATTTGTTCCAAATATATACTCTTGCTTCCTTAATTAGTAAATGATGACAATTCCGATGCGAAACATACTTCAACTTACCTTTCACTAGGTTGTTCTGTGAATAACAAGTGTCTAGAGATTGGCTTCAAAGAAATGAGAAGTGGGTGCCTAAACTACGGCTGTATTCTTGACAAGACGTCGAATCGACCTGCCTACAAACTTTTAAAGGGAGGTACGTAGTCTTTTTACTTTGTATTCTCACAGAAGGCTTATTATAGACAGATATTTATACTCCATTGCTTGTATGTACATGTAATTAATGTATAAATCTGAGTAGAAAATAATCATAAAATCGTTCAAATGTAATACGAAATAGTTTGATTACAACGTAAATATATTGTTTTTAGCGTGTCGAGACTTGGACGGGAATTGCCGAGAAGTTGACGAAGAGTGGGATTATTTGTATAAACTAAACAAAGTGTGTTTACGTCTGAAATGCGCCTACACTAACGGGGTCTATCGGATCTCAACACAAAAACTTCGTAAGTTTATTCTAGTGTATAATATAATAAATATCTTCAGAATTATTGAAAGTAATGTCATAAAATTTTTACACTTGTATCTTGTAAATTGTAGTGTGTAAAGACAAGGACGATAACTGTAGACAACAGGGGGAACGCGGGTTTCCGGCAGAGGTCGGAGGACGGACATACAATAACTGTGTATGCAAGGCGTACGGAATCCAGTCACGACTAACCTGTTATCCATAGGAGTGTGCACAGTCTGTTTGAACCATTTTTTGACATTAAATCATATTTATTTAAAAATTTCGAAATTAGGAAACAACTTTAACTTGCGATATTGAATTCTAGAATTAGACTGAGGATATGAAATATCATTGTTATTTTCTTTATCAAAGATGATTTAGTGTAATTACGTGATTAAAAACAAGCTTGGTTTGGGATTATTTAAATCATATATAAATGCATCTTTGATAAAATAAATACAATAAGATAACATTTGGAAAGCATAATAATAATATAAAAATACACAATTATATACAAATTTGACATTGATATCATTTCTTTAAACTTCTTCTGTAATGGTAAAAATACAAATATTTACATTAGTTCTTTTTCTGTATCATCGCTTTAAATTGGGTTATTTACATGGACAAATTGTCAATAAAAATTCTGATGTTACAGTTAATTTTGTATTTGTTTATCTTATCATGTAATACAACAAACCAAGGTGATATGTAAAGTAGTGAGTAAAAGATAAATGGTTGGCATCATATTCTGTCTAAAAACAGGGGAACAAGTGCCCATGCTTCTGTGAAGATGTCGACACCATGACATCAGCTGATCCACTGACGTTGTCTATGACGTCACTATTAAAGGTCACTGTGATCTGCTTCCGGCCAGCTGTTTTGGGGGTCATCGTCATTTCCGCTACCCATTCAGTTTTAGGTGCCACGTCACTTAAGAAATTAAAATTTTAAATAATTTATAAATATGTTTAAGACCTCGCCAAACGGTAAATTGATGTTGCACCATGAAAAGAATTATGGTGTTTCTTTAGTCCGAGCTTGTAGCAAGACACCGTTTTTTAAATTAATGATTAAAATACGACAAAGTTGAAATGATTTCGCCTGTCTTTATCGGTAAACAAAAAGTGAAATCTCAAGTTTCTTAATCATGGTACAATGAAAAGAAATAGAAAAAGTAAAGGTACAATGGCCAACGTAAAAAAAAATTAACATTTATTTTGTTTTTAAATTAAGAAAATAAAGTTTGGAATGAATATTAAGCAGTTTCTTTATATCATTTGTGTTATTTTTAATTTCAAACTTCACAAATCATCGACGTTAGTATCGATTGAAATAAATCGCTTGCCCGTATTTAAATGACGTTTTAAGTTCTGACCTGATCCTTTGGTCGAACTCTCCGTCAATACCCGGTCCATCTACACTTATAGAGCAGTTCCTCAATATGGTATTCAATGGATTCTGGAACCTCAGGCGACATTGGAATGGTTTGTTTACCTCAACGGAAGAGGACAGCACCTACCATAACAGATATCACATCTCTAAGTGGATTAAACCCACATCAACCAATTGACTGCGGCTTAACATTTAATAATTTTGTTAGAAACTGGGTTGCCTCAAATGTTTATGTACGACAGACAAGATTAAGGTGGGACCCCAAACTAGAGATTTCTCCAGTATCGGCACACCAAACAAGCTTAAACACGCAGTCTATACAGATCTAATACCAGAGACCGAGAAGAGATTGCGAAAAATCGTAATATCTACAGCTGCAGCGCAAACCAGATGCTGAAATGTAGCATTGCTGACGAGAAAATTACAGTTGAAAGACTGTAGAGCTACAGCTGGGGCATGCATAAAGCTTGCACGTGCACAATTTACAGCAAACAAAAATGTATACTGTTATAATTTTCTAAAACAACGTAATTATGGATAAATTTTAGATATAGTATAGGGGACATGCTCTCTTTAGTCTATAAACCCACATTTTCCAGTAGAACTAAAGTTTAAAGCTACGAAAATTATATTTTTTTGCGACAAGCATATCCTGTACCTCAATTTCCATTTCCGGTTTGAGAAGTCGGAAGTCATCATCCCATGTGACCAACTGGCCAGTCTCCAATACCTCTGCTACCACAGAGACTTTAAAGGTCGCGTTTTCATTGACTTTGTGCAAGTAATCGGATGCTGGAACTTGCATAGACATTTCACCGTCTGTAAAGAGTAAAACCTGGTTTAATGGACATTTACCCTCTAATAAGTTAGACAACTCTTACTTGTGTAATTGGCTGTTAAGACTTTATCAAATATGATTCCTTGGCAAGATATGCTAAATAAAGTTGATTGAATTATACTATTTAGATATTTTAAAAAAAATTAATCACCGTCCACAAATATTATATCCATGTTCACTTAAAAAGTAAATCAACCTTAATGTTAAGCAAACACAAAATCTATACCAGGTAACTAGTTACAAAAAAATAAAATAAAGATACACCTATAAAATGAATACGGAGACAATTAGTCCAATTATTCCTTTGTTTTCCCTTGAGCATACAAAAATTGAAAATATCTGCGCATCAATTTGTGGAGTAAATTTCCGTGGGTTTAATTTATATATGTATGTAATCCTTAAAAAATCACGACCTCATGCGTCCTCCGGGGCACGGAGAGGATAGATAAGTAAAGTAAGTAAACTTCAATAAAATAGATAAATAAATTGGGCAACAAGAAATGACGTAATGAACAATATTTGTGTGAAGTAACCGACTTGTTCTGGGGGACACGGGGAGCTGGTAGGACTGCTGTTTGACGATTCGGTCCCGGACCCCCGTGTACAGCACTGTCTCACACAGCATCTTGGCGCTGATGGTTCTTGTCGCAGCCCCAGTGTTGGTGAAAGAGAAACTCACGACGAAATCCTGGCCCAGAGTGACGTAGTTCCTGTCCACAAAACCGTGAAACCGCACGTCCTCCTAGAATATTAAATCCTATTGTAATCATGAAATCCATTCGGTTCGATCAATTCTTTATTAAAAAATGTTTACATGCGATTCCGAATTTATTCCAAATTCAATTCAAATGGTTTTTTTGGTGAATTTTCTATTAAGTGGTACTATTTTAAATCTAAATCAATTTGTACTGTTTTCGGTCTTTTGAACATTTTATATTTATACATTTTTATCTTGGCGTTTGGGTTCACTTTATTTATTTATTTTTAGAGTCGACAAGAATTACTTGCCACGCTGTTTTCGTTGATGTACGGAGCACCAGCATCCCGAGCCCGACTTGCTTTCTTTACAGCCAGTCTCTCTCGTACGGAAGCTGAAATGCAAATTTTACTTTGATTGAATGTTTGAACATGTATTACAAGTATTTTATTGAGCAGTGATTTACCATCAGGGAATTTGTATTCGTCTGTAATGTCCTCGCGGATTCTAGCTGCTCCACCTCTAACCGGAAGTCCATCTGGAACTTTGGTGCTGATCTTTTTACCTATTCTGAAAATTAATCCATCAAATGAGTAATATATAGGTCATAAAATTGAAATAATTGTTTGGAATACTCTCTTGTTTTTTACATCGATACTCACGCTGACGGGTCAAGACTCACAATGGACCATTTCCCTCCTTCCCCTCGAGCCCACACAACTTTGTCGGCATTTACTTCCGCAAATACGAAAGGTGTATCATACAGGAGCTCGCACCTGCCTTCTTTAATGGCCTTTAATGATGCGGGACCACACTGGTTGAAACCTAAAGTAGAGTAGTTTGTGTGGTGTATTAGGAAAGGAAAGATGAGGGTTTTCTTTTTACATCTGTTGAATACTTTGTATTGATGGTAAGGTTAATATCAAAGTCTTTACATACATGTAACTATTTTCTTCAGAAAATAATGAATGATTGGTTTCTTCAAATAGTGATTTATATTCATGTTTTACAAATACATGTACATGTGTTAAAATGTTAATATGAAAAAGTTTCTGTACACATGTACATGTAGATTATATCGGTAAAAATCAAGCTAACAGTAACACGTGGAAAGAAAATCCTAATTCCTTTCTCTGGTTATTCACTTTTAATTGCTGTTTCATATACCAGAGCTCTCCTCTTGTGGGGTGGCGTCGATTATTTGCCATCCACCGTAACCTGTCGGAAGATCGCGTCTCTCCATCCACACCTCGTTCCAACAATGGAAATTCCTACAATAGTGGTGCATGATCATAAATATACATGTACATGTACTACTAAACATACCGCAATCCCGTTAGTCATGATAATAATTAATGATATATAAGCTCGTATTTCTATAAAATGCCATTTAATTAGCGCCATTGGTTTATTCCATATCATTTTTGTTTACGAGAATTCGAAGCCATTTGTAAAACATTACTACTACGCTACAAAGTAACGCTTTAGAATTTTGTTCGTCTATTTTGCAAACAGTGCGTTAACAAATATACAGTTAGTTCTTGATCTGCAAAATTAAAGACTGCGTTGAAGAATACACTTGTATCCTGTTTCACGAGATACCAAGTACTACATGCAAGTAAAAAATCAGGTATCGGGTACTAAGAAATACAACGAGGTGCCCCCTCCTCCAAGAAATGACTGTCAGAGTGGAACAACTCACCAGATGCTTTCCCTGGGTTGGTTCGGGGGCACCACCTCTCTACGGTTGGCATCTACATAGATGTCAATCTTGATGTTGCCGTCCGTGTCATGGGCAGAGGAGAAGTTGGTGATGGTCCGACAGGGGATCCCTAGAGCTCGGCAAACTAAAACATGATAGATACAAACTAAAAACCGTGTAGAGACTGGGGATTTCTAGAGCTCAGCAAACTGAAACCGTGATGGAGACAAACTGAAACGTAATATTTTAAACAAAGAATAGTTGGTGATGGTTCGACAGGGGATCCCCAGAGCTCGGCAAACTCAAACGTGTGATCTTCGATAGGGGATCCCCAGGGCTCAGCAAACTTAAACGTGATATAAACAAACTAAAAACCGTGATAGGGAAAAACTAAAACCGTGTAGACATACTAAACCCGAGTACAGACAAACTAAAACCGTGTAGACATACTAAACCCGAAATACAGACAAACTAAAACCGTGTAGTGGCATATTTAAACAAAGATAGTCACAAACGAAAAGAATGAATCCTCTAAACACTGCGATTTCGCACCTTTTTAAACAACTGGGATCATCAAACGCTCATTTAGAAAAAAGGCTTTCAAAATGCATACATGTATGTGGGTGTCGATGTTATAGATGTAAACAACTTACCCCTGCTATATTAATTGGGGTATTGCATAATTACATTGTATGAAAGTAAAAAAGGAAATTAATATTTAAAAAACTTCAGTGTTTGAAAAAAAGGATAAGGCAATAATATGTACAAAAATCTTCAATTTGATCTTTTTGGCTTATTATGGGGGCCGATTTTGGATGTTTAGAGGATTCATCCTTTGTGTATAAACAAACCAAAGCTGTGAAAGAGATTAACTAAACCCGTGATAGTGACGAACTAAAATCGTGTGAGAAAAAAAAATGAAACCGGTCAAGTGACACTCTAACTGCGTGCAAGAGACAAACTGAATTCAAAATACAAACTGAAACAATATAGAGACGAACTAAATATAAATACTGTATAAAGTCAAACTAGAACCAAGTGGATTCAATCAAAAATCATGCAAAGACATTAAACTTAAACCGTGTAGAGCCAAACTCAAACCGTGTTAAATACAACTTAAGGTGGTATGGGACATCTCCATATTTTGAAATATACTTTCTATCAAAATAAACAATAAAATAGAAGTTATTTTTTTCTTCTTTTCCAAAATTATTACTTAAAGCGTAGCGCAATGGGTTTGAGTGTTAACTACAAATCTGTAAGTTATGATTTCAAATCGCGCTTCGGATTTTACCTTCACAAAAAATTTGAATACATATCTTTTACTCAAATATTGTAAAATTTGAAAATTGTAAACCGATAAATGTATATTGATTATAGTGTACTTATATCCACATTAATATCGATAGGTGTCTCATACCGTATTTTATTTCTTAAATCGAATGTTCAGACTGAACAGTTCAAAGAACAGAAGTCTTAAAGAAGGATTCTGTGAGAAGCGCGATCTCTTCTACTTTAGCTAATTGTTCTTACGGGTTGTCACGATTCCTGCGAAGGTGAAGCACTGCCCCCATTTGACGGGCCTCTTTGAGGAGACAAACTGCCTGAGTATGGCCACACTTCCGTTCCAGGAGGAGGGACTCTTTCCCCCACTGTAGTCTCCGCTCCAGTTCCCGACCAACACGCCATTGTCTTGATTAAAGTTTACCTTCAAGGACAACACATAATAGCAGTCTTATTTAGGGAAAATGTTTAAAGGTGTTATCTAATATTGCATATGCATTGTTTTTGTGGAATTTGAATCAGTCATTGTTTGTACATGTACTGGTTAAGACCATTTCTCGCCAATTACCGATTATTGTCACCACTTACTGGTTATTTTGCAAGTTAAATTGTTATTTTTTATTGCAGTATGATAAATAAACTGGTACTTACACGAGAACTGGTCATATATCAATACTAGTATGAATATATTGATCATGTGATCAATATAAATATATTGATCATTTGATCAAGATTTGAGTTTGATAAGATTTGAAATTGAATTCGAAGCTTACGATCTTGGAAATAATTCTGGACACTCGCGTAGGATTGGACATGGCGTACCCAAACTTCGAGTCAAATCCCAACTGAATACAAAACAGGGAGGCTTCAAGGATCCCAGTCTCAAACTGCAACAAAGATTCGTGTGCACATTGCATGGGAATATTCATTACTGAACGCTGATTTTTCAAACTAAAGGAACCGTTTTATGTTTCAATATTTTAATACTGTTAATAATAGATTTTTTAGATTAACATGTAGACATAAAACAACTAGATTTTTGAATACTTAACTGCATCCACTGTATGCGGTAACATGGGTACATATAGCTCACCTGACCGTAAAACCACGGCTTCTGCCCCACGTATTTCGCGTCGCCATTAAAGATTACTCCGCTGTCGTTTATCACATACTCGTCCAATTTGCCCACATCCGGAAAGTATACATCATCCTCTGTTCATTCAACAACCATGGAGTTTGAAATAAAGAAGAAAAAGAAATTTTAATTGGTTGAGAAAGATTAAAAAATGTTGGGTATATAGGGTATTAAAAAAATAAACTGTAAATACCTCTGCACCAAGGATTAAACAGAATGAATATGCTCTCCCTCAGGGTGTACTTCACAGCTCTGGGTTTTACAGAATTGGACACGATATTTTCCACCGTGAGCCGCCATTCTGCGACAATACAGTCAGCAGGAGGCGTCACCGAAACAACGACGCCATTTTCCTTGTGGCGGCCCTTTAAGACAGCTGTCCATTCGCTGGGACTAGTGGTTCTTCTCTCTGACTGCAACAGGCATTGAATATGTGTACCCTTACCGGGTTTAGGATTCGAACCTACAGAAGATACGAGAAATCAATCACGTTTTATAAAATCGGTGAATTGAGAAAACCCTCATTAGCACTTGTTGGGTTTTCTAACAATATTCTGAGTGTTCCAAAGAGTGTCTTTTCACGTTAATAGTTCTTTAATTTGTTCTATTGTACCTGTTTTGAATACCAGCCTGAGAGTGTTCTTCTTTAGACTAAACTTCCGGTCGAACTGCAGTACCAGATTAAAGGGTTGTCCTCTCCTGACCACAAGGCCCCCAGCCTGCACCGCGTCATATTTCTCGGTGTGGTGCTGCCTGCTATTCTCGTCACTCAGAATGTCTATCGCCGAGACCCTGGCGCGGTTTGAGGACACGCCGTCGTCGTCCGCCTCCCCATAACCATCGTCATCGGCAGGTCGAGGAAATCTGTCGACTAGTGCAACAGAGTCTTGTGATCAAGTTATAAAACATCAAATAATTCATCATTGAAAATTTTAATTGTTGTAAACTTAGAGACTTTTACGAACTTAAATTTTGTTATTATCGTGAATCAATTACTATGGTTAATAAGGGTTGTAGTATCTTGCAGCGATTTTCGCGAAGTGATAGTATTTTGCCCAACTAGTCGAAAACTTTCTACGTTTACAATATGTAAAAAAAATATTCACAAGACACGGTTGGTTCCCTTGGAAATGTAGGTCCTCCATTTTCTAGTGGTCTGGTCGCTGGATTGGGAAAGTAAGGGGCCATGCCGTGGTTTACGGATGCAACTGGTGATCTCTCGATGTTTATGGGAACGAAAGGTTCAGTCGAGCGAGGTGTCGACACTGCGGGAGTTCTGTCGATGTTAACAGGAATAAAAGTGTCGATCGAGCGAGTGTTTGACACAGAGGGATTTCTGTCGATATTTACAGGAATAAAACTGTCGATCGAGCGAGGATTCGACACAGTCGGAGTTCTGTCGATGTTTACAGGAATAAAAGTGTCGGCTGAGCGAGAGTTCGACACAGAGGGGTTTCTGTCGATGTTTACAGGAATGTTGTAGGCTCGATTCCGGAAAGAGGGCACCCGATTGAATCCAGTATCATTGTACATGCTTCCACCAAGTCTGTCGTCTCGCAGTCGGCGATAGTCGTCGTACGAAGGTGGATTAAATCGCCTGTTAGGACTCCAAGTCTCGTATGTCATCTGATTCAGGAAAAATTTAACAAGTTATCTTGGTAATCAATTCCCTAGTTTTTGTAATTTTGTATGATAAAGATACATGATCCTTTTTCATACCAGAAATACCATAAAGCTTTTAATTAACTGAAATTGTTCAATGTAATAAAAGTCGTTTTTAATTTAATTAATGAAAACACATGATTAGAAATGAAAGATTCTCTTCCATTTAAAAATCAAATAAACAAAATTTAAAGAAACGGAATTAACAACAAAAGAGATAGACTAAGAAATTGAAACAGGATGTTCCTCTTACTCTAACATGGGTACATGGAACACTTTGTTTCCTTTGGTTCCTTATAATATGGTGGCATATACGAATTCACTGTAATACTCTATATCACTTGCATACAGAGCACGTAACAGCTTAAGAGAAAAAATTCATTGGCCAATTAATTCTGATTTTTGAAATGAGAAGTTTTGAGTTGGCATAATTTTCTTAACGCGTGTGGTTGTAAAAAAGCATTTCATTGATGATTTTATTTCCAGAATAAAATTACTTCAATGCGGATATATAAACCTGATATGCTCATCCCTCAATCAATAAATCAAAACAATCTCTTCATTGAGACGTGATTAAACGAAGTACTCACGTTTTGGTGACGATGGGCACTCTTCAAATGTTAAAACTTCGTTTCAATAATCGTCACACTGGAAAATTCAGCCACGATTGCACAGAAGAAAAAACACAAATAAAGGCGTGAATTCAAAGTTTGCAGAGGCTCTGCTTTCTACCACATCTGCAGTAACACATGGACATAAAAAGGGACGAGGCTGGTATAGCTGAGGGCGAGACTCTTCTCTCATGTTGGAGCAGTGTTGACGGTCTGTATACTTGCCAATTTCCGCGCTATCAATTAATCTACTATTATAATGAAACAGTTGCTATCGGTAAACATTGAAATATAAACTTTTTTTTATGTAAAAATATAAAAAAGGAATATTAAAATGGACATTGGTTATAAATAAGTGTGATGGCGCTTTGAATTTAATTGCGGTGCGTTTTGACACTATCCTGAGAGATCCCGCTATTGGGCGTGGTCTCTGCCAGGGGTGTCGGTTTTTATTTCTCGGAATGCGACCGGTCCTTTGATGTGGACACTTCACAATGTCACTAGATCAACAACTGATGCATCACCCGCCAGTCCGCCATTACGAGAAGTTTCTTACAGACGCTTGTAAGGTGTGACATGCATAATTAGCATCTACCATGTGTAGCCCCTGCAGAAAAGACAGGTGATCGTTTTTGTGGCACATCTTCAATCAGTAATGTGGGTAAAAGTATATCACATTCAAAATATTATCACTATTTTAAGAATTTCAAATAGTAAAATATTTGACAATAAAAGGCAACTTTAAAAAATCGTACGGCGGTAAACATAAATAAATAGACAAATAAATAAATTAGTAGCTGACTGTAGTGTCCACATACACCACTATACTTTGAAATAGTTTCTTATGGAACGCCATAGCTGCCTTAAGGTCAATTTCATATTATATGAATTGGTATATCATTTATATGCAACAGTAAAATCATTGTAAGCAGTGGTAACATCATTATTTACATTGCTAACATCATTATATACTGTTATTACATCATTATATTCAGGAGTAAAATCTTTATATGAAGTGGTGATATCATTACGTTATGTCGTAAGATCATTATGTACAGTGGTTTATTCATTATATGCTATGTATAAATCTTTGTATGATATGATAAACTCATTTTATACAAAGATAAACTCATAATGAATTGTTGTTCAATCGTTATGTTATGTGGTACAGTCTTTATGCGCAGTTGCAAAATCCTTTTATGCAGTGCAACTTCTTGACATTAGCCTGGATGTAGTGGGCTATCTCATTGAATCTGATACATTACGTCAAAAATTCTTCTGAATAAAAACTGCATTTAAAAATGTTATCACTTACGAGAAAGGCCTAAAGTAATGCAATTAAACTTCTATTATGTAATCAACAAACACATGTTTAATGTTTATACTATGACATTTATTTACGCGAGAACGTAAGTTTTAAAATGCAAAGAGAAAGGTACAAATTTGAAGTACCGATGATAAAAATATTTGCGGATTTAAGGAGGCCGGATGGTCAACAAATTAACCATCAGATCTGCCTAAAATTTTAAGATATGATTTGTTTAGCTATAAACTATTATTTAATAAGAAAAATTCTATATGTTTTACCTTTTAAATTTGAGTTTTTTTCCTATATTGTTATATAGGCTCTTCTTCTAAAGGAGATCAATACAATTTAAAATGGCCACGACCATCGAGCCCTCTAAACATGTGTATTACAAAGTAAAAACTGAATTTCAAAATAAATTTATTACATTGCATTTGTAAAAAGTGTACAAGCTAAAGTAGAAACAGTGCTCACAAACCCAACACTCCTTCATTATACTTGACAATGCGACACAAAATGCATGGCTGCATATATGTTGAATACACAAACAATAAAATAAAATAAAGGGCATACAAAATTCATCAAATTCAAACTAGCTGCAAATATGCACATCTATACTTTCATCTTTATCAACTACAATGTTTCAGGAAATTCCTCTCAGTGCTTTAGGAAGAGTTGACTGATAAATTTATTTCAGTAGCATATTTAATTTGGTCAAAATTTTAATTCTAAATTTTAAAACTGTCAATATTCTAACAAAAATAAAGGAATCAAAATTTCCTGTAGAAATGCATATTTAAACATTAAGTCCTAATTAATAATATTTTATGAAATTCTAATTAGTTGTTTCAAAGGAGTTGGGCTGTAACAACTGGGAGGAAATAAAGGAACCAGAATTTCCTGCCAATAGGCAGATGATCCGGAGTCTTAAAGATTCATATAATACTAACACTGAACAGGCTAATATGAACATGTTGAATTGCGTTTTTATTCTGTCTATATTTTTCCCCTAAACTCAAGTTTTACATTTAATACATCGAGCAAATATAAAATTTAAATTTTTATTCCCATTATTTCCTAGTTTAGAGAAAATCAGATGTTTGTTTCCGGGAGAAATATATCAGTATCTACCACTAGTATATAGCAAGAAGAGCGATAAAAAATTCTAGTCAATTTGAAAACTAAACTGAGTTTTATTCACCGAATACTTCTAATAAATCATGATTTCAAGCATAATGATTGTAATCATGAAAGTAATCAAATAGTAATCATGATTACAGGACGATTTGTAGAGTAATCTAATAAATTAAGATTACTTGTAATCAGAAAAATGGATGATTACTGATTATCCATGGTTACTCAACAATCTGTAATTTACAGCTGATTAAGATTACTTATTACGATTACCACATCCCTGATGACATCTTGCTTAACTGTTACACATACAGAAAGACAAATAAATTCTGGGGGGTTTTATTTTTGATTTTTTTTGGTTGTTTTTTTTTTCTGTAGATATATTTTTAAGTTTTGACTTTTGCAGACAAGATTAGCAAGGTAATGAACTATACACATCCTTTACTTTCATCATATATTCCATCCTTTCTACAGTGTATTATGGCGTCTATAAATAAATATCTAAGTCATGAGCAATTCAAATCTCTCACAAAAATACCATAATAACCAGATATATAATGTACAAATAGACTAGTATTTGAGACAAGATTAGTCCTCTGTTGATATTTGGGTTTATGCACACTAAAGACCAAAAGAAACAAAAACACTGGGAGATCTAGAGCCCCTTCTATCCTTCTTGCCCAAAATCAGCTGCGAATTCTTGTATTTTCTTTAAGTCTGCTTCATTCACTGTAGATTTAGACGTGGCTAGTGACATCAACATATCAGTCTGGAACAAAAAACAGAATTAATACTTTACATGTATTATAAACTGCATAAAACCAAACAGTATAAATAATACATAATTCCTAAAATTCCAGTATATAATTACAGAGCGTGTTAAAGTTATGCTTGTTTGTTGTACAAAATAGATAAAATAAAACTTGATGTGGTGATATCTCCATTAAATTTACCATACCATTGATACAACAGGCTCCACAAGTTTATTTCCAACCACATCTGTCTAGGTCATCTCCATGGCCCCGGGAACTTCAGGAGAACAAGGGGTCAAAAGGTCATCCACGATTACATTGGGGTCGTCTCGTGATGGACCTCGAACCTAAACACGCGAGTCAATATAGAAGAAGTTGATCATCTAGCAACTCAACAACAAGTCATTGTAAGTAATGGATTATCTAGCAACTCCACAAACAAGTTAATGTAAGTAATGGATCATCTAGCACCTCAACAAACAAGTCACTGTAAGTAATGGATCATCTAGCTACTCAACAAACAAGTCACTGTAAGTAATGGATCATCTAGCTACTCAACAAACAAGTCACTGTAAGTAATGGATTATCTAGCAACTCAACAAACAATTAATGTAAGTAATTTATCATCTAGCACCTCAACAAACAAGTCACTGTAAGTAATGGATCATCTAGCTACTCAACAAACAAGTCACTGTAAGTAATGGATTATCTAGCTACTCAACAAACAAGTTAATGTAAGTAATTTATCATCTAGCACCTCAACAACTGTAAGTAATGGATCACAGGATTCGAAATTCACTATTAACAACTTGCAAAACGCAAATTAGAATACCCCAATTGCAAGTTAAAATTTTGTTACTCACACAAACTTGCGAGTTTGTTTTTTCATCACAACTTTATCCGGAAAATATTGTCCGTTCCACATCCGGTTTTAATCCTTCTCTCTTTAGGTTATCCACCATTTATATATGAACCAGAATGTTGAAACATGATGCCTTTGATTTATTTTAATAATATAAAGTGAGTCTTCAGTTGTTTTTTTGCGCATTTATCAAATCATAGTTGTTTTTATGAAAAGGGCTGCATGTCATGAGGAACAGAGATCTGACCCAAAGAATTAAGGTTGCACGAACAGATGGGCAACATGATTAGTCTAATAAAAATATATTTTTTTTAATTTAAACATACTAAAGACACTTTTAATTTGCAAATTTAGAACACATTTATGCATTTGATTGCATAACATGTCATATCTTGTACATTTATCATATAATCATGTAAGTTAAGTTCCATGTATTCCATAAACCAAATTAAAACATTAAAACACACTTCAGCGTGTACAGATCTATGCAAGTATATGTAACCTAGGGATGTATTCCCTTTTCCTCAAATCTGAACCAAACACGTTGGGGTAGAAACTCTACCATGGGGGAAAGTCTACTATATAGTAGATCCCCCCAGGGGGAAAGACTAATACATAGCCAGTTTTCCTGGGGGAACTACTATGGAAGATAAGCTGCTATACAATACATGTTAATATGATAATCTTTTTCCAGACAAAATAACTTTTAAATTGAATAGACTGTTCAATATAGATAATGGATCATGTAGCACCTCAACAAATAATGGATCATTTAGTGCTGTATTTTGTACAAGTATTGATTAAGAATCTCTTTCTGAATCGAAACAACAAATATCAGAGTTCCACTTACTGGTCTAAAGTGTGTAGCCGTCTAGACTTTCCTGACAGTCTGCATCAGAGCATCACGGACCACGATAGATATCTCAGCTCCAGAGACGCTTCTGTTCTCTTTCCAAGTTCCCGGAATCCTTCGTCTGTGATTGAATGAGGGGTATTATCCAGATGAATTTTGAACATTTCTGTTCTTGCAGGGGCTTCAGGTAAGGGAATATAAAATCTTTTTTCAAATCTAATAATGAAAAAAAAAATTTCACTATTTATTTTAAAATGATTCATGCTCATTTAAAAAACTATAATGATTAACTTTTATACAATGTCCAAATGTAATATACTAATGAATTGAATAGATGAAAGTGTTGCTACGGTTTGTATTCTACAATAAATTCACAATTATCACGATCTGTTACCATTGCAATAAACATATATATTACAAAATCCAAAAAAAATGTTCAATAATGCAAATATTAAAATGATTTTCTTTTCAATTCAAACATCATCCAACTATTACTTGAATTAAGTGATAAATGACATTGTTTCTTTTTTTCCAACTGCCTACATATACCTTCCCCTAATGGCCGAGTCTAATACCATGGTTTACTTGTGGCTTCCAGCACCATTGACAACAAAGGTATTTGTACGTACAAATTATATATTTTAGAAATATACTTTTCTGAAATTTGCGGAAAATATTTTTTGGGGGTTAAAAACTGGGTTATCATTGAAAAATCGCTGGAAACTTGAAAAATTTGATAAAGTTCTACATTAAATAAATAGGTGTCAATTTGTGCTGATCTAAAATGTAAGGATTGAATATGTACAACTGATTTAAAAACTTTGACAACAATTATTGAAGGATTTTTTGCGATACAAATCGGATTTTCAAAGAAAAATTGCGGAAATGTGGGAAAATTTCATAACTAAATTAAATCAAATGGGTATCAATTTATTCTGGACTAAAAAAAGATTTGAATACGTAAAACTGATTTAAAAACTTTGACAATAAATATTGAAAGGTGTTTGGGGGTAAAAAATAGGGTTTTCATTTTTTAAAAATCGCGGAAATCTGGAAAAATTTCATAAATGAATTAAATCAAATGGTTGTCAATTTATTATGAACTTATAAGTGAAAGGTTTGAATATGTACAACTGATTTAAAAACTTTGACAACAATTATTGAAGGATTTTTTGGGTTAAAAATTGGATTTTCAAAGAAAAATTGCGGAAAAAAATCTGAAAAATTTCATAACTAAATTAAATCAAATGGGTATCAATTTATGCTAGACTAAAAAAGGATTGAATACGTACAACCGATTTAAAAACTTTGACAAAAAATATTGAAGGGTTTTTGGGGTAAAAAAAAATAGGGTTTTCATTTTTTTAAAAAAATCGCGGATATCTGGAAAAATTTCCAAACTGAATTCAATCAAATGGTTGTCAATTTATTATGAACTTATAAGTGAAAGGATTGAATATGTACAACTGATTAAAAAAAAAATTTGACAACAAATATTGAAGGGATTTTAAATATCGCGTAAATCTGGGAACATATAAACGGGCATAGTCACAATTTGGGTTAAATTTTATTTTTCTATTTTAATGGATACTAGTTATATGCAAAACAAAGCTATTTTAAATTGTCAAATGCATGTGGAATGTTGACGTCTTTTGTCCATTCGGAAGTCACTCGGAATACCTCGCACAATTTTTCAACGTTATCATTCGGATACTTTCATCTCAAATCCCCGTAGACTTTTTATATTTTAAGCCGTGTATTGAAACCTGACAAGCTAGAGGGGGAGGGGGGGTTCAAAGGGGACATATGTACATCTTGGAATTTATTGAATGAACATCGTCTGAACCCAGAGGTATTTATAAATGTAGAATAATTTAAGAAAGTATGCGGCAAAAATATCTTGGGACAGACTATAAGTTTTTCATATTGATAATTTTTGTTTTTAAAAATTAAAGCAATGACGAGAATATAGGCTCCTTGTCAATTCACATAACGTCCAAAGACTAAATTGTTTTGATCATGTCATTATTGCTAAAATATCACATACAAGTTATAGGACTTAAGCACGACTTCTCTTTATAAACATTGCACACAGTGAAGAAAACTAAACTTTATGAATTTTTAAAATAAAGTTTTTACTTTGAAAAAAATGTCATTATTGATATAATACCACATGCAAATTTTAGGACCAATTTCTTTTACTCAGTAAAGTAAACTTAAATTAAAGTGTACTGCAAGGATGACATATATTTTTACGACTGTTAAAACAGATTTTGCTCACAAATCAACGATACAGAAATGATAACCAATGCTCATATTTAATTTTACACGGACTTAACATTATTTTTTTCTTAACAATGTATTATTTAACTTCATCAGTGCGAGAGGAGTACAGTAGATATAAATTATTACTAGATTTTTTTGTGTGTTTGTGATAAGAGATCGAATTTGCATTTATTAAGTCTTCTTTTACGAAACAAGAATTTGTAAAACTTTTTAACGTATTATAATTATATTTAATTTACCGTAATAAAAACCATGATTGCAAATTTTCACTGGAGAGTTGGTTACATGCTTTCCGAGTACTTCCTGGTTAATTGTACTGCACCTGTGATATATTGCTTGGAAACTTTGATGTTAATTTATATTGCAATTCTTTTTTGTTTTTCCTGTAATAAAATAAGGAAAAGTGAGCAAATTCATTTCCCAACGCCCTCACATTACTTGACAATGGTACACACGATGCAAACAATGAAATAATGGACATAACTTCCAGAAACATCAAATCAATACTGCCTGCAAATATGCACATCTACACCGAACTACAGTTCTTAGTGTTCACCCAAAAAGGTTTTGACTACATGAAATAAATGAAACGCAAAACTTTGATTCATAAATTATTATGCATGTTTCAATTGGATGAAGCGTGAATAAGTGCCTCTTATGACTTAAAGGCAAATACCTCTGACATGAAACACCCTCAAAATATAAAAAGCATCAGAAAATTAGTAAGATAAATTAACCACTCCGACCACGGAAAGCATTCGTTGGCCTTGTCGTTGAGATATATAATTTTCACCTACATGTATCTATCAATTGATTCAGAACGATTTGGCGGTTGCAAAATGAGATCTTATCGTTTAATGGATAATACTTTTGGTTAGGTTGAATTTAGCCCAGATCTTTCGGATTGTTCTGGGTTGCGAATGGAAAAGAGGTGCCATTTATAGAAAAGGAAGTGATCTTAAAATACCCTTTTTTCTTATTGCTAAATAATAACAATGTCGAGGACAAAATCAGCAGCAAATTAAAAGTGAGTTCATCGTGAGAACAATCCAGACACCAAAAGCTCTGGCTCTTTCTACATTTGTCATTTGCTATTTTTGAGACCTTTACTAAAGACTAATATTTAGCTCAAAAATAGTCATCCGATTGGTTTTTGAGAAGAAGATTTGTAAATGTTTTTCTCTTTTTATTCCTATGTAAAAACTTCGATCCCAATTCTGGCCTTACCTGTGAGAAATGATTTAAACAAACTTGAATCTTTGCTTGAGGATGCTTGTAAAGAAGTTTCGGATTTTCTGGCCAATCGGTAATGAGAAAAAGAATTCTTATGATTTTCTCAATATATTTCTATGTAAAAATAACATGTGATGATAACGAACAGTGTTCAAATTCAAAAGTCCAAAGGAAAATTACAAAACAGCGGCAGATCAAACATGGACATCTTAAAAAAAATTAGAGGTAGTATCAGGTGCCATGGAGGAGTGATGATCCTCTGTTGACCGGTCACACCCGCCGTGTGCTCTTTGTCGTAATCAGGAAAAACTGAAAAGTCCGTAGACAATTAGGTGATTGATTATGGTCTAATAGTTAGTATGAAAAACATCAGTCAGCATGCGACCCAGGGGAAGATTGTATTTGCTGACAAGGTCGTTGTATCGACCATAGATAGAACTTACGAAAAGATGACTTCAAACAAGACTGTTGATAGTCCTGTTTTAACAACTTGTTTGTCAGTAAAATATCCAAATATGAAATAGATGACGCAGACTCTGTGGTATCTTTTATTTCAAGTTCACTGGGATACCAAATATAGAAGGATAGATGGTTTTCATACTGCGCTTTAATCTTTTTGGACCTTTTTGTGATAGAAGATATTGTTAATATTTACAGCGTCAAAGCCTTTGTTGGCATATTGAAGTTTAAAAAACAAACGTGGCTGTTGAGCAGTTTCTTCTTCACGTGGCGGTTTAAAAAGCCTATGGTTCGCAATATCCATAACCACCGAACAGATCTGTATTCGGGTGTTGAAGAATCCAAATTTGGCATTTTCTCTACTTTTCAAGCATATTATTTAAAAGTTTCAAAGGTACAGAGTAAAGTTTGGTTTGGATGTGATGAAGACCTAACTGTTTATTTACATAATGTAGAAGTGAATCAAAAGAGACATCGAGTATATTTGGATTATTGTAAGGCCGATGTCCATGGCTACGCTAACGTCTCTGTGTATTGCTAAAAAGTCTCATTACATTTACATCGTTACACTGTGGACTTGAAAGATTCCCTACATAATCGACATTGTCGTTGCAACCCTAAGGAAATGCTGTGCCTAGTTTTCTGATCCAGAATACTTCTCTTTGTCTACGGAAAGGTGTACTTAGTGATGGAATATTAGTATGATGATAAATTTTCTCTAGAATTCTAACTTTCATTGACAAGATTGAATGATCGGGTGAATTGAAGTGCTTGTACAGAAGCTTTTGGAAATCAATGTCCCGATATTCGTTTGTTAAGAGAACCTTTTGTTTCACCAACATAAATAAGCCCACAAAGGGTACAATCTATTCCGTAAACAATATTAGAAGACTTGCAGTTAAGATTTTCACATGTTTTGGTATAGAAGGTCTGTACAGTAAGATTGCTGGTAAAAGGAAGTCCTTGTAATCAATATATCACAGATTTTACAGTTTTTAACAGAACATTTGGAAAAAGAACACATGAGATCGCAAAAGGAATCGTCAAATATGTCCGTAATAAAAACTTTACATTCGAAAAACTTCGACACCAACTGTGGTCCCACTTTTCCCCAGGGGATCATAAATTGAACAAACCTTAGGATGCATCCACATCATTTCAGCTTTTTTGGCCAATTGAGTTTTAAGAATATTTTTTAAAAATTCTCCCCTCAATAGAGGATGTGGCTCTTTATTTATAACAAATTTAAATTCCCTTTACCTAATGATGCTCTTTATCAAATTTAATTGAAATCGGCGAGGTGGTTCTGAAGAAGAAGTCAAAGATGTAAAAAGTATATAGACAGACTGACGGACGCCGACCAAAAAGTGATCAGGATAGCTCACTAGAAGCGAGCTAAAACATACTATGAAAAATCCAATTACATCAATTCTTTGGTACAAAATACTGAAGAAAATACCAGTTTATGCAATTCTTTCATTACGGCTGAAGTTACATAGTTTCCCATACCCAACACAGTCAATATTTATTATGTGCGACTAGAATTATTCATTATTACCAGTGTGGAATGGGGACATTCCACGGAGGGGCCAAGATTCGCAAGATCAACGAGAGTTTACACAGTTTACGACAGAAAAATCTCACACTACTGTCTTAAACTGGACAATCCGATCTCACACCGGTTAAAATGCGAGAATAATACAATCATTCATGATGACGAGTGTGAGATGGTGAAATTCTACCGAGGGGACAAGTTAAATGGTCTAGGAGGAGGCTTTGAGTTCAAGACCGAGAATCTTGGCTCCGAATTTCACGGTATCGGGTTTGTTTGCCCTATCTACCTGTTTGCCCGGAGTGTCTTCGCCACCATTATCGTTCGTCCTTGTTCGATCTATATTCAGTTTCACCTATCTATCGTATTTATACTGTACTTAATAAAAACTGCGGATTCTTTGAGGAGTCCATCACTTAAGGTACATCATTAAACCTACACTTATACTTTTTAAGACACTACGTCACAAGATGGCGATTTAAATGTTTCGGTAAATTGTTTGTATCAATCGCTTTGGTTGTATATCGTCATAGCTCAGTGGTTAAAGTACATGTAGCGAATCCGCATGCAGCTTTTGTTCACATTGCCTGAATGAAATTTTAGAAAAGATAATCTTTTATCCAAAATTGCAATTTTTCTCCGCCTATTTGACTTATATACATTTTATCAATCATGCTATCTATCATAATCAAGTAATTTACTGCTGATGTGAGAAACTATTTCAAGGTGTAGTAAGCTACCTTAACCCATTCAGGCATTTCGGAAAAAACAAAATCCGGTTTAAATTTGGTCGAGCTCCATTGTTCTGTTCCATACACTCTCGCGCAATGCGAATGGTGTACACAGATCAATTTGCTAACCAAGGGTGACGATCCACGGTGTTTTTCTATTTAATATTTAACACCGTGATCGTCACCCTTGGTAAACGAAGAAAATGTTTCTATTGTATTTTATAAAATTAACATACGTTTTGGTAAATAATTTTTGAATTTATACAGAATACAGAACTTGTTGATACTTATTGTAAAAAATACATTTTTTGTGTTAATTCAAAACTGTCGAAAAACTTGACTTTTTTATTTTTAGTAAAACAATTGCTCGAATTGCGCTGACGAATTGTTCAGTACTAAATTATTCATATATAGCCAAGACTTTTAGTTTCAAAGTAGCAAATTACTTAGGAAATTAAAGAAATCAGAATTTCTGCGAATATGCAGATCTACATGTATCTGTTATGTTCCTAATACCTACAAAGTTTCTTGAAAATCTTTACAGCTGTTTTACAGTTCGCTGACCAAAAAACCCAGGACTGACAGACTGGCTGACCGACTGATGGGTCAGAAACATTGCACCCTCGTAACTTATTCCCGGGGTATAACTAAAGAAGGTCTAATACGCCTCATGTTAAAACGGTTACAACTACGGAAATGCAAGTAAATTAGTTCAGAATTGGTTTTGTATATTTTTTTATTGTTTGTTTTCTTTTGCAGACACATTATCATTACAACTTTAGCAAGGTAATGGACTATATATGTATTTTCAGCATATTTTCTTCATAAAACATGAAAGCTATTTGTATCTGTGCATTAACAACTACTTCGAATGACCTTTTTTAATATTTTCTATTTTACATTTGTAAATCCTATTACACTGTAACCGTGTTATGCAAATGTTTAGAAAATTCTTTTGGCACAATACTTACACTAGTAACTGTACAAGAAACAAATCAGAAAAGGGAACATTTATTTATCATTAGGTTCGTAATGCAAGATACAGCTTATGCACCAATCCTTTAAAACTGTGATTTCTGTTTTACATGTACAGTCAAACAAATGCAATCTGAGCCATTCGACAGAATGGATAGGAACAAATGAAGAAGACTCTCAGAGGTGAGAATAAAAATTTTGAACAAGAAAATTCACAAAATCACATGGATATTCATTTTTGTCACAACATTATTAATTCCAGCTTAGTGACACATGTGGTATTATGAGGTCTATAAATAGACATGTTGCCATTAAGCTTTTTATGCACACAAATGCCAACAGAATCGAGAACCTGGAAGATATCTTGGATTACTGCTATCCTCCCTACCAAAAATTATCAGGGAATTCTTCAAATTTCTTTAATTCAGCTTTAGTCACTGTAGGTTTAGACTTGGCTAATTACATCAAAATATCAGACTGTAAACTGTACACTACCTGTAGTATTAACTGCATATAATCAAACAGTGTAATTAATACTTTTAAATCAAAATTCAGAGTGTGTTCAAATTGTGCATTTTATTTTATCAAAATAGATAATAATGAATCTTGATGTGCTGATATCTCCATTGGATAAAACTTACCACAAATACAAAGGGTCCAGAATTTTCTTTTCATCCACATCAGCCAAGGTCATTTCCATGACCCCGGGGGCTCCAGGACAACAAGGGATCAAACGGTAATCCCCTTTTACATTTGGATCGTCTCGTGACGGACCTGGCACCTAAACAAGCAAGTCATTATAAAAGCAATGGAACATCTAGCATCTTAGCAAACAAGTCAACTCGTGATGAGACAAATATACTGGAATATGATAAATTTACTTGGATTTGGTTATCGCTAAAGTTAGGATGATATGATATTTTTTTCCAGACAAGTAAGTGGGGTTTTTGAATTAGTAATGAATCATTTGGTACCTTTAATAATGAATTATTTAGTGCTGTATTTTGTAAAAGTATTGTATAAGATTCGTTTGCGAATCGAACCAATTCCACTCATTCGTATAAAGTGTGTGGCTTACAGGCTGCATCAGAGCATCACAGACCACAATTGATATGTCATCCCCAGAGTACCCTTCAGTTCTTTCCCCAAGTTCACGGAACTCTTCTTCTTTATTTGTATGTTTTTGTTTACCACGTGGTAATTTTCCATGATTACATTTGTAGGTATTTTTAGTTTAGACATGCGTACTGACAAGTTATGCTTATTAGCTAGTCGATCTGCGTATGCGAGTCAACTGTTTGCCACCGCATTCGTCTCCACCTTCTTTTTATGGTACAACATTTGTAAAGCAGATGAACACCCCATATCTTCGCTTATATAGCAGGTACTTTATTATCTATTCCTGCCAAGGGTCTAAAACTTTGCTGCATAATAATACTAGTCACATTCTCAGGATACTGTGTGATGTTTTCAATGTTTTTGTATGCATATTGTTCTTTGAGTTATTGTCATTTATCGAAGGAAATGCATATTTTCTACTTGTTATGTCACATCACATATTCTTTATTTTTTATATATTATGTTGTGACTTTGACTATGGCATTGTTTTATCAACTTTTATGCTTTGTATTCTTCAATAAATGACCTGTTTTATTCTTTATGAAAGAGTTGAGTTTTTCCATGTAATAGTACGACCGTGAGCAGACAGGCATAATCATAACACAATTCTTAAAACACACTTCATGCTTGCATATTTTAATATTTCTATTTCGAATAGTTAAAAAAGTAAATTAATATACTTGCACGTAGAATTTTACTCAGAAATAATATACGACTCTACAAAATCTTCATGTCTTTTACTGGGGGGGGGGGGGGGGTGTTATTGCTATACAATGTATAAGGGTGTCAAAAATATAATAAAAAAATTGGCATAAAAACTATTCACATGTTAATAAAATATTTATTAGACTATAAATATCTAAATTGAGTTATCAATTTTTTCCTTAATCCTATGTGACTATGTTAGATATGCACAAAAGATTCATTTTCCTTGTTTTTGTACTTTTGATATAAAATGATAAAGTCCTAGTTAAACATGTTTCTTTTGATGCTAATCAATTCTTAGGAAATATCCCCGACCGTCTTCAATATGCGAGCAAGTCATATGCTATTCTTTTCCGGTTTCATGCGTAGTTTACAATACCAGAGCACAGTGCTGTCTTTAGCGCCATTTTAGCATTTTATCCGATTAATTTCTTAAAATCACAATTTTCTGAATCCATCATAAAATGTTACAAATAAACATAAGAAAGTTTTATCATTGCATAAACAACTGCATGAAAAGAAAATGTTGCAAAAAGTCATGCACACCCGAATTATATACTTGCCCGCTCTGTTTAACCAAAATATAGGTTGACCACATGTTAAGTTTGGATTTAAGACATGTATTTGGTTGTCATAAGATTAAGACAAATCTTAAAATAATCATAAGATATGACAGTTTTATGAAACAGCTATGATGAGATCTAATGACAAATTTTGGTCTGAAGACAGATCTTAGTCATGTGAAACTTTCTTCCTTGTTGTTCAGTGAATTGTAAATAGAAGTTTAAAGTTTCATAAATGGCTATTAAGAAATAGTCTATCTGTTAAAGGAATTTGAAAACTAACATTAAAACCACGCCATCTCTTCAGATATTTCAAATTACATTATCATTAGGTTGAACGATACACAATGTGACGGATGTTTATTTGTTTGAATTCAGGTAAGTTATATGAATACTATGTTAAATGTTAACTGTTTTCGGAATTTAGGTTCTATAAATACACTGCAATTGATTAGCTGTAAAACGGGTCTAAGATCAATATTAAAAAAATATATTGTTGGTATTATGAAGATTCCCTGCCATAACGAATGCATAATCCGTACACCAATAGTATGAACCCTAAATCGTTAAACAATGTCCTTGTTCAGTGAATCCAAAAAGGAAGTTTAAACTTTCATTCCGAAGCGACGCATTGGTATTAAAAACATAAAACAGTCCATCGTTTAAAGGGACTTGGAAACTAATATTAACACCACGTCACCTCTTCAGATGTCAAATTACATTATTCTTGATTCACAAAGATTAGGTTGAACACAATGCGACGAATGTCAACTGTCGTTGGAATTCAAGTAAGTTCTCTAAATATTATGCAATTCATTAGCTATCTTTCTTCGATTGAAAAGAAAATGCAAGGAGTTCATATTTCTAATTTTCGGAATTTAGGTTAGTTCTATAAATACACTGCAATTGATTAGCTGTAAAACGTGTCTAAGATCAATATATATATATATATATATATATATATATATATATATATATATATATATATATATTGTTTGTATTATAAAGATTCCCTGCCATAAGGCATGCGTAATCTATACACCAATAGTGTGAACCCTAAATCGTTAAACGATGTTAAATTTTGGGGAACTCCCCAACCACCACATCCATCTTGAAGAAAACTATTGCACACGTCTTAATCATTGTCAACAAGTTTAGATCATCTAATATATATCTCATATATATATGCAATTTGTTATCTATATAAACACATGTTTAGGAAACTCTCAGTATCATGACAGTCCATGTGAACTAGTGATATAAAAATACCAAGACTAAAGACTTTGCAACAAGTTTTTCTTACACCTGTAATATATATGCACTTAATAGAAGAGATATTTATGGGCTTTTTGCCTTTTCAATAGATTGATGATAACTAATATAAGGTTTTTTTTCGGAGAAAAAAACCCCACCGACTATAATTCTTACTTTCTTTGGATCACAACATGACTGCACTTCGCAATTGCATATTTTATTGCTCATTTTTTTCTTACTCAATTCTTCTACTTCTTAGATTTCTTATATCACCCACAGGCAGAGGCATTTAACTATTTTATTTTTTGATTATGTATAAAGCAAATCAACTAAAGATTCTTACTGTAAACTGTCAAAGTGTAGGAGAAACTAACAACAGAAAACTACAATATATATTTTATACACTATACACATTTTGTAAATACAAATAAAAAATTAATTCAGATTCAGTGGGGCTATAAAGCCAGTTTTAGCTCATATAGATCAGATTCAAGAGGAGTAGCCATTCTACTCAACAATAACTGTGAAATAAAAGTTCACAATCAGTTTAACGATAACAATGGTAACTATATTATTCTGGATGTAACAGTTGAAACCCTTAATTTTTTTAGTGAATATATATGGTCCCAATACAGATTCTCCAGAATTTTATAAGGAGCTATCAAATAAAATTGAAGATATTTACTCTACTCAACATATAATATTAGTTGGTGACTTTAATTTACGCAAAAATTAAGATTACATGAATTACATATATATAAATAATCCAATGTCTAGACAAGAAGTTCTGAATTTAATGGATAATTTTGATCTCAAAGATATTTACCTTAGCAACAATCCAAAAATTAAAAAGATTACATGGAGACGAAAAACACCAATAAAACAAGCAAGAATAGATTTTTTTTCTAATCTCAGAATCTTTACAAGCAATGAACCCATGTATAAAATTCGAAAATAGCTATCGTTCAGACCATTCACCAGTAGTGCTTTACTGTAAAATAAATAACTTAAAAAGAGGCAGAGGATTCTGGAAGTTCAACAACTCACTATTAACAGATAAAAATTATGTTAATATAGTTAGGAAAACAATAGACGATGTTAAATTACAATAACCATGTCCAGTTTATAATGTAGAAAACTTATTAAATATCGACAATGATACAGTACAATTTACTATTAAAGATCAAACTTTCATAGATATTTTATTAACAGAAATTAGAGGGAAAACAATTTCTTATGAAACTTTAAAAAAAAACAGGAAATAAGTGAAAAAGAATCAGCTCTTGAAAAAACCCAAATATAGAACAAAACATACTAAATTATTCCGCAGATGAGCTAACAAATAAACAAACGGAGCTTGAAGTTATCAGAAAGAAAAAGATGCAGGGTCGGTGTTTTAGACCAAAGATTAAATGGATAGAAGATGGAGAGAAACCCTCTAAATATTTCACTTCACTCGAATCAAGAAATTACACAAGTAAACAAATACGTCTAGTGGTTAAGGATGACGGACAAGTTGTCTCTGACCAGTTTGAAATTTTAGATGAAACAGAATCATTTTATGAAAACGCATACAAAAGAGAGAAATTATTAAATCAGAGGCTTTTATTACTATATTAGAAAAAAAAATAATTTTCCAAAGTTAAGAGATACAGAGTCTAAAAGTATTGAATGCCAATTAACCAAGTCTGAAATTCTTAGTTTTTAAAAGAAAAAAAATGAAAAATGACAAAACTCCTGATCCTGTTGGATTCACAAGTGAATTTTTCAAGTCTTTCTGGACAGAGTCTGCGTCATCTGTTTCATATTTGGATATTTTACTGGAAATAGACATTGATGGTAACCTAACAACAAAACTTTATGAAAAACGCGATGATTTCAATTTTTCTATAGTCAACATTCCTTACTTACTTCATCACCTGCATATGGTGTTTTTGTCTCTCAGTTAATTCGATACGCAAGGGCATGCTCTTCGCTTGAACAGTTTCTAAGGCGAGGCAAGCTACTGACAAACAAGTTGATAAAACACGACTATCAACAGGCTCGTTTGAAGTCATGTTTTCGTAAGTTCTATGGTCGATACAATGACCTTGTCAGCAAATACAATCATCCACTGGGTCGCATGCTGACTGACGTTTTTCATACTAATTGTTAGACCATAATTTATCACCTAATTGTCTACGGACTTTTCTGTTTTTTCCCGATTACGACAAAGAGCACACGGCGGGTGTGTCCGGTCAGCAGAGGATGCTCACTCCTCCTAGGCACCTGTTACTATCTCCAATGTAATGGAAGTCCATGTTTGCTCAAGGTTTGTATTTTGACCATCACAAACAAACCAAATCATCAACGTTTCGTTTTTTCCCTATTATGACATTTTCCCGATTTTGACATTTACCTCGATTATGACATGCCCAATTGTGACAAGGAGCACACGGCGGGTGCGACCGGTCAGCAGAGGATGCTCACTCCTCCTAGGCACCTGATCCTACCTCTATCTTTTTGGAGGTCCGTGTTGCTCTGCTTTGAATTTGTATTTCGTTTTATGGATTTTTTTTAGATGGTGGAAGGTTTGTTATTGTCATTTTTTCATATAAGCAGCAATAAGAGCAATCAATAAATCTAAAGAATAAATGCAATTTTCAGAACCAAATAAATTAGGGATTATAACTTGCATACCAAAATACGGAAAACCTAAACAATTTTTGAATAATTGGCGCCCCAAAAGTCTTCTTAATGTCATATATAAAATAGCATCAGGTTGTATATATTGCAGAACGCATTAAATAAATTCTAGACAAATTAATAAGTAAATAAGTAAAGATCAAACATAATTTATTAAAGGAAGATTTATTGGTGAAAACATTAGGATTATATATGACATTATGGACTACACAGAACAAAATTCAATACCTGGTCTGCTAATGATGATAGATTTTGAAAAAGCTTTCGATTCGATATCATGGGATTTTATCTATCAGACACTTGACATACTCAATTTTGGTCAACCTATCAAATATTGGGTTAAAACATTTTATAATGATATAAACTCATGTGTCTTACAAAATGGATTCCCGTCAAAATATTTTAAACCTCGAAGGGGCTGTAGACAAGGAGACCCAATTTCACTATATTTGTTTTTATCATGTGTTGAAATATTAGGAATGTTGATAAGAAATAACAAAGATAATAAAGGAATAACAATATATGGAGAAGAATATAAAATATCTCAATATGCAGACGATACATCTCAAATAGATTATCAGAATCTTTAAATGGGATTCTTATAAAATTAGATAACTTTGCAAATAATTCAGGTCTTAGAATTAACTTTACAAAACAAAAATAGGCAGTAAAAAAATTCAAAAGATGTTTTTCATCACTCAAGATGGAAAATGACTTGGAACAATACAACTTTTGATTTATTGGGAATTAAATTTTTAGTTAACTTACATGGAATGCCAGAACTCAATTATAAAAGTAAACTTTTGGAAATTGAACATACAATTAAACAATGGAAATCAAGAAAATTAACTCCAATTGGAAGAATAGCTGTACTATAAACTTGAATTTTACCCAAAATTATTTGATTTTAACTTTACCAAACCCTGACCATAAATTCGTACAAAAGTTTGATAAAGCATTATTCAATTACATCTGGGGGTCAGATATACACAAAATTAAGAAAAATACAATCATTCAAGACTACAGTCAGGGAGGACTAAAAATGATAGATTACAAAGAATTTATGTAAACACTAAAATCAACCTGGATAAAAAGACTTTTTCATTCCTCGCCTTAATTGGTACATATTTTAGAAGCTTAAATGAATAAAAGTGTTAGTAACTTATGGTCAAGAGGGACTGAATATACTCTCAAAATGTGTAAATTAATACATAATAGTTTCTAGAAAGAAGTACCCCTGAACTGGATCAAAATAACTTATTGCCAGATAGCTTTAAAAGAATTAACTCCGTTTGAGCATATATGTTATAATCCAATAATTAAAATAAACAAGGCATCTATATTTTTAAAACAATATTTTAATAACGGTATAATCTGTATCATTGACCTTTTTGATTCGCAAGGTAATTTCGTAACTTACGAATCAATTATTAATTCAAATGTAAAAACTTATTTTGTATAATAGGTAGGACTGAGAAAAGCAATTTTTAATATATAGGGATATATGATATTACACATGTAAGAGAATAGATTCAGTCATATATACCAACGCCACTAAAAGAGTTTTACAAAAATTGAAAAGGCTGCAAAGATGTGTACAATACGTATTAGAGAAAAGAAAAATGAAATTACTTCTATAATAAAGTGGAGAGAAAAAGGATATGATATAAATGAATTTGACTGGAGAAATATTTTTGAACTCCCATTTAAAGTTTCTCTTGAATCTGAACTCTAATGGATGCAATATCATTGCATAGAATAGTTCCTACGAATAATTATCTTTATAAAATTAAGCTTAAAGACTTTCCCCTTTGTAACCTCTGTAAATTAATCATAGGA
This sequence comes from Magallana nippona, assembly GCA_033439105.1. Taxonomy (NCBI): domain Eukaryota; kingdom Metazoa; phylum Mollusca; class Bivalvia; order Ostreida; family Ostreidae; genus Magallana; species Magallana nippona. The sequence goes on along the minus strand of CM065922.1, from coordinate 44,978,335 downwards.
ACAATAGAACATTTATTTTCAGAATGTCCAGAAGTTAAACTATATAGTATAGAATTGAAGAGCTGTTCTTAACAAAATACAATTTTACTATTGTTTTTGATACTAGTTGCATACCTTTTGGTAAATATAACAATAAACGTTTATACAGAACCTGTTGATAAAAACAATACATTTTTTCATGTAAATTCAAATCTGTCCGAAAACTTGACTTTATTAGTTTAAGTAAAATAATTGCTGACAAACTCCTTATTCAGAAATTTATGCTATCAAAAATTGCAAATATTCAGAATATGAGAGAGATTGGAAAGCAGTTTGTGAATTTCTGTAGGTAGCATATACATTAGCTATAATTATAGTGACTATGAACTCAATATCCATTACAATTATAATGATAAGTAAAATTTACATAGCTGTTTACATGATGAGATTGTATGTCTGTCTTTTTCTCTTTTTCTTTCTGTTTCTCTTATATAACTTTTTTTTTTAACAAAATATTATGTTATATATTTATTTATTTGACCATATATATGTGATATTGTAAAAGAGTTTCAGTAAATTTCTTGAAAACTCAAAAAAAAAATTAAAAAATTGTGGGAATTATATCAGTCCGCATCCCTTCTTCTGACGGCTTGAACACCCATAGGCGGCACAAAATACCATTACGTCCTGATCTCGGTAATCTTATCGGTGATTTAGTTGTCGATTAAATGTCATCCGATTACAAAGATGACTACCAGCTGTTTTCACACCTTCGAATTCTCGCTCGAGGTCGCATATGACGTCACAAAACATGGCGGGTAGATGGCGAGAAAAATATGCATATCGTGGGATTTGATTTGATTTCATCGCTTTCAAACTAATAAACTATGCAGATTATCATGTAAAATAGACGACGTAATCGATTTTATTTTAAAAAAAAAAACGAAGTTTAAAAATCATGCAATAGTCCTGGTTTTAATGTTAGTTACATGTAGATCGCTGGAATATGCAATTTGGCATAGCTCTGATACAAGGAGACGCGATCGCGTACGAAAATAGTTGATATGTCGACAAAGAATAGTACGCATGTGCGACTTTTTAAAATTTGTGGTAACTAGATAGCCATTGAGGTATTTAAATTGTATATCTGCCGCTTGGAATATGCCAAAGGAGTTGATGCACTACCCATTGCTTTGCTTTACAACATTTTATTCTTATGACCGATCATCGGTACTAAGGTATTGGATGGAAGACTCAGTCGTAGCACGTCACAAGAGTGTATGCATTTACTCAAAACTGATTGTATTATAAAAAAAAACATCTAATTTATCATTTCTACAATTATATGTTTGTCGAGGACACATCTGTCTAATGTATTGTGTTTAAATAATAAGTCAATTCATAATTCGATTCTATATCTGGGCCAAAGAGATGAAATCAAAAATAGATAAATATCTAAATAAATTATTTAAAGAGAAACCAGAAAGGTATTTTTTTTAATTTAGTTTTTTTTATTTATTATTTTTACTGTTATATTCAATTCTTCAAAGTCGTGTTGTTTTTTTTTTTTTTAATTTTAATACAAATAGATAAAATAGGGCAAGTGAGAATATTTATCAAAAAAACATATCATGTTTAAACTGTAAATGTAAACCTTACTGACGTAAATACTACGGCCCAAGGATGTTGGCAATATTTGTATAGTAGCTGCTTTTTAATCAAACCAGTGTAAGACTGAAAACATCTCTCTAAATCATGCTTTTTATTTCGTTACAGAGCTAGAATAAATGAAACATTGAGCGAGAAACAATGGCTTTATCCAAGTATGATTCAACCAATGAAACCATTAACTTCATTCGTGTAGCCCAAATTATTCTGGGTCCATGCTCTGGCGTCCTGCGCGATATTCTAACAAAAGAGATGGTTCCGACTGCCCTGTCACACAATGTAAAAACACTCGTTCAAAATCTACCAAGAAACACCAGGTCACCGATCAGCAAACAACAACAAACGCTGATATATAACGAAGATTACTCAGAGTTTGATATCACGTTGCTCTATATTTTGTTTCGAAACATATGCAGCATTGCACCACATTCACAGAATTGGGGAAATAAACCAATACCAAACGATAGATGTCTATCGGCAAACATTGAAAGAATCCGTTTGATGAGAAACACATATTTTGGACACAATCCAAGCAGTGAAATCTCAGACTCCGACTTTAGTCAAATATGCAATGAGATTTTCCAGATTGTGAAAGAGTTAGAAAAGAATTTAGGCACATCTACTTTGTACCAGGAGGCAGTGTTGCATTTCACTACGTACAATGTAACTTATGACGATATACCTCAGTTGTTCCAAGAATTGCAAAAAGTAAAATCCAAATTAGAAAGTATAGCAGGTAAGTCTGAAAGTTATGAGGAGTTTTCAAAAAATTTTTGCTTTTGTGCCAGTATCTGAATACTGTCAATTGTACATGTATATAACCTTCTGAACAAAACCACCAACTTTTATCATCGGTATACTTGAAAACTGAGTTTACAATTTAAGAAGTATTGACTTTGACAAATTAATTATTGTTAGATTGTGATTATTAATTGATTAAAAACTAAATTCCGGTAGGACTTATGTTTCTTGAAAGTTGGTAAGATAATTGATGGGATAATTAATGAAGGAACCCTATTTCGTTTTGTTTTATGAAAACGAAAAACTATTTTACAGAAAACAATACATGATAAAGATATGCCATTCATTTTACTTTAAAAAAAACATTTAACAAAACTCTGAAGGACAAAGCTCTATTTTTCAGTGGCATATCTAGACTTTAATATGAAATATAACCGGTCATAACAGTCGACATTTTTTGCATTGTTTATAACAGTTATAAAAAAACGATATATCACCTAACTAAGATGATTTAAGGTTTCTAGTAAATGAAAGGTGCCTACAGGTTCATGAAATTCAAGATATAAATTCTTTCAATGATGTTTAATACCAAAAGCTTAGTTTGATATGGTGTATCAGGGCCTCAGTGTTTGAAAAACAGAATGAAAAATCATGTTTTATACTGTCATTTTCTATTAAATATGAAGTAAATAAATAACAAATTTCGGAGTTTTGTACATTTTTTACTAATGAAAGAAATATATCTAGAATACCTACAGTCTCTCCAAAAATGATATTAAACAAGCACTTTGCCCCCTCATTTAGATGATGTCAAATTGAAAATAGATATCGGGAAAACTTTTAGCTGATTTCATAAAAATTGTCAAAAAATTGATTTTTTTGTACATAATTCCTTTAAAGCCGCAAAGTACGGGAAATAGATTCATCAAATCAATTATGACGTTATAGTTGTTGTAGCATTAAAAAGACACTCTGTTGTCATTAAGTAGATCTTGGCCTTAATTCAATTAATCTTTTAACAGATGATGTTGAGAAAACGAAAGTTCAAGGTATTCCGAAGAATGTGAAAGGTAATTTAAGTTTGTTTTTTTTAAGTCAAAAAATATTCTATTTAGAGATTAAATAACACAATCAAGAACATGTAAGCAATTTTCTTAAGATGCCAAGATTTTGTCTTTTAACATAAAGGTTGATACCGGGTATGGTATCAACAAGGGAAAAATAATTTTCCTTTTTCACCGTTTAAAAAATCCTAAATAGCAACATTTTTTAAAAGTTTATAATTGCTTATTTTTAGATACTTTTCTGATGAAAAGTAATTGATTTCTTGTATCGTCAGCCTACAATAAAATCTGTGAAATTCCTTTTTTTCATCTTCCTATTGTTCGCCTTTACTTTAGAACAGTATAAAGAAGCAATTTCCGAATGGAAGGAAGATGACAACTACTTTTTCGAAACTCACAACTTTCAATCGATGTTTCAACAAGTCAAAGACCAAACGTTCGTTACATTTGTTGGCGTGCCAGGCTCAGGAAAAACAGCTACGATTCGTCACATTGCTTTAAAACTACAGGCGGAAGGATATGAGATTCTGCCTATAACTGACAAAAACAAGCTTGAAGATTACTGTGATCCCTTCAATCCACAAGTGTTTGTTATTGATGACGTGATAGGTGTGTTCGGATTGAATATTATGGAATTAGATATCTTAAATAAGTATAAAAAAAGGATTACAAATCCTACAATGGTTAAAACAAAAACGTTGATGGCATGTCGACAGGTGGTGTTTCGGACTGAAAAACTGTCGGGTAAACACTTTTTATCAAAGACTCACCATGTAGTGCAATTGAATAGTGATGATAATGCCCTGACTTATGAAGATAAACAGCAGTTGCTGGCAAAGTACAATGTAAATGAAAACATGCTAGTTTTTCGAGATATGTCACTTACTTCCGAAATGTTCCCGTTTCTGTGCAAGCTGTTTTCCAAAAAGAAGGATTTTACAGATGATGGAACAAAGTTCTTTCTTTCCCCGGTTCCTTGTATCCTAAAACTACTAGACAAAATGAAAACAAACAAGGCTATTCATTACGTTTCATTAGTTTTATTAATGACGCATGGAAACAAACTGACGGAAAGTAAATTAAAAAATGAACACAATATTAATGATGAATCTTTCAATGAGATTAAAAGGAACATTCTTAAGATTTTCAATATGCCTTCTAACACAGAGAGCAGCGAATTCTTCATTGCTTTATCTGCTATGGGAGGCACGTACACACGTACAACCGGACAAGAATTTGCATTCATTCACGACTCAATGTTTGAAATTGTTGCATACCATGTTGGCTGTCAGTTTCCCGAGCTTATATTGGAATACATGAGTAGCGACTATATTGCCAATTACATCAAGGTGGGCACAAACAACACAAGCGCAACAAGTGGATTAGAAGCACGTGTAGACGACGGACAAAACAATACACAAGCTGAAGCTGATAGTATAATTAGTCTGTGCACATCATTACCAGAAGAACATTATAATTATTTAGCTAAACGTTTGCTTCGAGACGTTGAAAACGGAGAGTTCTACAATGTTTTTATGAATGATGCTCTCAGACAACCATCTGTTCTTCGTGCATTTATTTGTTCAATTGAAAAGAAGCAGTATAAAGAACTGCATTCCATATTTCTCTCCGAAGTAAAAGAAACATCAAGAATTGTCCGAAGTTATCATCGTGTAAAATACGCTTATTCTCACCAAATGAGTCAAATATTTGGCAAAGCTGGACATAATCAATACAGTGCGAAAGCGGTTAGCTGGGTCATATATTTTGGACATTTCCAAATTCTAAATTTAATATTAAATTATATCATTAAAGAAAAAGGACAGGCTGATGATTTGTTTCATGCTTCCTACGAAAATGGTCCTCACCTGTGTTTGGACATGAATGCTGAAGTAATGACTCTGGAACAACGCCGTATGCTTTCATTCAGTTGTTGTCCGTGTTTACACTCGGATTTAGACGTTCGGGGCAGATATATCAAAAGCACAGAATATGAATCGTTAGATATGTTGAAAAATGCACTCAATTCAGATCAAACCCTCATTGCAGATACTGACATGAATAAAGAACAAGTAACAGTAGAACAGCGTCGCCTTCTTTATCTTGCGTGTTGTTCCGGGGATTTAAACATTGTGCAGCTTTTACTGAGACACATCAGTCAAGATATTTTCCTAACAAACACAATGTCAATACCAGAGCAGTGTTACAGGGATACTGAACCTTTGATAATTGCATGTGAATTGGGTTACTTAGATATTGTGAGAGAATTGTTAAACGCGGGTGCCAATGCTAATTTTTTTGCCGGTTTCCATACGCCAATATTTGTTGCGTGTGAAAAAGGATATTTGAATCTAGTTGAAGAATTAATAAATAATGGTGCTGATGTAAATTTTTCCTTTAGACACCATACCCCAATATTATCTGCATTAAGTAAGGGGCATTTTAGTATTGTTAAAGAGCTGATCGAAGCTGGAACTAAAATCGATCTCACCGATAATACAGCACTTACAATTGTGTGTGAAAAAGGACAGTTATGTTTAGTAGAGCAGTTTTTAACAGCGGGGGCAAAGGTGAATTTAAGCGATGGCAATAGAACACCGCTGATTGCTGCATGCCTAGGAGGACATTTGAGCGTTGTAAAAAAGTTGATCGAAAAAGAAGCTGATGTTAATCTTATAGATAAAAATAGAACGCCTTTAACATCTGCGTGTTTAAGAGGACATATAGGCATTGTGGAACAATTGATTGAAAACAATGCTGGGGTGAACATTAATGATGGAAGCAGAACGCCATTGATAGCTGCATGCTTAAATGGGCATGTAGACGTTGTAAAGAAATTGCTCAACATGCAAGCAGACGCCAATCTTAGCAATGGAAATAGCACGCCACTAACAACTGCATGTTACGTGGGGCAATTAAGTGTAGTTGAAACATTACTAGAAGCAGAAGCTGATGTCAATTTAAGCGATGGGAATCGAACTCCACTAACAGCAGCATGTGAGAAAGGTCATGTCAACGTAGTTACGAAGCTGTTAGAAAATAGAGCTAAAGTTAACCAAAGCAATGGAAATGAAACGCCGCTGACAACTGCATGTTTTATGGGGCAATTGGATGTCATAGAAGAATTGTTAAAAGTAAGTGCGAAGGTTAATCAACCAGATTTAGACAATACACCAATAACAGCTGCGTGTTACAACGGAAATCTGAGTGTAATAAAAAGATTAATTCAATCAGGAGTTGATGTAAATCAAATAATTAAACACAAAACACCACTAACAGAGGTGTGTTTGAGCGGACGGTTGAGCTTAGTGACAGAGTTGATATCAGCTGGTGCTGATGTTAATCTAAGTAATGGAAGAAAAACACCACTAACAGTTGCATGTGAAAAAAGGCACGTGAACATTGTTAAGGAGTTGATATTAGCTGGTGCAGATGTTAATCTTATGACACCACTAACAACTGCGTGCGAAATAGGATATGTGGACATAGTTAAAGAGTTGATATTAGCTGGTGCTGATGTAAATCTAAAAAATGAACATATGACACCACTAACAACTGCGTGTGAAAATGGACATGTGTATGTAGTTAAAGAGCTGATAAAAGCGGGGGCAAATGTCAATTATAAGGGGGATAAAACACCAATAGCAGCTGCAAGTTGCAATATGCAATTGCATTCCGGTAATGAGATGAAATGCGATATCAATAACAAATATGATAAAACAACAAAGTCAGTTCCATGTTGTATGAAACATTTTAGAATCATTCAGGATTTGATAGATGCAGGTGCTTATGTCAGTTTGTAAAAGGAATAAAATGAATTTAACAGTTACTGATGTTATTTAGAATTAAACCACCAAAGGCATGCCAGTATCAACACTGAATATTTAAATTAAAGACACAAACAGCTACAAACTTTAATCGACCTAACGGACATCTAAGAAGTAATTATAATTACAAGAAAGCGAAAATTTGGCCAACTTGAATTCTGAAATCAAGGATGTAAAATAACTATATGTATGTTATGAATTAATATGGTTCTGACAAAATATGAGTTGAATAAAAAGTTAGGATGAATTATAAGGGATGAATGATTTAATGATAGCAGACGTAAATTAAAAACGTACTTTTTATGCCAAGAACAACAATTTGCAAGGCGTAAACTTTTTACCCATCCGTCAATATTTCGTATTTTTCGTCATTGCAACGTTTTAAACCCGCTCAAAAGAGTTCATATTTGTTTTTATAATCTAAATATATTTAATATATGTACATGTATAAGATTATGTTCCTATTATCTTCACTATTCCATATTGATGCTCATTTTTATTGGTTGATTGCGGTGTCCAGTTTATCTTTAGTCATACAAAGCATATGATGAGAGCTTTCTTTACTAAGTATCGTCGATTTTCGACGTTATGTCTGAGGTTTGAAGTTATATACAGTTTCTCAATTGATGACTTAAAGGACCATTAATAGTGCCATCGTTTAGTAGTAGATTATCAGAAACTCATGTCGCAGGGATAGCACTGTAGTAAAAAAAAAAGTCTGTCATTTATAAAACATAAATGTATTTTTTATAGACATCTACATGCATTTTACTTACTTGAGTGAAAGCGGAGCTTAGAGTTAATAGGACATCATCTGCCATGTGTAAATTGTATGTCTTATTTGAAATAATGTAGTTTTGCTATGTGAGTAGTTTTTAGTTAACTGGAAAATGTATTATTAAACATAAAAGTATTGGTTATGCATATGAAAAAATAATGTATTTATCAATGCTTCTCAAAGACTTATAAGTGTAGTGTATATTTTTATCTATTGGCTGTGACAAGTTATTGTTTACAAGTAAAGCCATTATGTTTAGTGCAGTCCTATAAGTCTATTCCACTCGTCCTTTGATTTGTATTGTATCATGCAGATGTTAAAGATTTGTGACTTTTATTTTGAAAAACTTGATATAAAGATGCGGTTTTAAAAGATGTATTTATTTTTTTTGTATGAATCGCGGATTAAACAAACTTTACTTTAAGAGTACGTTACAACCTATTTGCTAGTGTGTGTTTATTTCATAGACATTTTCTGATCAGTTGAGTGAAACATAAGTATGTTTAAATTGACAGAGTTTTTTTAGTTTATATTTTCAATATTTGTTGAATACTAAATTTCGTAAATGTGGTCGTTGAATTGCTCAACGACTGTAAATGTTTATAAAACTACATATGACATTTGAATTGAAAGCATCAATGACCACAAATTTACGTGTCCTTTAAACATACATATTACTAAGATGATGACAATATAATAAGATATATGCAATAATTAGTAATTATAAGGATGTAATGTAAACACATCAGTAGCTACATCTATTTTTCTTATCCTTTGATTGAGGAAAAAGATAGTGACCTTGACCTAACCTAGCTACAAAATATAGATGGTCAAATTTAATTTAACTGATATCGTCACTTGGCAGTATTGTATATTTGACGGTATGAAAATCTCATGCATTCAGCAATATTAGAAGTAAGTTAAGACTTCTTCCTAAACACATTTCTTGAGAGTTGATTTCAACTTTCACATCTCCTATGCAGTTACTCTGGCAAACCGGAGGTAAACAGTGTTTGGACCTAATCATCGAATAACCGCAGATAAAATATAATACTGAAACATAATTCATAAATTTGATGTTGTGCATTTAGAAGCATTGTTTTCAAGGAAACCTATTTAAGAATGTCTTTAAAATATTCAAATTCGATATGGTACGAAACATTAAGATAGTTTTGTTGTAGTTAATTATATTCCTACGACAGATTATATTGGATTAAAAAACTTAAACATCCACTTACTAAGTGTCGGTAGACCAACACTTGATCAAACAGGAAATCGATTAATATGTATTTTCATTTTGCTATTTACTGTGATTAATTTTTGTGCAAGTTTCACTAGTGTTCGAAATGAAAGAAGGAAATAGTACAAATATATTTACCAAGCAAAAGAAATCTGACCTGGTGTTCATTAAATTTTGACGTCAAGGTGGCACAGCGAATATTCATTACACTGGTGGAAAACTCGAAAAGGGACCTTTTCAGGCCATGATTTAATGATGCCATTGACTCGAAAACTTTCATGTTATTAAATAATATCCTAGTTAACCTTTTGGTGAAATTTCAATGGTTTATCTTGTTTCCCAATGGAGTAAAAGTAAACGTCTCAATAATTTCCGATCAACCCTCGTATTTAAACAGACAAGTGACACCTTTTGTCTTTGTTTATTTTGTTTTACCTTTTTCATGGCAAATACAACTTGTTAAAATGAGATATTTTGCCTCTTAAACATTTGGTGATAAGGAAGAAGTCAAAGATTTAATGTGCAGTTGCATTAAAAAGAATCATGCATCGCATATTAATTTTTTTCACTCTTTTGTGGTTTTAATCTTAACATTGATTTTCCTCGGAAAACTATCTCTTAGCTATTTTTAGGAAGTATCCTTTATGAAGCTTCCAGTTTTGAAAAACAATGTATTTCATATAATGCAAATCTTCGTATTCAATGTTTTCGGAATTGTTGTCTAATATAATATGTTATACTGATGAAGATAAGAACAACATCCATCCTATCAGTGCAAAACAAACATATTGTGTCCTAAAGACCACCTAAGGACACTATCAATCATTTTTGTTACCTACAGCAAGTTAAGTGTTAACTTAAGTTTTTCCAACACCTAAATTAAGCATTATTTATTTGCAGACAATTTTTCTTAGCATGAATGTCATAGTAAAAACATTCTTATATTATTAGGTTTTTTGTAAATGCAGACGTACATGTACATACGAGGGTTGTTCGGAAATTATTGAGACAACACAAATATTTTCCTTTCTAAGGAACGAATTGTGGTGAAAATTGGCATAAACATCGAAGAAACTTAAACAAATCATCGAACAAAGTAATATTACAAAACAATTAATGACTTGTTTACGACGGTACACAAACAAGTTGGTGGTCGGGGTACCCGGCGCAGTCCCAAACTTTGAGTTTAAAAAATTAAAACATGTACATCTACATTTAAGTGTTGGTACACCTACAATTAATGATTAAAGAAATCAAATTATATGAGGGTTGTCCAAAAAGTTCGTGGACAATCGCGTTTTTGTCATTTTAAATGGGTTTATATATACATATTGTATATCAAAATCTTTGTCATCAAAACAGAATCAAATCTGTTTCAAATCAAACTTAAGTGGTTTTGAATCTTTTCTATAGAAATAAACAAAAAAAAATTAATGTATCAAAGGGTCGCGGAAAGTACGCACGACCCAGCGTAAAAATTGTCCAAACTTTGTAATTGTGTTTTTAGATATGAATATTTGCAGTTTATATAAAGCATTTCAAAACTTCATCATCTTCTATAATGATGTAGTTTGTATGGTGTAGGTCATTTTCATACGTCGTATGAAGCTATTTTTAAACTAGCAGCGGACTTTAAAAAGATATTACGGCAAGAACATGTCTTTAAAAACGCCTGAAAAAGTGATGTTTTCTTACTGCACGGAACAGCACGACATAAAATCGTGTCGACTGAGGTAAAACACCGATAGAAACAAAACAAACGATGGAGAAAACAGGAAAAACTTCGAAATAGTTCTAGTTTACTTATCCACAAGTGGCACAGGCGATATTTTGATGGATTGTGTGATTGTACCCTCTGGCCAGACGGTGAATGCAGCATATTACTCTCAGGTTAACCCAGGACTACGACGTTATAGAAACGTCGTTATAACTCAACATCGGACTGGACCGTGCTGCCTGTTTTGGCAATGTATATATAATGATAACTCCTATACGAAAATGTACATTGCTCTCCTTTTTTGATGCATATACATTATTATACTCTATATTAATATATTATAATACTTTCGTGATAATGGCGCCGTTATTTTGAGTAAAATAGCATGTGTCCACGAACTTTTTGGACAACCCTCGTATATGTTCATTTTGCTATTTATTGTGATTAACTTTTGTGCAAGTTTTACTAGTGTTCGATTTGAAATACGGAGATATATCAAAAATATAAATATGTACCGAGCAATAGAAATCTGACTACGACGGTTTATTGAATTTATTTGACATCAAGGCGGCGGAGCAAAAATACATCAAATTTGGGGAATCTCGGAAGACCTTTTCTGGCCAAGAAATTGTTTAAACATAAAATATACGGTGGAAAAGGGTTAAAAGCTTCCGTTTATTGGGGTTTATTTACTGATTGCTTAACTAAAACTAAAAGAAAGGGGCTAAATATCAGGTATTTTTACACACAAACTGATTCAACAGGTCTAATATATATATATATATATATATATATATATATATATATATATATATATATATATATATATGTGTGTGTGTGTGTGTGTGTGTGTGTGTGTGTGTGTGTGTGTGTACAGAATGAATGTAAGAGACGTTTCACAGTAAGTTGACTTTTGATAAGAAATAACTCGACTTTTTTTTACCAAAATTCAAAAATGGAGAGAATATGTAACTGTTGCAATTTTGAAATAAAAAGAAAGGATAAAAAATGAAGAATATTTCATGTTTTACGTTCATATGTAAGGTGCTTAAAACATAGGAGCAAGGAGAAACGTTAAAATGATTGAGATGAGTTTGTGGTTGCTCTAGGTCAATGGATGTAGGCAAGTTTGTTAGCTTACAAGGAATGAACAAATGATGTCATTAACTTCAGATTTTCACGGTAATAAAAAGTATCCTGGTTAACTTTCTAGTGAAATTTCAATGATTTATCTTTTTTTCCAAGGGATTAAAAGCAAATGTCTCAATATTTTCCGAACAACCCTCGTATACAGCGATACAAAATATTATTATTAATGATAATAATAGTATTGCCAAACTATAACTGCAATTAAACAAAACAAAACTTTTAAGAAAGTCAAAATAAAACAAAACATTTCAGTTTAGATCATTCATGGCATTTAAAAGTATTTGCATATACATTTTCGTCTTCTTTACACGTGAAGTTTTGGTACGTACATGTATCTTCTGGTTCTGCTTTTATAAACTCAGCCACAGTCTGACAGCAAAGCAAGAACTCGTTCTGAAACAAATATGAGATGAATCATGTTATTACTACGAACATCGAACATTTTAAATGTTTTATCAGACCTTAGTAAAGATTGATTCATATAAAAACATAATGTAACATTACATAACTTAAAATAATGTTTCAAAAACACTTAATTTCAATACCAAAGCGATGAACATAAAGTAGTTATTTTTAAATGTAAGTTTTAACGTTGTACTAATGCTATTTGATCAACATGTTAAAAAGTATACTTCATCAGAATTCATTGCCGGTCGTCGACTCTGCAGCTGTCTGACAATGGTGAACATGTCCACCTCCTGATCCTGTTGTAGTTGTTGAATGGCGTTATAAACAGTTCAGAACACTCCACATCTGGATGAACCGTCCCTGAAAAATACGAAAATGGGTCCTAAAATGATTGCTTGTTTTACTTGAAATGCTTTTATAGAAGAAAACAGACCATTATTTATACACCGGATTGACTACGGTTTCTTCCGTTTTTCATGATCTTGACAATGAGCACATGGAGGGTGCGACCGGTCGGAAGAAGATGCTTACTTCTACTAGGCACCTGATCCCACCTCCAATGTAATGGAAGTCCGTGTTTGCTCAAGGTTTGTATTTTGACCATCACAAACAAACCAAATCATCAACGTTTCGGGGTTTTCCCCCTATTATGACATTTTCGCGATTTTGACATTCACTTCGATCTTGACATGCCGAATTGTGACAATGAGATTTTCAATTAAACAATGAACATTCAGTCTGACATGTACAGGTAGATGTAATGAAAGTATAAAATTCATTCTGAAAATAGAAGAAGCTACTTTACAGTTGTCAGTCGAAGAACTATGAGTGTGTTTCATAAATAAAATAATGAAGTATTTATTGGTCTACTATTACAATAACGCAATAATCCGTGGTTAGCTACCGCTGGGGTCGCTGGTCGCCTCGTCCTACACACGTACTCGTCGGCTGCAGACTTCCAGCTGGCGGCAAAAGCATTTCATGCTGGAATTTCCGCGTGGTGATGTCACCGGCTATAAACAGCCCATACATGGGATAAGTCCACAATCACTACACTCCCCTCCGTTTTCTTTGAGAGGAGTAGGTCCACGTCTGGTTCAAACATGACCACCGAATAACTATTAAGCCTTCCCGGCAACAGCCGGGATACCACGGCCCGTCCAAATGACATGTACCACCGAACAATAGAAAAACCAGGGACAGTCCAAGTCGTTGCTGGTCAAGTCAGGGAAGGGCAGTTTCACTATGTCTGCTCAACGCAATCCCAAGGGCGAAGATGGCATCGGCGGTATACCCATCAATTCCGTCAGGACACCAGAACAGGGATACTCCGAGTTCGGTGCTGCTCCTGGATGCTGTCCTTCGGCAGTAACTTTGAAATTCCCCGCCGCTGTTTCATGGTTGCTCTCCTGAATTTTTAGCTTAACTGTATCAGCAGTTTGGACGGCCAAGACATACAGATCTTCATCCTGCGAGACTGCCCCCAGGATCTGGGGCACAAAGTCCTCTACCAAGTCGTCCTTACCCATGGTCTCAGAGCGACTGGATTCTATAGGAGTCTCCTTACTGCACCGCACCTGTTGCCCCAGATTACTGTCTACTTGGGTAACTTCTTCATCTCCAAGGACCACAAATTGCCTTAAAAATGCTTTCAACGAGGTTAGCATCTTGCGCCGCACCCTCCGCCTAACACGCTTCCTCCTGCACCTGATGATGGAACAAGGGGTGTCCAACTCCTGATCTACACACTGATCACCTGCAGGGTGCTTTATCAAACTCTCATCACGGGTCAGCAAGCACACAGTGCGAATCTGACCGCTCTCCATGGGCTGTAAACTGCCCATCTGTGTCTTCAACTTCTGCAACTGTTCGACGGGCACCACGGTAAGGCATAGGACAGTCTTTCCAACCACTTCCATCCGTATTCCGTCTGGCATTAGTGCGTTATTCTCTCCGGAAATGCACAGTCTTACCACACTTAAAACAGTTGCTTGTCCTTGGGCCAATGTACCATCTAGGGAGGCCAGTCATCTGGGTCCCAAGCCGAGTTGAGTAAAGTACTTCCTTGAGAGTATTCTCCAACTGCTGCACTCTGCTTCTCAACTCCCGTATCCCGCCCTCAGCTTTACCATCTCCTTCACTTTAAACAACTCCCATTGAGTCCTCTCCATTGTCGTCCATGACCTCAGGGCACCCAGGCTCACTCTTGCTCTTCATGCAGGAACGCAGGTTCATCACCAGTCGGTCGGAACCTGACTTCGGGGTAGTCTGCACCGTGGTAAAACCATCCACCAGCTGACTCTCGCTAGCGGCTCTGTTCCTGAACTGCTATATCCCTCCGCCGGACAGGCACTTTGATTGGACAGGGGGATCTCCCAGTCATCATCTTCGGGTTATCGTCGAAGGCGTACAGGCCGGCGTCCACATCCTCTGCACCATACCACAGGCGGGGTATGGCCTGGGTGTGAATATCTGGCAGCTGAGAGAAGGCACGGGAGGCTTATACAAGTACAGGATCTGGCCACTCCCTCAGAGACTCGTCACTGTTCTGTGATGCTGACTTGAAGTTTAAGCTGGTGGGTCAGGTCAGGCGCTGAAGTGCCGAATCGCTTGGCATACTTCTTCAGGATCTCACATAAACGTAGACGGGGACATACCTCCAAAAAAGAGTGTAATATTCACTGGCTGAGCCCTCCAGGAAGAAGAAAAATGGTCATGTTCCGCCTCTGTCCACTGCTGGCTGTGCAAGACCCTGTGCAGGAATGCCTTCCAGCTGAATTTGCCATCTTACCGCAGGTCCTTGTACTTCGGCTTGCTACGAGGTGCGGGTGGGCCCCTACCATGATTGCATGAAGTCTTCCTAGGTGGGCTCTGCGAGATGACAGCGGCTGGGGGGGGGGGGGGTCGCGTGCTTATTAGGGAATGTGTCCCCCTGGATTATGACATACAGTGTCGCCGTGCTGACTGATTTTTTTTTATACTAACTGTTAGACCATAATTAATCATCTAAAATTTTCTACGAACTTTTCCGTTTTTCCCGATTACGACAAAGAGCACACTGCGGGTGTGACCGGTCATCAGAGAATGCTCACTCCTCCATGGCACTTGATCCTGCCTCTAAGGTTTTCCAGAAGTCCGTGATTGATCTACTTTTGGCTATTATTTGGATACGGAATTGTCAATGGATTTCTCCCCTTTTTATCCCGATCATGATATTTTCCCTAAAATTAAGACAATTACCCCGATAATGACATTTTTACCGATATGGCATTGGGCGCATGACGGGTGTGATCGGTCGGCAAGGGGATGCTTACTCCTCCATGGCACCTGTTCCTACCTCTATTTTTTTAGAGGTCCGTGTTTGCTCTGCTCCTGTTTTATAATTTCCCTTTGGACTTTTGAATTTGAATACTGTTCGTTATCACCACATGTCATCCGACAAATCTAGCACAAATCAACACTGGAATGTCAGTATAATCGCGAATCAACTATGCAGAAAAGAAAAAATTCACAGCACAGTTCTTAGCAAGTTATTCATTCACGCAGTGGCCTCCAAAATGGCGACCTCAACGCGACTTTTTCAAACTCCCTATAAACAAAAGTCTACATCTGTGTACGGGAAAAAATATTTCCTTGGAATATCTGACAGGTCCAGGGCCTCGAGTTGGACGCCAATGTATTATAATTGGTCTACTATTAAATAACACAATAATCCGTGGGATTATCCTTGGAATATCCGGCAAGTTAAGGGCCCCGAGTTTGACGCCAATGTAGTATTTATTTGTCTACTATTACAATAACACAAGAATCAACCGGCGGCAGAAGCATATCGTGCTGAAATTCCCGCTTGGTGACGTCAACGGCCATAAACAGCCCGTACCTAAGATAAGTCCACAATCACTGCAATAATAAATATTCCAAAAGAGTATCATGCATATAAACTTGGTTAAAGATTTGATGAAAATATATATCTTAAAGAGATATGGAAATAAAATACTAAACCAAATTTAAAAATGACACCAATTTAATTGCACGAGATTTCGTTTGGAAGTGAGAGATATTGTAAGAGCTTTAAAAATTTAATCAGGAGTATCTACATGTATACAGTTTTTCTGTTCTTCTTTCCTGTATTTTATCCTTTTCTTTCGAGGCTATATGTGTCGATCGATTCTCAATTTGACAAAAGCAACCTCTTGTCCATTTCATTTTAACCTTCTCTCAGAAATTTTAAGTGCGCCAATACTCACCAATCAGAACCCGCTAAATCTTGGAGAAGTGCATCCTGGGATAGTTTAAAGTAAAAAATGTTCAACGAAAAATATAACATTTTACTGTGTAGAATATTTGTTACAAAATTTTATTTTAAATATGAACTGTTGGAATTAGTATTTTTTGATTCAATACGACAAATCATTGTTGTTGGGTTTTTTTTTATACAATTGTAATACGTGACAAACAAAAAAATGGCCGACTGTTTGTATTAAATATTAAACATTAAACATTAAACATGCTTGGAGGTAAAACCATGTGTGACTTCACACATTTTGTTTTATTACTAATACATGTTAATTAAAGTTTAAATTAGAGTGTTAATAACTTAATATATTGCATATAATTCCATCAATGGAATAAGATAATTTAATTTAATTTAATTGACCCCTACCCACCTAAATATCAAAGGAAATATCATTGCCCGTAAATGAATAAAATGAGCATTTAAAAAATACAAAACGTTACATTTTGAAGCTTTAAGACAAATTTAATTTACACGTACTAGACATGGGCTGTTTTGTGCTAATAGTTTCTTACTAGTATACTCAGTATATGTTCTAAATCATATGTATATGAATGTATCATCAAATTAAGAAATTGGGATTAAAATCACCCACACCACAACACTGGATTCAATCTTTTACTCATGTTGTAATATAACGTTTAACTTCAGTAAATGCTTATTACATCTTATTACAGACACATGCACATGTGAAAAGAACTATTATACATGATTGTATCAATATCTGTGTTTACAGTAGAGAGTGTAAATGCAAGCTATAGAAATGCACGAATACACAGTCACACATAGTAAAGTCTAAAATGCATGTAAATGAACAACATCAAATTCAGACTCCAAGTGGTTTTTTACTTTTTATCAACTGAAGAATTGAATGTTTTTGCGTGTGTTCGTGCATTGCATTTGGGATTTTAAAAAATGAACTCTAAAGTTCAGGTTGTACTATTTTTTGTTGTATGGTTTGTAATAATGTTGCATTTACAACGACTTTAACTTAATTTGTTTGCTTAATTAGTACATCAAGTTATATCAATCAAAGAGATAAAATATTTAACCAGAAATCTTACAAAATAGGTATGTTGTTAGTTCTAATAATAAAATGAGTGTAAGTAAAAAATACTTCATCATACAATGCTTGCCATATACAACTTAAGGTTTTTTTTCTAATTGATTATTCATTAGTTATCAATTTTACTCATTGGGATACACATTTGTTAATCATCTTATTTTCCACGTTTAAAAATAATTACATGTATACACATAGTTTCAGTCACGCTGAAACTTACTGTACACATAAGCATGATTGTATAGATTCATGACCATGAGGCTAGAATTAAACTTAAATCTGCATGATTGATAAGATTATTCAAATCAAATAATTTTTAGTAATGGTTTCAGCGGTGAGTAAACCATTTAGAAACTCAATCTATAGGTTTCTGCATACTGAAACCTAACTGAAATGAGCTGAAACTGATTGATATCACCATAATGATTGACATAAAATTTCACACATTTCTATTTTGTTTTCTGCAAGAATATTAGACTAAAGTTTCAGCTGACTGAAACCTAACGAATACTTGCTGAAACGATATAATGGTTTCTGCATTGCAGAAACAATGCATGAAACTTCAACATCAAGTTCAGCAAGGTTTCCATATTAGGTATGTCAAATTTACTCGGTTGGCTTAGTCGATTAATCGGGGGTTTTAGTCGAGCGATAGTCGAATACTCGTTGATTTATTTAAAACTGTGTAAATAATGCTATTGCCACATACACCTTATCTTAAACTCAAAAGCATTTAAATACTTCTGATAATACATGTATTTGATTTAAAATAAATTGAAAAGTATTTTTTTCTAAATAATTTAAAAATATCTAAACTTTTCTTTTTTTTCTTGTGACGCACATAATTGAGCTCAATATCATATTAGACCAATCAAACCTATCCTATGACATGTTGTGATAACAAACAGTGTTCAAATTCAAAAATCCAAAGGAAAATTACAAAACAGGAGCAGAGCAAACACGACCTCTTAAAAAAATAGAGGTAGGATCAGGTGCCATGGAGGAGTAAGCATCCTCTGCTGACCGATCACATTCGCCGTGTGCTCTTTGTTGCCATCGGGAAAAAAGGAAAAGTCTGTAGACAATTAGGTGATTAATTATGGTTGAACAATTAGTATGAAAATTGTCAGTCAGCATACGACCCAGTGGAAGATTGTATTTGTTGACAAGGTCGTTGTATCGACCATAGAACTTACGAAAAGATGACTTCAAACGAGCCTGTTGATAGTCCCGTTTTATCAACTTGTTTGTCGGTAGCTTGCCTCACCTTAGAAACTGTTCATACGAAGAGCATGCCCTTGCGTATCGAATTAACTGAGAGACAAAAACACCATATACAGGTGATGAAGTATATTGTTACATAAGTAAGGAAAGTTGACTATAGATAAATTGAAGTTATCACATTTATCATAAAGTTTTGTTGTTAGGTTACTATCAATGTCCATTTCTTTTATCTTTATCTTTTATTTCAAGTTCACTGGAATATATCGAATCGATGTAATTATGGAAGTAACAATTGTTAATTAATAATACGTCGTCGATATACCTGAATGTTGAGTTGAAGGCGACAGCGAGTGATTTATTTTTTTCATGTACAAGTTTTTAAAAAAAAATGATGCTTCATATGAATACAAAAACAGGTCTGCTAACAATCGGGCACAATTGGTACCCATGGAAATTCAAATATATTCTTGGAAGACCTGATTTCCAAAAACTACATAGATGTTGTCTATCAGAAGCTCAAGCATCTTTTTAGTGTCTACTTCAGGGTACTTGTGTGCACAATCCGAATGGCTTTTATCAAAATAGTTTTGCAAATGACCGATGACAAGTCGCGGGGGATGGTTGTATAAAGTGTAAAAAAAAAAGTCGTAAGTTTTCGTTTAAAATTTTGGGATTTAAGGTTTTCTAAAAGTATCCATATATTAAGTCATTGTCCCGTGCTTACTCAACAATTAAATATTTATGATTATAAAAACACACACCTTGAGATGATTATTGATATGATTAAAGTTTTGATTATAAAACCATATAATCCAATAAATAACTGATTAGAAGAAACACAAAATGTTCCCCTTAGGTACGTATCTGTCTAAGTTCTTCTATTTAAAACAATAAATTAGTCTACAAAATCGAACGAGATCAATTATTACCCGCTTTAGAAATACGCCAGTGACACTGATGGAACGGAGTATATGTTACAGATCAAAACTGCCGAGAAAAAAAACTGCTATTTTTTATTAGCCCAAAAATTGCCGTGTTAAAAAAAAGTTTTGATTATTTTATCACTTTAATCCGAGTAATCAACTAAGAAAATTTTAGTCGATGATCGTCATGACGAAGCGATAGCCAAGTACTCGAGTACTCGTTGACATCCCTAATATTTATAGAATTCTGTTTTTGTGCACGAATCAACGGAATATATTACTGATAATCAAAGTACATGCTGAGTATTTGATTTCTTTTCTACAATGTACTAAAATTCTACTTCATCAGTCCAATACATGTACCGTAGATCTTTTTGTTATACCTTTCGGTGACTATTAAGTAAAATTCCGTAAGTCTTCTTTTATAACACAAAAATTTGTAGAACTTCATTAAAAACACCAATTTAATGTCAAATATAATCAATTACCTAAAATAAAAACAATGATTGCTAAATTTTCACAGGAGAGTTGTTTACATACTGTGCAAGTACTGATCCTGTGTAATTATATTTATGTATACCTGTAATGTATTGCCTGGAAACTTTGTTTCTCTTTGATTATATGAGAAAAAGTGAGCAAGATCTTACTCGTATACCAACTTCAACATTACCACACTTAACAGTGCTACACATGATACAGGGTCGGGTATAAATACAAATAATAAGAATAAAACAAAATAATAAACTAAAGGAACATAACTCCTAGAAAAATCATCAAATCAAAACTGCCTGCAAATATGCACATCAATACTTTTATCTTTATCCATACAAAGTTTCTTGAATTCTTTTCCGTGTTTAATAGGAGTTGTACTGACAAACATTTCAGACTTATAACTAGTAATGGAACTTATATTCAGTTTAAAGGCAATCGCCCCCCCCCCCCCCCCCCCCAAAAGTGAAGGAATCAAAATATCCTGTATTAAAAAGAGGATAATTTTATAAAGAATATATCCTAATCACGGTATATATCAGAAAGTTTCATGATATTCTAATCACTTGTTTAAGGTAGTTTGCTTGTTTGTGCTGTAAAACTATTTTGATATTCAATAATGGCCAAACTTTTAAGTTCAAATTGGGTAGAAATTCCGGGGGGAAATGTAGATGGGATTTATAAACATGCACATAGATCTACACATCATTCCTTACTATCAAAGTTTCAGTAAATTCTGTTTTATTCTGTTCTGAACAGTTGACAAAATGTTTTAGCATTGCACCTTTAATTAATAGCCAAAATAAAGGAACCGAAATGTCCTGTCAATATGCACATCTACACAATGTGTCTTTAATAACTACAAGTTGCATGAAATTCTGCACTTTTTTAAGAGGAGTTTTGCTGACAAACTGTTTTAGTTTTCTATTCAATGAAGTTCAAAAGGAACTGCTTAAAAAATTAAAATGAGCGACCTGGGAGCTACCGTTCCATACAGGTTAAAAAAGTTGCAATTTATTTCCACACACATTCTGTACAAATAATTCATCGTACATTTTACTAAAGATATCGTTATTTTACTTGCATCTGATATTATTTTTAAACACTATTACCAGTCCCGTAAAGTGAAGCGGTGCGGGTTTTTTTTTTTTACATGTAAAGAAACATGTAAACAAACAAACACGAGTTTCTGATAGACAAAATCTATGTAGTTTTTGGAAATCAGGTCTTCCAACAATTTGTTGGAATTCCCATGGGTACCAATTGCGCCCCATTGTTAGCAGACCTATTTTTGTATTCATATATATGAAATAGAATTTTTTCAAAAACTTGTACGTGAAAAAATAAATCACTCGCTGTGGCCTTCAACTCAACATTCAGGTATATCGACGACGTATTATCAATTAATAATTGTTACTTCCATACTTACGTCGACTCGATATATCCCAGTGAACTTGAAATAAAAGATATCACAGTCTGGGTCATCTGTTTCATATTTGGATAATTTACTGGAAATGAACATTGATGGTAACCTAACAACAAAACTGTATGATAAACGTGATGAATTCAATTTTTTCTATAGTCAGCTTTCCTTACTTATGTAGCAATATACCTTCATCACCTGCATATGGTGCAAGGGCATGCTCTTCGTATGAACAGTTTCTAAGGAGAGGCAAGCTACTGACAAACAAGTTGATAGAACAGGACCATCAAAAGTTTCGCTTGAAGTCATCTTTTCGTAAGTTCTATGGTCGATACAACGACCTTGTCAACAAATACAATCTTCCAATGGGTCGCATGCTGACTGACGTTTTTCATACTAATTGTTAGACGTTATTGGTCACCTAATTGTCTACGGACTTTTCCGTTTCTCCCGATTACGACAAAGAGCACACGGCGGGTGTGACCGGTCAGCTGAGGATGCTCACTCCTCCATGGCACCTGATCCTAACTCTATTCTTTTTTTAAGAGGTCCGTTTTCAATTTGAATACTGTTCGTTACCACCACATGTTATGTAAAAATGGCGGCTTCCAATATGCATGAGAATTTAACAAACTTCATTTTCCGAGATCGGTTATATAGATTGTTTTTTATAGGCAAGTACAATACTATATCAGTAGTAAACTGCCTGAAGAATATAATGATACTAATTTTTTCCACAGACTTTTTGTTGAAATAAAATTATTCAGTCCAAAAGAAGCGCAAATTTTGTATGCTGTAAATTGCAACATTTTAATATGCATGGAACTGTAGCTCCCAGGTCGTTCATCCGATTTTTTTCAGACCTTGATCTATGGACCTGCAGCTAATATTATTCTTACTACCTACAATTGTTTTAATATGTGCAGTAGTTTATGGGGCGCTGCACTCACAAAAAAGCTCCAGAACCGAGAGACTGATGACCATATGACAAAATCACTTCTATTTGATGGTTACACATACAGAAATACAACTAAATTCATTTTTGTATATTTTTAAAGGTTTGTCCTTTCCAGACACATCATCGTTATAAGTTTAGCAAGATATTGGACTACACATATACTTTCTTTTTAAAACATGACAGATATTTGATTCTATGCATTAACAACTACTTCAAATTATCTTTATCATATCTTTAATTCTATATTTCTGTCAACAGTTCTATACAAATGAGTAGCACATCCTTTCAGCACAATATTTACACTGGTAAATGTCCAAAAAACAAATAAGACAGGGGATCGTTCATTCAACATTAGGCTTGTAATGCAACATACATCTTAAAAGTTTGAACAAGAAAAGTCACAAAATCACATGGTTATCATGTGCTCATTTCTATCACAGGGCTAACAGGGTGTAATGAGGTCTATAAATAGATATCCATGTCATGAGCAATTCACATCTCTCACAGGCATACCATACATAATGAGATATTGTGTGTACAGGCAGATCAGTATTCTAGACGGATAAGTCTTCTGTTGTCATTTGGGTTTTTGCACACTAAAGACCAAAGGAAACAAGAACACTGGGAGATCTAGGCCCCTTCTATCCTTCTTGCACAAAATCAGCAGTGAATTCTTCCAGTTTCATTAAGTCTGCTTCATTCACTGTAGGTGTAGACGTGGCCAATGACATCAACATATCAGTCTGTAAAAAATAAACAAATACTTTACATGAAGTAAAAACTGCTTATATCCAAACAATGTAATTAATACATAACTCCTCCACTATCATTCTCACAATTTCAGTATTTCAGAACAGAGTAGGTTAAACTTATATATTTTTGTTAGGCAAAATAGATACAAATGAAACTTGATTTGGTGGTATCTTCATTCAATTTAACATACCATCGATACAATGGGCTCTAAAAGTTTATTTCCATCCACTTCTGTCCAAGTCATCTCCATGGCTCCGGGGGCTCGAGGAGAACAAGGGGTCAAAAGATCAGTCACTATTACATTGGGGTCATCACGTGATGGACCTCGCATCTAAACAAGCACGTTAATATAAATTAATGGATCATCTAGCAACTCAACAAACAACTCAATCTGAGTAATGGATTATCAACCTCATCGACAGAAAAGTGTATGTAAGTAATGGATCATCTAGCACCTCAACAGAAAAGTGTATGTAAGTAATGGATCATCTAGCACCTCAACAGCAAGTCAATGTAAGTAATGGATCATCTTACACCTCAACAAACAAGTCAATGTAAGTAATGGATCATCTAGCACATCAACAAAAAAAGTCAATGTAAGTAATGGATCATCTAGCTCATCAACAAACAAATCAATGTAAGTAGTGGATCATTTATTAGCTCAACAAGTCATTCAAAGTTATGGATCATCTAGCACATCAACAAACAAGTCAATGGAAGTAGTGGATCATATAGCACCTCAAAAAACAAGGCAATGTAAGTAATGGATCATCTAGCACCTCAACAACAAGTCAATGTAAGTAATGGATCATCTAGCATCTCAACAACTAGTCAATGTAAGTAATGGATCAGCTAGCACATCAACAGCAGGTTAATGTACATGTAAGTAATGGATCATCTAGCATCTCAACAGCATTTAAATGTACATGTAAGTAATGGATAATCTAGCACCTCAACAAACAAGTCAATGTTGGTAGTAGGTCATCTAGAACCTCAACAAACAAGGCAATGTAAGTAATGGATCATCTAATGCCTCAACAAGGCAATGTAAGTAATGGATCATCTAGCACCCCATCAAACAAGTCAATTCGTGAAGCGGCACATATCATACTGGGGGACAATGAAATATCATTGGTTGGGTAATTATTCAAATCCGGTGTTGTATAGTGCCTCTCCCCCTAACCATCTTTATATAGCAGTTTTCTCCCTGGAAAGCTGGATATGTGGTTGGATTCTCTTATTTTAGCCAGATTATCACAACGGAAGGCTTACTATATAGTAGAACACCCCCCCCCCCTCTTTTTCCATAACTGACCAATGTTGAAATAATTTGGTGTATCTTTTGAAGAGGGGGAAAATAAAATTTGATAAATATATAACCCACCCCCACCATTCCTAAAAGGCCATAAGTTTGAAGCTGAAACTGTAAAAAAAAATTGATGATCTTCAATATCTTTTTCTCTACTTTTGAATATCTAGCAAGGGACTGGGTGCAATGATATGATGAGAAAATGAAATTGTTGACTTTGATTGGCGGTGCTAAGGGGTACTTCTGATTATGTGTTAAAGATGCAAGCGGATTGATATTCTTTTTAACGATCTCCGATCCTCAGCCATGTTTGACAAATCTAAATTATCCGGGTTTTTTATTCGTACCACAAATCTGTCTTTTATGGAGACAATTTTAATTAGTCTTTTAATGTTAATATTACGGTGAGTTATTGGCTTAGTAGGTCGACGGATATCTACTACATAGCGGTACAGAGGTTCGAGCCACCGATGCACCAGTTTACACTTATTTTTCAATCTCAACTTGTATATTTATTCCATTATATCCATCGTGGGCAAATTTGCAATACATTTGTAAAATGCATGGATACCATTAAAAATTTTCTTTTCATTTCATTTTATTTATGAGGTTTGAAGAACAAATATGCTGAGGATCGGAGAATCTTAAAGCAATTTATTACAAAAATGTAAGGTTTTAATAGTGTAAACAATTCGTAAGCAAACGAAATAGCATTATAAAATCATAATTAAGTTGGTTTCCATGCTGAAAATACGCATGGTCAGAATAATGAGTATTAGTATAAAAAAATACGTAAAATGGGGCCTCGACCACCCTTTACATGTTTGCCATCATTCACTGTATGGCAGCTTAAGACTTTTTCCTTTTTTCATTTTAACACACTTTAAAACTTTTCTCAGCATTTCAGAGAAAATTTTGTTAGGTATTATATATACACCTTTTAAAATTCTTGCAATATAGTAGTCATAACGTCGTATGACATTGACAGTGAAAACAAATATGAGAATTGATCAATTAACATTTAAAAAATTTTGATAATAAATTTCAATTCAAGCACCCTCTTACAACACACACCATAGCAAAGCATAGCATCTAAATCTCATAGCACAGCATAGGAATCTCATACCAATGCACAAAAATCTCATAGCGTATTATGAATGTCATTAATGATTATCAGTCATCATAGCATACCATAGCATACCTTACGATATAATTTCAACTCGAGAACTCGAGATTAAATGGATAATTATACAAAACATTTTTCAGCATTTCACTTATTTTCATTAAATATATGTTGGCAATCATAAAAAAACAGGACTCTTGTTGCTATGCAAAAAAAGGGTCAACTCAGTTTTAATTTTATGAGATTAAATGGATATTAATACAAATTATTTTCAAGTATATCACTTATTTTTTTTTTTTTATTAAATATGTGTTGGCAATCATTAAATAGATATTACATTTACAAGGATCGAAAGAAACTTGGGAGACAATTTCTGCATCAAAACAGTCTACACGCATTATTAATAGTTATAATAATAAAAATATTTATCTAATATATGCACATGGTTTTTTTTTCAAGAATAAATGTTAGAATTGTAGATCAAAGGGAAACAGTATTTTTTAAAAATGTTTTACTTCAAAATGTGTGGAACTCTTCTGTACACTAAGGTGTGTTTGTTTAAATCTCATATCATATATTATTTAGCAAAGCATACAAACAATGGATCATTTAGTGCTGTATTGTACAAGTATTTCAAAATATTCTCTTTCTGAATCGAACTAATGAATATCAGAGTTCCACTCACTCGTCTAAAGTGTGTGGCTGTCTGGACTTTCCTGACAGGCTGCATCAGTGCATCGCGGACCACGATTGATATGTCAGCTCCAGAGTACGCTTCTGTTCTCTTCCCAAGTTCCAGGAACTCTTCTTCAGTGATTGCATGAGGGGTATTTCCCATGTGAATTTTGAACATTTCTGCTCTTGCAGGGGCTTCAGGTAAGGGAATATAAATTTTCTTTTCAAATCTGATAAATGATAATATTCAAAATATTTTTTCAAAGGGATTCACGTTACTTTCCAACACCATCACGATATTGTAATGTCCAAATAGTGTAGCACACTATTGCATAAATTTTAAAAAAATAAAAATTTTATTACAAAGTTGTGTTCTACAAAAAACCACAAGTGTCATTGTATGCTACAAATACAAGAAACACGTACATATTAATCAAAAACAGGAAAAACTGTTTGGTACAAATAGTAGATGATATTCTCTGTTATTGAAATTTGAATTTCAATTAAAACTTAAAAGTATCAATCAGTTCATGATTTTCAAATTAAAATGACGTGTGTATTGTGTCGGTCTTTCCAACTCTTACCTTCTCCTAATGGCCGAGTCTAAGATCCATGGTATACTAGTGGTTCCCAGCACAAGCACCCCATCATTCTCCACCCCTACATCCTGCATCTGGACAAGAAACTCGGTCTTGATTCTACGAGCTGACATAGATTCGTTCTGACTACGCGACCCACACAACGCGTCCACTTCATCAATGAATATAATGCTAGGTTTATTTTCACGAGCCAACGAAAATAATGTCTTTACCAATCTTGAAATTGAGAAAACATTTTACCGGAGCTGTTTTGTTGTTCAAATATGATTTTTGTTTCAAATTCAAAGAGAAGTTTATTAAAATAAGAAAGATAACTTTTCATAATGTAAAAATTGTATATTGTATTTAAATTTTAATGAAAGAGATGAAATTTATGTCTAAGAAAAAAAAAATGTGTGTTTAAGGTAACACTAATGAAAAAATAGGTTAGGTAGGTAGGGATTTTTTTTTACATTTTGTCATTTTTTTTCTGCACGAGGGCATTTTTAAAAACGGGTACTTAATGGAAATAATATGAAAATCATAGTCAGATGAAAAAGGACATCTAAAAATGGTAAGATCGGGGCATTTTTGTAGGTTAGGTCGGGTTACCCTAAACACACAATATTTTTTTAGGCCTTATTCTAAATATGCATTGGTAGAAAAATTACTTTTCACTTTCACCCAGCCGCTTTGACAGCAAATCTGACGAGGAAACAGAAAAAAATGTGGAGTTGTTGGCCTCAGCAGCCACTGCCTTTGCTAGATAGGACTTTCCAGTACCAGGGGACTGAAGAATAAAGAAAAAAGTTATATAAATTAAGGAAGTTCTTATTCTTTTCCTTTAACATGAATAAATTTAGATAGTAGAGATATTAACCCCAAACAATAAAACTCCTCTCCAAGGTTTTCTTTCACCTAAAAATACAGTAAGAAGTCTTTATATATTTTACAGACTTGAATTAATACTACTTAAATAAATATACATCCCAGTTATTTTAAAAAAAATCTGAAGGAGTATAAACAAAACATCTAACTTTTTTAAAGGGAAAAATATATAAAAAGCTGTATTTGTTTCTTTCATTTAAAAACAAGTGTTTAACAGATTAATAATTGGGCTTTTTAAATTAAATAATCAAACAACAAATGATAGATTTACCAGTAAACAGGTGAGGGAATTTTACAGGTAAAATGGCAGCCTCTATGAGAGCTTGTTTAGCCCTGTGTAAACCAGCAACATCATCCCACTTTACACTTGGTCGTTCCATAACAATGGCACCTATCATTTTAAGAAGGGAGGGAAAAACACTAATGAAAATGTTTACAATATGTGTCAATGTTAATAGGACTTTTAAACATAAAGATCAGGAATAAAGCAAACAAATAAAATATAAATCTATACAAACCTGATAACTGATTGATAAACTTCTTCTTATCTGGATCTTCCTCCTGATCACTTTCAGATTCACTATTTTTGATGATTTCCTAAAATAATAAAAATAAAGATTTTGACCAAATCTAAATAAAATACGTGTATACACATTGATTTAATCCTGCATATTGACATCATCTTACAGTAAACAAAAACTAATTTGTGAATAGAATGTGCAAACAAATAACAAATAAATACTATGAAAAAAAATCCAATAACATGACTTATTTGGCACAAAATTCTGTAGAAAATACCGACACATACACTTCCTTTCATTAAAGTTACAAATAAATAGGAATTATCAATGTATTAACAAAATTTTATCATCAAATGATTAAAACATAAAACATTACCATTAGGCCATATCCATACTAAAAACACATTGCATACCTATGTAGATTTAATAGAATCATTCAGTATTATGAGTGCAGGGTGGTAAAATTCCACCGAGGGGCGAATTAAGATTCAGAAAGATGCTTTACAAAGTGAAATAAGTGTGAGACAGTATAGAGTCTCACACTGGTGTCTCACAATTGACAAACCGATATTACACCGGTGATAATGCGAGAATAATAGATTCGTTCATTATTATGAGTGTGGAATTGTGAAATTCCATCGAGGGGACAAGACTAATGTTCTAGGAATGGACTTTGACAAGTCCTAGTTCGTTAATGCTGGCCTGGAATTTTGCGGTATTAAGTTCGTTTGACTAATCTACATGTACCTGCTCGCCTGAGTTTCGTTTGACTTATCTACATGTACCTGCTCGCCTGAGTCCGGCCGCTAAGAGTCTCCTCGCCGTAATAATCGTTCACCATATACCTTGTTCGTTCCATTTTCCGTTTGTCCTATTTATCTTATCTGTACTACTTTAAAAATAGTACGGATTCTTTTTAGGTGCTTTAATAACGATAAATTAACAGATGACAGTCAATTTTCCTAGATGTTACTAAAACTGTACTAAATTAATTATTCTAATCGGAACTTACCTTTTTTATAAACGTTAATCAATTTTCATCAAAAAGAAGTCCTAAAAATCCGGAAATTTAACCGAAATGAATTTAAACTTTGTAATTGTCAAGACTAAACCCCCGGATGATTACATAAGAAAAAAGTTAATAATTGTAATAAGGAATAAATGGGGAGGCGTTACGCGATTGGCTGAATTCACGTATGTAATAATTCTCATTTTGAAGTAAAAATAACAGTTTTTAAAATAAATGATGGAATGGGGAAATATTTAAAAGAATATAAAAATATTAGTGAAAATTGTAGGTGTGGGAGTTGATTTTTTATGTAGAGTGTCATTTACTTCCGATAGCTGTAAGTTGCAAACAACTGTAAATTTGACCTTTTAACACCACGAGGCCCGCTATTTTTGGTTGTTTACTGGAAAGGCTTGGAATGAAGTTTCAAATGATACCAAAGATCTGACTGAATCTATTTTAGTAAAGTACTGAGAGAGCATAAAGTTTATATACAGTTCTATGGGAATATAATTGGTACTCTTTTCCCTATAATAAAGCAAGAGGATTTATATTTACGGTTTAAAGAAATATACAAGTTTTACAAAAGTTCTTGCTGTCCATCATAGAACAGATAAACAGTAGGAATATAGTTTGGACAGTTTGAGTGTGAATTTAGAATCTTAACATTATTAACATAGAACATTTTTTCATTTCAAAAAATGTAAATTATACATTTAAAACATGAAGTTAATCTCTGCACAACGCATTCTTTCTTAAAGGTACATGTATTATTCAGGTGCCATGGAGGGGTAAGCATCCTCTGATGACCGGTCACACCAACCGTGTGCTCTTTGTCGTAATCGGGAAAAAAAACGGAAAAGTCCGTAGACAATTAGGTGATAAATTATGGTCTAACAATTAGTATGAAAAACGTCAGTCAGCATGCGACCCAGTGGATGATTGTATTTGCTGACAAGGTCGTTGTATCGACCATAGAACTTACGAAAAGATTACTTTAAACGAGACTGTTGATAGTCCTGTTTTATCAACTTGTTTGTCAGTAGCTTGTCTCGCCTTAGAACTGTTCATACGAAGAGCATGCCCTTGCGTATCGAATTAACTGAGAGACAAAAACACCATATGCAGGTGATGAAGGTATATTGCTACATAAGTAAGGAAAGTTGACTATAGAAAAATTGAAGTCATCGCGTTTATCATACAGTTTTGTTGTTAGGTTACCATCAATTTCCATTTCCAGTAAGATATCCAAATATGAAACAGATGACGCAGACTCTGTGGTATCTTTTATTTCAAGTTTACTGGGATATATCGAGTCGACGTAAGTATGGAAATAACAATTGTTAATTGATAATACGTCGTCGATATACCTGAATGTTGAGTTGAAGGCCACAGCGAGTGATTTATTTTTTTCACGTACAAGTTTTTGAATAAATTCTGCTTCATAAAAATACAAAATTAGGTCTGCTAACAATGGGGCACAATTGGTACCCATGGGAATTCCAACAGATTGTTGGAAGACTTGATTTCCAAAAACTACATATATGTTGTCTATCAGAAACTCAAGCATCATTTTAATGTCAACTTCAGAGTACTTGTGTGTGCAATCAGAATGGTTTTTAACAAAATAATTTTTTAGATTTCCAATGACAAGGTAAGCATTTTTACGACTTCCATTTTTATTGAAGAAACAACTGTCGATGATATCAAAAAGCCGATTTTAATTTGTCATGGTTGTATAAAGCGTTGAAAAATCGTACGTTTTGATGTTATTGATTTTGGTAAGATTTTGTGACCTCAAAGTTTCAAATAGATCTTTAGAGTTTTTTAGAATCCACATCTGATTCACACCATTTCTGGAGTATATTGTTGTACAGCGCTCTTGAAGTTTCTCATTCACTACTTTAAGAATTTTAGTAAGGAGTACAGAGAGAGGTTTGGTAGAATATTTACTGGAACAATTACATTTACAAACAATTTTTTGAGGGAACTATTTTTTCATGCGGAAGGTTTTTTTGACGAAAATGACTGAAACAAGCAATTGTATAAATTTTCAATGTGCTTTTCTTTTTATTACAATATATACCTTACGCTTATTTTTAACATTTGAAATGTTTGTAACATATTCTATAGGTTCTTTGTGACATGTACAAAATTAAATCTTGAGAGTGTGATAGACGTTTAGCAAAACATCATGCAAATATATAGAAAATGTCTGAATTTTTTAAAGTCAAATGTTGCGAGAATTTTACATTTGAAGCTACAAATCTAAAATTTGACATCACTAACCCCCTGTTTTATTATGTCAAAATAATAATGAATACATATCTATGCAAACTGGATTAATCTTATAAAATTCTTGACATTCAAAAAGTTTTTATTTCAAATCAAATTGTAACTATTATAGAAATTATCTATTTTAAGTGCAAAAAGGTCATGAAAAGATTTATGCAGCTTCATTTTTTCCTAATCTCTCTATTTAATCTTACCATTATTAATTGAAAATAATATTTGATGGACTAGGTTTGCTTCATTAAAAATACTGGCAACAAATCCTAATCAGACTGAAATTGCATTTTAGGTGTCAAAAGGTCAAATTAAAGGGCCATAACTCGTAGGAATGAAAACTGAACCCTTTTTCTTTGTATTTTTTAAGAATGTTTTGTCTACATATTTCAATGATATACTTCTCAAGAAATGGAGGAGTGCAATACCTTAAGAAAAAAAAAACATAAATCATATCGAAGACAGTAAAAAAATGAGACAAAATGTATTTTGATGGTTCTGAAACCTGCATTTGAATAGTGTTCATTTGTTTGGTTTTTTTTATCCTTCATTCTCTCAAGAATGTGTAACTTATGTTTCTCTCACAGCAAAGCCCTGAAATTTACACTTAACCATCACAAGTGTTAATTAAGACTTTATTGACATCAAATTTCAAGGTCATATCAAAAGGTTACATACTAGTATGAAAGCGATTTTCCCTGTAAGAAAATAAGAATAAAGTGATAAAGCACATACGGGTTGTCATGCTATGCATACCTAACGCTCCCATTTTAAAACCCATGCGGTATATAAAGCTGGGGAATTGCAGAAAAAAAAATTGCATTGATCGCTGCCTTCATAATCCGCATGAATCATCAAAAAAGCATTTAGTGTTTAAAGATATATTACATTTTTCTTTTTGAACAAATTGATTAATTGATCGTAAAGAGTAAGTAAACTTAATTAAATTATTGTTAACACCAGTACGTTAGATCAAAGAAATAGCCAAGTTGTCTTATATGGGAATTTGAGTATAACATCATCATGATTAATTCGTGCAGTCTGTGATTTTTCTTAGGTTGCTGAAGCTTTCGACCGATTGATAAACTGGTTAGAACTGAATAGTGTAAATTTCAGCCTGTCAGTTTTTAAAGAGCAATCGAGAAATAGAGGAGAAAATACTTAGTGGATGTAAATATATTTAAAATCCACATAAGAATAACACAATAAATATATATAAAACATCTAATGAACATGAACTATCCTCATTCACACACATAAACTGACTCATACACTCAATAAAATCGCTCCTCTGTTTATACTAAAACTAAATGTAAAAGCTAAAAAATCTTAAACGCAAAATCCACTCAAAATAAAACTAAAATTTGTTTATCGAGATTGTTGTCCAAACTTATTTGGACAAGAATCCTGATACCAAGTTTTATTATTATATATTTACGAAATGAATTAAACTGATTTTCTTTATACATTATCAGATGTACAACAAAGCCTGGAAAATGTAGCTCTCCGGAAAAAAGTCTGATGGCAGCACAAAATGAGAGCTGATTGAAAAAAAATAAAATAAAGTACTTCATATTGCAATTTTTTACCTTATCTTTTATTTTCTGGAACGATCTGTAGATTTTTGTACATACAGTTTTTAAACAATCATTTCACTGTTGATTTAGTCATTTCAGTTCCTTGTCCCGATAGTTTATTCAATCAACCTCAATGTAGATTTCCAACTTAAATATCAAAATTTATTGTTGTATCACATGGGTATTACGTTAAAAATTATGAAGAGTTATTTTGCTTTTCGTTTCATTACAGATTATACAAATCTAAATCAATGAAAAATTAAAATGTTTGTATATCTCCATCAATTTCACGTCAAAGTCTTTTGGACTTAAATATGTGTTTAACATACAATTGTAACGTTACTTTTGACATGCACCTTTCGTTGAAATAATTTTTGAAACAATGTCAATATATTTATTGGTAAAAAGGTTAATTTTTTTCATGTTTTCTGTACTTACTAGAAAAGGGCGGTGTTTATCATTCATGCTTCCGTATAAATATACAAAGGCTTTGATTGTTATACGTTTTAAAGTTAAACATAAAAAATGAATTTGCAGATTCTTTCATTCTGTTGGGAAAGAAAGTTAAACTGATATTTCTAATTGTGTTGTTTTTTTTTTTTACAAACTAAAAATATCAAACATAACTAAAAATTAATTATAAACATAATATGATAAAAATATTTAATAATAATGTTCACAAAACGGTAGTCTTCCAATGGTAACGTACATTTTTCGAGCAAATTTTATCGATTTAAATGTCTTTATTCTTTATAGCATATTAAAAGAATGGTAAATATTTACGTGAAAAAACTTTTAAACTCGAAATCACTAAACACTACCAATTAAGAATTAATAACAATAGCCAATGAGTTCAAGAATTTTATTTTTTTCATATCTAAAGTTTCCATTGCACACCATTATTGAGAATGGGTGAATGTTTTACAAAAATAGAGTATTTGCAAAGTTATAAAGATTCATTTTAAAAATGAAAACAGATACTGAGGCTTTGGTTAAGTTACATTTCAAAGTTCAAGATCATCGGCTTTGTCCTACCGGAAAGCAAAGGGTTATCTTTTAATAGGTCCAAAAATATCTGAACCCATTTATTACTATAAACAGACATGCATCACAATGTTATAATCAAATACACGTCATTAATTCTTTTCTGTCTTTTTTTATTTTGACCATCATTTACTTTACTGACATTCTCTTTCAATGTAACAACTCTTTGATAAGTGAATGCGCTTTGAAATTGTAAACAAGAGGCCTATGGGCCACATTGCTCACCTGAGCAACAATAGCCATAACATAGTCAGTTTTATGGAGTAATATACAAAAAAATCTTGATAATGTAGTAGAATAGATGCTTCGATATAAAGGTTTTCAAGTTTTTCTTCAGAAATTCTTATGTTGAATATATAGCCCCTTTTGTAACAGGATTGTTTTAAAGTCATATTACATTGGTTTTGGAGAAGATTTGTAACAGATTTTCTCTATGTATTCCTATGAAAATTTTTGACCCCTCCCCCCCACACTGTGGCTCCTTTGTACCCCCAGGGATAATGATTTGAACACACTTTAATCATTACTATCTAGGGTGCTTCCAAAGAAGTTAAAGCATTTTCCCCTGGGGATTATGATTTGAGCAAACTTGAATCTATAATACTTGGGGATGCTTCCACAAAGTAACATAATTCCTGGGCTAGTGGTTATGAAGACGAAGTTTTTTTTCTGATTTTCTCTGTATATTCCTATGTAATAATTCGACCCGCAATTTAACCCAACCCCCGGGATCACGATTTGAACAAACATGAATTTACACTACTTAGGTATGCTTCCGCAAAAATATCAGCTTTTCTAGCCAAATGGTTTTGAGATAAACATTTTTGAAAAATAAGAACAAATTTTCAATAGTTATCAATTATCTCCCCTTAAAAGAGGGTGCGGCCCTTAATTTTAACAACTTTGAATACGTTTTACCTAGTTGAATTTAACTTAGTGGTTCTGGAGAAGATGTCAAAAATGTAAAAGTTTTCAGACAGACAGACGGAAGCCGGACAAAAGGTGTTCAGAAAAGCTCATTTAAGATTTCAGCTGAGGTGAGCTTAAAAAAAACCCAGGTTACTTGTAATTAAATTTGTTCATGACTATCTCGTTTATATAAAACCTAATAGTATTACCTACAATCAAAATATAGAATGGAGTTAGCAGTGTATAAAAATGGCTGATAAGACTGTATATAATGATATTACTATTGTATATTACAGTTACATTAATTGATATCAAAGACATTGACCACTGGGCAGCTATGGTGTTCTATATGACAAACGTTTTAGTCCTTATCTTTATTGACCAAAATGACCAAGTTCAAAAGTGCAAACATCTCGGAAAATAAAGGAATTGGAATGCCCTGTCATTATGCACCGTGATCTACAGTGTCCTTATTCAATTGTACCTAAAGAGTTCT
This sequence comes from Magallana nippona, assembly GCA_033439105.1. Classification (NCBI taxonomy): domain Eukaryota; kingdom Metazoa; phylum Mollusca; class Bivalvia; order Ostreida; family Ostreidae; genus Magallana; species Magallana nippona. The sequence goes on along the minus strand of CM065922.1, from coordinate 44,942,222 downwards.
TGAAATGCTGTGAAGAAGTTTAAGAGGAATGACATGTGGTGATAACGAACAGTGTTCAAATTCAAAAGTCCAAAGGAAAATTACAAAACAGAAGAACAGCAAACACGGACCTCTTAAAAAGATAGAGGTAGGATAGAGGTGGGATCAGGTGTCATGGAGGAGTGAGCATCCTCTGCTGACCGGTCACACCAACCGTGTGCTCTTTGTCGTAATCGGGAAAAACGGAAAAGTCCGTAGACAATTAGGTGATCAATTATGGTCTAACAATTAGTATGAAAAACGTCAGTCAGCATGCGAACTAGTGGAAGATTGTATTTGCTGACAAGGTCGTTGTATCGATCATAGAACTTACGAAAAGCTGACTCCAAACGAGACTGTTGATAGTCCTGTTTTATCAACTTGTTTGTCAGTAACTTGCCTCGCCTTAGAAACTGTTCAGGCGTATCGAATTAACTGAGAGACAAAAAAAACACCATATGCAGGCGATGAAGGTATATTGCTACATAAGTAAGGAAAGTTGACAATAGAAAAATTGAAGTCATCACGTTTATCGTAAAGTTTTGTTATTAGGTTACCATCAATGTCCATTTCCAGTAAAATATCCAAATATGAAACAGATGACGCAGCCTCTGTGGTACCTTTTATTTCAAGTTCACTGGAATATATTAAATCGGATTTATTAAATAGGAGTAACACTGACAAAATGTTTAAGTACTATTAACTCCTAGTTCAAAAGAAGCAGTTCCGCTGACAAAATAAAACAGGACTGACTGACCGATTGATGGGTCAGAAACATTCTATACTCCTGTAACTTGTTTCGTAGGGTAAAACAAAAGAAGGTCAAATACACCTCTTGTAAGATCAATTATACCCAACTAAAATAATTCATAATCGTTTTTGTTTTGTCTTCGCAGACACATTATCATTAAGCAAGGTTATGAACTATACATATACATTCAGCATATTTTCTTTATTAAACATGTCAGATATTTGATTCTATGCATTAACATCTACTGCTAATTACCTTTAGTTTTAATTTTACATTAATTAATCCTATTACGGGTTTTATATAGATGTGTAGCACATCCTTTCAGCACATATTTAAACTGGTTATTGTACAAGAAACAAATCAGACAAGGGAACAATCAGTTGCCTTTAGGTTTTTAATGCAAAGAGCAAGGCTTACGCGCCAATCTTTTAACACATTGTGACTCCCGAGAGAATCATTAAATAGAATGGACATGTTCAGGTGAAAAAAGAGTTTCAGCAGAAAAGATAAAACATTTGAACAAGAAGAGTCACAAAATCACAATGATATCATGTATATTCATTTTTGTCACAGCTTTTATTTATTAATTCCAGCTTAGTTGTATAGGTCTATAAATAAATATCCAAGTCATGAGACATTCACATCTTTCACTAGTTATCATAACCAGATAGTGTGTGTTCAGACGAACTAGTATTCTACGTCAAATTAGTATTCCATTGCCATTTCGGGGGGTTTTGGGGGTGTTTTTTTTTTATACCAAAAGAATCGAGAACACTGGAATATATCTTGGATTCCTGCTATCCTTCCTAACAAAAATTATCAGAGAATTCTTCAAATTTCTTTAATTCAGCTTTAGTCACTGTAGGTTTAGACGTGGCTAATGACATCAAAATATCAGACTGTAAAAGAAATAAAAAAAATATACACTACTTGTAGTATAATTTTATATAAGCATATAATCAAACAGTGCAATGAATGCTTAATTCTTCAATAGTTTAATTCAGAGTGTGTTTAGTTGTTCATTTTATCTTATTAAAATAGATAAAAATGAAACTTAATGCGATATCTCTATTCAATAAAACTTACCATAAATACAAAGGGTTCCAGAATTTTTTTTTCATCCACATCTGCCAAGGTCATCTCTATGGCCCCGGGGGCTCCAGGACAACAAGGGATCAAAAGGTCATTTACTTTTACATTTGGGTCGTCTCGGGATCGACCTGGCACCTAAACAAGCAAGTCAAAATAAGTTTTCTACATAAGTAATCGATTAGTTGGCACCTTAAATAATGGATCATTGAGTGCTGTTTCTTTTGTTAAAAAAAACTCTGCATATGATTCTCTTGCTGAATCGGACCATGTAAATATCAGAGTTTGACTCACTCGTCTAAAGTGTGTGGCTGTGACGAGTTTCCTTACAGATTGCATCAGAGCATCACGGACCACAGTTGATATGTCATCCCCTGAGTACCCTTCAGTTCTTTTCCCAAGTTCACGGAACTCTTCTTCATTGATATGATGAAGGGTATTTCCAAAATGAGTTTTAAATATTTCTGTTCTTGCAAGGGTATTAGGTAATGGAATGTAAATTGTCTTTACAAAACTGAGAGAGAAAAAAATAGTCCCCCATTTATTTCAAAACGATTCATGCTACTTTTAATCATACAGTCATGATATTGCAATATCCAAATGATGTTAGACACGAATAAAACCTTATTACAATGGTGGTTCCCACAAAACTACACGAATTTACTTATCTATTACAAATAGAATGAAAAAGTGAGCAAGCTCACATATTTCATGCAACCCCATTTATTGAAAGTGCTACACATCACGAATGGCAGAGTTTCCATGAAATATACAAAATTATTTTATATTAAAAGGGGCATTCAATCCCAAAAATCATCACATCCAAATTTCCTGCAAGCATGCACATCTTTATTTTTTCTTTTACAACAATATAAATTTTAAATTCCAAAACTGCCAGATATAATGGAATTGGAATCTTTGGTAATATGCACATCTATTTATTAAGTCCTAAATACCTATTTAGTTTTACAAAATTATGTGCAGCGAATTACAGGGGATTTGCAGATATCTTGTACATTTGAAGATGAAAATGTAAACCTCCCTTAAACTCGCTTGTTTCCGCTTAAAACCGACCAAAACTGTTGTCAAAAGATAAAAAAGGAATAAATATATGGCTCTACATGTTGTTTTGTGTGAAAAATATTCATACAAGAACAGAATAATGCAATTTTTGATCACTTAGAATTGATCACTTAGGCCGCTTCGGACTTAATTTCAGCTTTTAAAAATCTGAAAAAATATGAAAGTAGGTCATGGGTGTCCACTCTACAAACATTTGTTGAGAAAAAGGTCAAATCTTGTTTATGTAAGTTGTACTTTTGTCTCAAAATAGGGTATCCTATTTTTAAAATGGGTCTCAAACCTATCAATTCTCAGGAGATATATTTGACTGTGTCTATGGAGGTTCATTGAAGTTATATTTTCATTGAGAAAATAAACAAATGTAAATTTTTTAATAAATAGAAGTAAACAAAAAAATTACAGGCTTCGTTATAAAGTTTAAAAAGGCTTTTAACATTTATTAAGCAACAATTGTTTTTTTCATGTTCAATTCCTTTTCTAAAAAATGAACATGAAAAAATAATCAAGTTCTCAAAATTGTCGGTTAGATGTATAATTATATAAGACATTTAATTTTTGGACCCCTATTCCACTTCTAAAAAGAATTTACTTTAATTTATACTTAAATGAAAAAAACAAACTTGGGACTGTTATAGAAATGTTTGTCACATCCAACATAATTAAGTATTGAATGCTTATTTTTTGTAAAAAAAAAAATTAATAGATGCATAATATGCAAATCATCACGTTGTGCCCTAAATACCTACAAAGTTTCAGTTTCGTGTAGTGGTTTAAAGGTTAAACAGACTGATAGACTGCTTAACTGACTAAAACATGATAACTCGCTACTTGCTGCGTGGAGTAAACTAAAAAAGTAGGTATAATTGACATCTGTTTTGCTTCTTTTTTTTCAACTCCTTACATCCTCCTAATAGCTGAGTCTAGGACCCATGGTGTACTGGTGGCCCCCAGCACTAGGACCCCATCATTGTTCACCCCTACACCCTTCATCTGGAAAAGGAACTCATTCTTGATTCTTCTACTCGTCTCCGACTCGTTCTGACTTCGCGTCCCACACAATGCGGCCAATTCATCAAAGAATATAATGCTAGGTTTATTTTCCCGAGCCAACGAAAATATTTTTTTTACCAATCTGGAAATGACAAGACAAAGGTAGATAACTTTCAAGAAAATGAGATGAAATAATGTTCAATATGTGTCAAATGCATCATTTATATGGCTTTAAAGGACAATGGTTGAAAAATTACTATTCACTTTCTCCTAGCCACTTTGACAGCAAATCTGAAGAGGACACCGAGAAAAATGTGGAGTTGTTTGCCTCAGTAGCCACTGCCTTGGCTAGATAGGACTTTCCAGTACCAGGAGGCTGAAGTGCAGAAAAACAAATTAATGGTATATAAAGTGAAGTGTAAAGTATATGTTTTGATTCTTTTTCTTTAACGTGATTACATATTTTTAGTGATTAGAGATACTTACCCCAAACAATAGAATTCCTTCCCAAGGTATTCTTTTACCTAGAAATTTAAAAAAAGATGCTTTATATATTTTACAGACCTAATTTAGGGCTACTTAAACAACTCCAGGCAACCTACGTTTTAGAGGATACCCGAAATTCAGGATGGCTACCGAATTATAACATTATAGATAAAAAGATGCAATGCATTGTAGATGATATTTTCCTTTATTTTTGCAGTATAAACAAGTAAACAATAAACAATTAGACTTTAATTAGTAATCGAACAACAAACGCTGTATATACCAGTGAACAGGTGAGGAAATTTTACAGGTAAAATAACTGCCTCTTTGAGAGTTTCTTTGGCCATGTACAGACCAGCAACATCATCCCACTTTACATTTGGTCGTTCCCTAATGACGGCACCTATCATAAACAAGAAGCACATGGGCCACATCGCTTATCTGAGCAACAATAGCCAAAACACATCAGATTTATGGGGTCATATAGAAAATATCTAGACAATATAGTAGAATGGATCCTGTATAAAAGATTTTAAATTTTTTTTTCTCCAGATATTCTTATGTTAAACAATTAGCAACAGGATAATGTCATAATCATAACACACAATGAACTTTGCAGTTCTCAATAAAGATCTCAAGACAATTGTTCATAAATAAATAAACCTACGCCAAACCTTGAACCCCATGTGGGGCCTAAGAACTGTCCAGGGGCCACCGTAATAGAAATTGGAATCAACATAATGTCAAGATGCTTGCATAAACGCAATAACATTTTTATGACATAAGAGTTATTGAGATATTTACCATCACCCCCTCCCCCAACCCTACCACTGGATATCATGATTTAAACAAACTTGAATCGACACTGTCTAAGGATGCTTCCAAACAAGTTTCAGCTTTTCTGGCCAATGAAATTTTAGAAGATTTTAAAGTTTTCTTTTTCTATATATTCCTATCTATAATTTGACCCCCCCCCCCCTCCCAAAAAAACAAACAAACTTTTTGCCCCATACTACCCTCCGAGGATCATGATTTTGCAAACTTGAATCTACAGTCCCTGAGGATGCCTCCACGAAAGTATCAGCTTTTCTGGCCGATTGATTTTTTTCTCTGAATATTCCTCTATATCAATTCGACTCTCTAATTTGTCCAACTCTATTCCTAGGGATAATAATTTTAACAAACTTGAATTTATGCTAACTGAGGATGCTCCCACACAAGTTTAAGTTTTTCTTACCGATTGGTTTTGGAGATATTTTCAGATTTTCCTTATATATTCCCATGTAAAAACCCGACCCCCTTGTTCTCGAAATTTGACACCCCCCTCCCCACCGTGATTTGAACAAATTTGAATCTACACTACCGTAGAGTGGTTCCACACAAATTACAGATTTTCTGGCAAAACTATAGTGAATATAATATTTCTTTAAAAAAAATTTTCCATATATTCCTTTGTAAAACTTTGACCTCCCCCTCCCCAATGGTGCCCCCTACCCCAAAGTATCATGATTTTAACAAATACTTGTATCTACAACATGAGGATGTTTTCAAACAGGTTTGCGCTTTTCTGACCAAATTGGTTTTAAGACTATTTCTTTAAAATATACCAATCTCAAGTATTTCCACCTTAGAAGAGGGCGTTACTCTTCATTTTAACAAACTTCATCATTTAAGAATAAAGTTATGTGCCAAGTTTGGTTAAAATTGGCCCAGTGGTTATGGAGAAGAAGTCAAAAAAGTAAAATGTTTACGGACAGACAGACGGACGACGGAGAGGCAGACGGACAGTCAGTCGGACGGCGGACAGAAATTAATATCAGAATAGCTCACTTGAGGTTTCAGATCAGGTAAGCTAGATATTGAGAGAAAAAAATAATGTAAATGTTTATTATTTAATTTTGCCAATGTCAATAAGTCTTTTAACATAAAGAACATAGTAATTGTGGCGAAAAAATTAAAAAATGTAAAGAGCAGAGCAAACAAATAAAATATAGAATATAGATCAAGACAAACCTGTTAACTGATTAGAAAGCTCCTCTTCATCTGTATCTTCCTCCTTATTTCTTCCAGGTTCATTGTTTTTTGACGATTTCCTAAAGCAGTAAAAAAGATTACGACCACACGACCAGAAACATGCTATGAAAAATGTAATTACATCAGTTCTTTGATACAAAACATGCTGTTTTTTCATTCAGCCTAAGTTACAAAATTGATAGGAATTTATCAATGCATTAACAATACCTGGTATGTTTATCATAAATTTATTTAACCACTCATCATGTACAAAATATGTAGACAATGTAGTAAAATATATCATAAATGATTTTCAAACATTTCTCCGAACATTCTTATATCAAACACTGAGTCCCTTTTGTAACTGTCTGATTTCATAGTCATATCACATATTTAGCATATCACATATTTAGTTCTCATGATCTTAAACAACTACATAACATTTTACATATAAAATAAACCTACATTAAACTTTGATTCCCTTGTGTGGCCAGAGGCCACATCTAAACAATTGAGAATCAACAAATGTTAAAATGTTTGCATATAAGTATTACCATATATTTAATAACATTTGAGTTTTTTTTTTTAGAAATGAACGAACTTGAATCAATCTAATAAAGGGGATGTACATTTGAGAACAAAAATGTAAATATTTCTTGAACTGACTTGTTTTTGTGAAAAACTGACTAAAACTGTTGTCTACAGAAAAAAGCGTTAAATATGAGGCTTTATATTTTGCAATTTCCGCATACAATTAACAGAGTAATGCCTATTGTAATCACTTAAAACTGTGCAGTTGCAGACTTAAATTGAACATTTAAAAATCTGAAGGAAAGAACCTGAAAGACGGTCATTGGTGTCCACTCTACAACCATTGAGAAAAAGGTTGAAGCTTTGCCGTGCATTTAAGTTGTAGTTTTGTCTCAAAGTATGGTACGCTATTCTTAAAATTGATCTCAGACACTATACGTTAGCATCATATATGTGGCTGTATCTATGGAGGTACCTAAAAGCTATATTTTTACTGAAATATATTTGTATATTATTCATTTAAAACAATTTTTGATCCCATACCCCACTTCTTAAAAGAATTTACTTTAATCTATACACATAGAACTGAAAAAAAAATTGGATGCTGGTATTGAGACGTCTGTCATATTCCACACATATTGTTTTGAATGGATATACATTTTTTTAAATAAAATATAACCTTAAAATAGGTGCAATGTCTATGGGTACCATATTCTGAGACAATAGCAAACATAAATTTGCAAGATTCAACTTTTTTTCAAGAAATATTTGTAAAGTAGACACTAATGATCACCTTTTATACTTTTTAAGATTTTTAAATTTTCAATTCAATTTTGCAGCTGCACAGTTCTAAGTGATTAATAAAGGCATTGGTTTTTTCTTCTGTAAGCAATTTGCATTCAAAACAACACGTTGAACCTCATATTTTTGCTTTTGTATCTTCTGAGTTGCTGTTAGTTTTTGACATAAACAAGTCAGTTTAAAAAATGTTTGTATTTTGGTCCACATGTGTACAAGATGGCCGTATATGCTCTTAAATTAGACTTGTAAATCCACTACTCTACGATAAGCAATACAAAATCTAACAACATCCCATGCGGGGTCATCTCAGATTAACCATTTAAATAGCCATTGAAATCGCTGCTATCGAAATATTGGCTGGTAAATCGTATATGTGTTCCCACAGTTGTTTCGTGTAGTCCATGTGTCGATTTTAAGTTATTGTATGCATAATTCATGGAATAGCAGATCGGACAGATATTATACACACTTGACTCAGTATAAAATAGACGACCAAGCATCAGAGATTAAAGATGTAACGCTATCCCTATCCATCTATTTTAGGACTTGTTTATAGAAGCTTGAATCTGATTGGCTAAAAACAATTTCATAACTGTTGCCCATCCCTACCCCTGGTGATCATTATTTAAACAAATATATATTATTTAAGGATGCTTCCACACAAGTTGGAGATTTATCTGAACAAACGGTTCTTGATAATATTTTTAAAGATATTTATCTAAATATTCCTACGTAAAAGTTTGACCCATCCATTAATACCCCTACCCCATTGATCATGATTTATAGAAAACTAAATCAAAACTATCTGAGGATGCTTCCACACAGGTTACAGACTTTTTGGCCAAATGAATTTTGAGAATAAGCTTTTTTACGAAATTTTTTTATACATATATATATTCCTATGTAAAAACTATCCTCCCACACCTTCCAACTAGCCCTAACCCAAGTGATAATAATTTGAACAAACTTGAAGTTACACTACCTGAGTATGCTTCAACACATTCTACACTAACTGATGATGCTACCATGCAAGTTTTTCTGTTATTGGTTTTTGAGAAGAATTTTGAAAAATACCAACAAATTTTCAATAATTCTTAATTATCTTCACTTGAACGAGGGTGCAGCCCTTCATTTAACAAACTTGAATCTCCTTCACCAATTAATGCTTTGCCCCAAGTTTGGTTAAAATTGTTCTAATTTGTTTTGTAGAGGGAGTCAAAAATGAAAAATGTTTACTGACGGACGGACGAACGGACAGACGGACGAACAGACCGCCGTACAAGAAGTGATCAGGAAAGCTAACTTGAAATGACAATATGGAAGAAACCTTTCATAAGCTTCCTGAAATGCTTAGGTTTTACAGGCCACAATAGCTACGTCCCTTCACTCCCCTTTTGCAATTTCAATGCAAATTTTTCATCTTTTTTTCCACAAAAGCGGAAGTACCTAATGTCACCACCCATCTGCAACACGTTATGCTACCTGTTACTCATGTAACATAAATACATGTATTTGCAACATGAACTTGCCCTTCATTATTTGATCCTTCTTCTCCACCTGCCTTGTTATTTGATTCTGCGTCTTCTCTATCTGCCTTAGGCTTTTTAGACTTTTTTTTAAAAACTGCCATAGCTTTTTTGCCCTGTCTAAAAAACACTTTGTGAATAGAGCTAGCAATTAAATAACAAATACATACTAAAAAAAATGCTGAAGCTGAGGTTACATTACGTATGGGTATATATGAGTATATATTAATCATATAATGATTTAAATATATGAAACGTTTCCATTAAGCAACGTTAATATCTAAAAAAAAAAACAAACAAACAACCCATACTTATTATATGGGACTCATATGATCATTCATTATTACGAGTGCTGGATGGTGAAATTCTACCTCAGAGCCAAGATTCAAATGTCAATACTAAAATAACAATCCATATAATTACTATCTGAGACAATTCTTTCTTCAGCTTCAAATAACTGCTTATGTTTTGCATGCAAAACAAAAGTTTCACCCCTTCACAAATCTTGAAGAATTTTAATACATATTTTTATCTTTTAAAAGCACAAAACATGAGTTTTTACAATCACCACCCCTGTGTAACACGTTATATATGTACATATATAATTATCAAACATAAAGAATTGCAACATTTACTTGCCTTTTTTAATATGATCCCGCTTTGCTTCCATCTACAACAGGTTTATAGATTTTTTTATTCAAAAACTGCTTCAGCTTTTCAGCACGATCTAGATACTGTGCACACTTGACTCTGGTACTGTCTTTTGCCTTTTCACTCTGAGCTTCGCTGAAAGAATGTCTTGTTTTTTCTAATTTCATTGATTTATTCGATGATTTGCAATTTGCTGATGAAAATCAATTGCATATAGACTGCTAAAACACAATTATCAAAATAGATTCCATTCATTATCATACTTATATTTCATAGCATGCAGAAAATATTCCACTGAATGTTCATACAATCTTAAAGCTTCTTCATAATAAAATTTTCACATTTACAAATTATTTTACATTTGAAACATTTTTATTAAGCTGGGATTTTTCACTTTATGATTTTTTTTGGTGGGGTCAAGTGCCGGAAATATAGAATCAATGTCCATTAACGCCAAAAGACAAAATTCATGTTTTCAGATTATGATATTTTTCATTAGAACTGCCCTCAGCTGTAGATTTGATACAATGGATATTGGAAGCCAAACATCTTTTATATGAACACACATATTAGATTTATCAATATATCCATTTTGAAACTAGACTTCCATTTCAATCATATATTTCATTTGATAACAAATGAGATCTGTTTGCTTGATTTACGAACATGAAGCATTTTTAGAACTTTCAACAATTAATTTAACTTAATTAGTCCGAGACGAGAACGGTTAATATATTTTACTAGCCTTTTCGTGTGTGTGATAAGTAAAATTTGCATAGGTCTTTTATGACATAAAAATTTGTAAAACTTTATTCAAAACACCAATTGTATGTAAAATATAATCAATTACCTGTAGCAAAAACAATGGTTGCTAAATTTTCACAAGTTGTTTACATACTGTGCAAGTACTTCCTGGGTTTATTATACTGTAGTTGTAATATATTGGCGGAATATTTAATTCAGATTTATATGGCAATGCTTGTTTGCTTTCACTGTAATGAAATCAGAAAACGTGAGCAGGTTCATATACCTAACGCTCCAACATTACTGGACTGCCACATGATGTATGGCTGGGTATAAATTGAATACAGAAAAATAATCAAATCAAAATTGGCTGCAAATTTGCACATGTCTATTTGTTATCTTTTTCAACTGTAGAGTTTCATAAAAGTTGTTTCAATGTTTTGAGGAAAGTCTAAACTGTTTCAGTAGTATACTCAATATTAATCCATACTTTGAGATAAGAAGGGTTAGTATTCTAAAAAACAAAATATAAGAATTAAAATTCCTTGTAAAATAACATACTTAAACATTATTTTCTAATTCAATATCACGGATGTTTATGAAACCTAATTAGATGTTTCGAAGGAGATGCCCTGTAAAACTATTTTAATACTCAATAATGGACAAAGTTCAGCATGAGAAAATTTCCGGAAAGTAATGTAAATGGAATTCGTGCTGACAAAAACAAAGGACTGGCAGACAGAATGACAGACCAGTGGACAGATTGAATAATGGACAATCAGTTTAAAACATCATAATATCCCCTGCATCTGTTTGCTTGGGATATACCAAAAGAACATCTTTCCAAGTCAAGGCTTTCTGATACGCTCAGCAACGCACAAACCCTTGACCGAATAAACAAAACATATTCTATATAAACAATCCCTACTAATAATGTAGACCTAAAAGTAATAGAATCATTCCTTACTATGACTGCGAAGTGGTAAAATTACATCAAGAGACCAAGATTCACGGCCTAGGAATATGCTTTACACAGAGTTAATCAGTGCGATTTAGTAAAATCTCACACTGATGACTCACACTGGACAAACCGATCTCACACCAAGTAACGGGTGATAACGCGAGAATAATAATTACAATCGTTCCTTATTATAAGTGTGGGATAGTGAAATTCCATCGAAAGGACAAGACTAATGTTCTAGGAAGGAGCTTTGACGAGTCCTATACCGTGAATCTTGGCTCCAACTTGTAAAGTCTCTTCGTCATAATTTTTGTTCGCCCTATACCTTGTTCATTCCATTTGCCCTATTTTTCTTATCTGAACTACTTTATAAATAATACGAATTCTTTTTATGTGCTTTAATACTGATATTAATCAGAAGAAATCAGTCAATTATCATAAATATTATAAAAATTGTACTTAATCATTCTTATCGAAACTTCTCCTTTTAAAAGCCAATGCTGATAAAAATCAAATTTCATTAAAAAAAAAATAAGTTCTAAAAATCCGGAATTTTAAAAGGAATGGATTTGAACTTTGTTATTGCCAATACCTAAGCCCCCGCTTTACATAGATTTTAACAAATGGAGCGGATTCTTATTTTACAGTTTTAAAGAAATATACAAGTTTTACAAAGGATCTTGCTGTCAAACATAGAACACACGAAGAGTAGAATATAGCTTGGACATTTTGTTTAATTGAAAACAATTATGTTCATTATACATTCGAAACAAGGAGTCATTTTAGAATTTACAAAAACACATAAGGAGTTATTCTCTTTATAAAATAAGTTTTCTACATTATAAAAAGATGTATTCATAGCATATAATGAATTAACCACTTCATATAATCATCTTACGACAAACCTGATGACATTACCACTTTTGATCCTACAGAATAATGTTAACAGTGTATATAAATGGCTGATAAGTCTGTATATTTAAGGTCAGACGACACGTTCCTCCATGTTATATAACTTTTTCCATTTTTACTGCGACTTTTTACATAAATAAATTCAAATTCAAATTTATCTGCAATCATAGAAGAGCAGAGAAAGGGGTGAACATCCGGATTTTTTTTATTAGAACTCTCTATGACAAGGAGATACAATAAAGATGCTCGAGGAACGTGTCGTCTGACCTTAAACAATAAAATGCTTTCTTTGGTGATTTATGTGGGATATGAAGGCGACATTGCAGATAAAAATGCAGAACCCGTGTTACTTGGTTATGTAATTTTTTTCTGCAATGATCTCTGATATATGTACAATTGATCTGCAAAACAACAACATCCTTAAACTACAAAAGTTATCCAATATACAATATACATTGTTATATTCAGTAGTATATTTTCACTATATAACTCTATATAGACGAATAGTCAATAATTGCAATATTAGCTCGTCCGAAAAATAGTGACCGGTCAATATTTTTTTAATATTGACCGGCTAGGAATAATATCTAGAGAATATTCCCTCTATTTCAATTAATCGCTTCTGATTTGTTGATTCGTAAACGGTGACATAAATAAGTCTTCGCGACTCCTAAACAAAGTGACGTCATAATAGGCAATCAGTCAAGACAAGTAAACAACGGACGCGCAATGCGATGGTTTGCTATCATAATGGATATATGTAAGAATTTGCGAATTACTGTGAAGTAAAATTAGGTAGAAAATCAGTAAATCAATTCATACGGGGGGTGAAATATCTCCAGTAACCGTTTGATGCCGACGATATTTTGAAAATGAACATTGCGCAAAATTTAATTCGTGAATATTATGTTGAGCTGAAAAAATTACAGCGATCTGTTTTCAGACCTTTTCTTGAATTTTGGTTTGTTTCTTCATATAACAAAACAAATGTTAACTGCGTTGTCGGGTAACATTGATTATATTAGCCCACCAACAAAGTATCAATAATTCCTATTCCGATCGGTTGAAAGAATGTTTAAGTACTGAACCTTTAATGGCAAAAATAGAGGAAGCGCAAAAAAAAAACAAATGACTGAACAGGTAAAAAATATTATACCCCCGTAAAAAGTTGCGTGGAATATGACAAACTTTCCTCGTATGTATGATTACATCTACAGATATACAATTAAATTCATTTTCGTTTATGTATATTTTTATTGTTTTGTCCTTTGCAGTCGCATCATCATTACAAGATTGGCAGGGTAATGGACTAAACCTGTACTTTCAGAATATTTACTTCATAAAACATGACATATTTGATTCTGTGCGTTAACAACTACTTCAAATTTTTAATTTTGCATCTCTATGAACAATTTTATGCAAATGTGTAGCACATCCTTTCAGCAAAATGTTTACACTGGTAAATGTACAAGAAACAAATAAGACAAGGGAACATTCATTCACCCTTAGGCTTGTAATGCAACATACAGCTTATGTACCAATCCCTTTACAGGTTGTGTTCTCTATCTAAGAAGTACAGTCTAACAAATTGCAGTCTGAGCGAGTCATTCAACAGAATGGGCAGGATCAGATAAAAAGACTATGCAAAGTTTGAACAAGAAACTTTACAAAATCACATGGATATCATGAATTCATTTTAATCATAGCATTATTTGTTCCTGTTCAATGGCAAACCGGGGATCTAAGGTCTATAAAAAGGTATCAGTAAATTTGACGTGACTAATGATGTCAATATATCGCACTGTAAAAAAATTAACAAATGGAGTAATTTCATATCATCAAACAATGAAATGAATACTTAATTTCTCAGTTTTAATATTCACATAGTGCATAAAAGTTTTGCATTTTATCTTATAAAATATAGATAAAAATAAAACTCGATCTAGTGGTATTCTATTCAATAAAACAAACCATTGATACAATAGGCTCCAAAAGTTTATTCCCATCCACATTTGTCCAGGTTATCTCCATGGCACCGGGGGCTTCAAGAGAACAAGGGGTCAAAAGGTCATCCACTGTTACATTGGGGTCGTCTCGTGATGGTCCTCGCACCTAAACATGAAAGTAAATTTTGAAGAGCACGTATACTAAAACATGATGAATTATCTTGGCTTGAATTCCATTAAAGACCGTTTGATATAATAAGAAGTTTTATATCAAGCAGGGGCTTCTGTATAAGAAGTTTATTTTCTAGCATCGCAACAAATAATGGTCATTTAGCTTTGTATGTTGTACAAGTACTGTATGAGAATCTCCTGGTGAGTCAAACTTGTATATATCGGAGTAGTTACACTCACTCGTCTAAAGTGTTTGGCTGTCTGGACTTTCCTAACAGGCGGCATCAGTGCATCGCGGACCACGATTGATATGTCAGCTCCAGAGTACGCGTCTGTTCTTTTCCCAAGTTTTTAAATGAAATAGACTCATCAATATAGATAATGGATCATCTAACACTTCAACAGATACCGGTAATGGATCATTTAGTGTTGTATTTTGTATAAGTACTAATTAAGAATCTCTTTCTGAATCGAACCAACAAATATCTGAGTTCAACTCACTCGTCTAAAGTGTGTAGCCGTCTAGACTTTCCTGACAGTCTGCATCAGAGCATCACGGACCATGATTGATACCTCAGCTTCTGTTCTCTTTCCAAGTTCCCGGAATCCTTCGTCTGTGATTGAATGAGGGGTATTATCCAGATGAATTTTGAACATTTCTGTTCTTGAAGAGGCTACAGGTATGGGGAATATAAATTCTCCGTACAAATCTGAAAAAGAACAAATATCCCATCATTTAACATGCTTATTTGCAACACCATTATTATCTATATTACAATTTCAAAATGGTGTAACACACTTATGAGCAAATGAAAATGTTAATGCAGATGTATATTCTACAAAAACAAAATCACAAGTGTAATTTTGTTACCAATTATACCAATTAGGTACAAATAGTCTCTTTTATTTATTAGGTACAAATTTACAACTTGAATCGTTTTTTATTTATTTCGTTTACTTTAAGAACAATACCTATTTATAAATGCCAAACATCCCGGATATTAGGAAAGCTAGCAGCATTATTATGAATATAACAAAAGAATAGTATTTTATACATATTTGTCAAACGTTTTACCGTATTTTTAAACAAAGCCGTTTTTGAAAATTGAATTGAAGCCTAATTGGTCCCTTTATCCTGGAGTCTAATTAGTTAGTAGTATTAGTGTCCTAATATTGGACCCTAATGAATACCCTAGATGCATACGGCTTTTTTTTTTTTTACACCTGACGATGGAGCAACGGGCCCTAATATTGGAGCCGAATGCCCTAACGGGGGTGCTTTATGGTGTTATGGTATCTTCCCACTTAGCCAAAGCGGATTAATTGTTGGATTTACTTATATTTCCTATCCTTTTAATACATTTGATACTCAGAAACTTGTGTACGTCTTTGTTAGATGCTTGAATTTTTGATAGACAATATCTATGTTGTTTTTGGAGACCAGGTCTTCCAACAATCAGTTAGAATTTCCATCGACTTATTTTTATATTCATATGAAGCAGAATTTATTCAAAAGCTATTGCAACACAAGAAAAAAACCACTTGCTGTGGCCTTCAACTCGACGTTTAGATATATTGATGATGTTTTATCCATTAACAACAAATACTTTCACTCTTATGATAACTCAATATAACGTGATGATTTTATTTTTTCCATCGTCAACATCCCTTACTTATGTAGCTATATACCATCATCACCTGCTTATGGGGTTTATGTATCTCAGCTTATTTGTTATGCACGAGCATGCACTACATACGAATAATTTCTTAAACGAGGCAAGCTACTAACAAACAAGTTGTTGGAACAAGAATACCAAGACCTCATCTTTACGTTAAGTTTTATGGTCGATACAATGACTTTATTAGCATGTATAATGTTTCATTAAGATACATGCTGACTGACGTTTTTCATACTTGATAGACCATTATTTATACACCAGACTGACTATGGTTTCTTCCGTTATTCATGATATTGACAATGAGCACATGGTGGGTGCTACCGGTCGGCTGGGGATGCTTTCTCCTCCTAGGCACCTGATCTCACCTCTATCTTTTTAGAGGTTCGTGTTGCTCTGCTTTGAATTTGTATTTCGCTATATGGATTTTTGAGATGATTGACAGTTTGTTATTGTCATATTTTACTTATAAAGGCCTAAGGGTTCGAAATACAACACAGAACCCACAATATTTTGTGACGCAGGTGGAAGATCACTAAAATTAATTAAGCATTAACTCAGGTTCCAAAAAAAACGTCGCATCATATGAGAATTGTGAAAAACAAATCAGATCAAATAAAGAGCATACAAATGAACTATAAATCAAGGCGAACTTGATAACTGATTGGAAAACTCCTTTTTATATGGACCTTCCTCCTTATCACTGTCAGACTCATTGTTTCTTGCCGATTTTCTAAAACAGCAAAAAAAAAGGAATTACAGCCACATCTAAATAACAAATTAAACCTGCATGCACAGACATAATCTTATGTTTCACAAAAACTTACTGAATAACCAGTGAAATATAGATTGCAACTTCTAAAACTCAAACAGCATGTATGAAACATTAATTTAAACCTGAATGCGCCAACTTATCTTACAGTTTACAAAAAATAATTCGAGAATAGCATGACCACGCAAATAACAAAAACATACTATAAACAATGCATTAACATCAATACTGTAGAAAATACTAGTTTGTGCAGTTGTATTTGAACAATAAGGACAAATTGTCAAAAAATGACTTTTAGAGAGACATTTTAAGATAAAAAAAAAAAAACTGGTAGATGACGATATCTGAATAACTTAAGTGTTATATCATGTGGATGACTTATTAGAATGTTAGTATTAACTGTACTAGCAGATATCTTCAATCTATATATGCAGCTACTTGAAAAATATGATCAAATTTGTAAAAAAAAAAAAAAAAAAAAAAAAAAAAAAAAATTTAAAAAAAATGAGACATTGTAAGATTCAGTAGAAGTGGCTGACGAGATTACGAGAGATTTTTGAGTACAGAAGTTAAATGTTATGTTATTCAGAAGACAAAGTAGACGTTTATATTACCAACATACGAGGGCTGTTCGGAAATTATTTACTCTTATTTCCTATGGGAAAAAGACAAACCCTTAAAATTTCACCAAAACGTACACAAGGATAGAGTTTATCTTGTCCATGGTATGATTAGATCATTACTAGTAAACTGACCAACTAGCCTTCGCCTAGTTACCCGGAGCAGGGGCAAACTTATCGCAACGTCATTTTGACGCTTCTCATTGCTGCCATGTTTTAAACCCCTTACAAACGATCGGAATTTAAAATTTATTCTTCATTTCTCATTTTTTGTTTACATTTCAAGATGTCAATTTGCATATTATCTCCATTCTTCATTTTTGTGAAAAAAATCGATTTATTTCTAACCGATTGTCAAATTATTGTGAAATGTCACCTACAGTCATTCTGTGTACATATTTTAGAACTGTTGACATCGGTTAGTGTGTAAAAAGTACTTGATATTTAGTCCATTTGTCATAATCTTAGATAAACAATCAGTGAATAAAGACGATAAACTGAAGCACTTTATCCCTTGCCATCGTATAGTTTTTGTTTAAGAAATAGGGTGGCCTGTAAAGGTCTCTTTCCGAGACTTCCACCAGTTTGATGTACATTTGTATATTCGCTGCGCCGCATTGACGTCCAAATTCAATATACCGTCGTTGTCAGATTTCTATTGCTTGGTAAATATATATGTACCATATCCGTATTTCAACTCAAACACTAGTGAAACTTGATCAAAAGTCAGTCACAATAAATAGCAAAATGAACATATATAATTAGATTTCTTTTATTATAAACTATAAGTTTACGGACACTTAGAAAGAAGATGTTTCAGTTTGTTATTCTCTGAGTTTATGCCTGCGCCGGGTACCCGACCACCGATTTGTTTATCTACCGTTGTAAACAAAATATTAAATATTTTTAATGTCACTTTGTTCAATTATTTGTTTTGGTTTCTTCAATGTTTATGCCAATTTTCATCAAAATTCGTCACTTAGAAAGGGAAATATTCGTTTTGTCTCACTAAATTCTGAACAACCTTCGTATGTAGATTTATAATAATCAGCAGTTTATAATTTTATAGGTTTTTTAAATGTAGCATTTCTAACCTAGGATCAATAAGCTGAGTGGAATGGTTATAATATATTTAGATAGAAAGTAACTAGTTACTAGTTACTAGTAGCCAACTTTTCTTTCATCTCGTAGCCAGTTACCATGCAGCCATGCAGTTAATAGTAACAACTTTACCTATCTGTTCTTTCAATGGCTGTTGTTACTAGCTCTCTTGCTTTCTATAAAAAAGAATTTTTCACATTTTTAAAACCTTTTCAATTGTTACATATCTATAAACAGATGATAAGGCTAAGTTTTTAACTTTTTTAATTTTTTACTATAACAAATTAAAGGGACATGATACGATTTTTGTCAAAATTAATTGTTTACATTGCTTCAGTTGGGCATTTCTAATAGTCAACCAAAATCAGTCGTTGAGTTATAAGCAAGATACAGATTCTTTGTTATGTTAACAAAGCTCAGCTAGGTCATGTTTTGTATACATTCTGAATGTTGACAAGATAATTCTAGTTTAAGACCTAAAATGAATGTGACAAACGCAAGGAGCTGTTTATTAATGTTAAAAACGAATTAGCAGATAGAATAATCAGCTTGAAAAAGAACTTTTAACGGTATAATGAACCAATGTAAACAAAAACATGGCACGAGCCTTGTTACATACTAAAGAACTGTGAGCTCTGTATCTTCCTTATAACTCTATGACTGACATTCAAATGTTGGTTGATCTTCAGAAATGCATTGCTAAAGCATTGTAAACAATAAAAATAGAGAAAAATATTGGACCAAAATCGTGACCATGCCCCTTTAAAGCAGTACCGATAGTAAAGGTTCCATGACCATTAATATAACGTCCAAAGACACAATTCATGTTTTCCAGATTATGTTAAGTCCAAGAACACGACACAGCAGATTCTTTACAAATAGATATTGGAAACCAAACTACCTTTAAATCTATATACATACAGTATGTTGCAATAAGTATTCGGACAAAATGACGGCATGATTACATTCGCGACGGATTTAAGTCTGCTTTGTTACTTCGTGTATAAGATAAATTTCTTTAATCAATCGATAATTTCGTTGATTCTGACTAAGAATATATGTATATATAGAAAATAGTTATGGTCATGCCATTATTAGTAAAATATCAAGTCATGGGAATAAAACAGACTTCTATTACATGTAATAGACATTGCACAATGATAGAAAATAGACTTCCATTTCATTTGATACCAATTGAGTTCTGGTTGTTCACAAACCTGAAGCATTTTTATTTAAGCAATTGATTAGAGAAACTAAAGAATATTAAAGTGCACTTCAAGGATTTTATATACATGTATATTAGCTTTTTAAAAAGGTTGAAGCATATTTATAGAAAAATTGCTTTTGCGCACGAATCAATGGTACATAAATGATAATCAAACCTCATATTTGATTCCTTTTCTACAATGTACTAAAATTCTACTTCATCAGTCCGAGACGTGTACAGTAGACCTTTTTGTTTTACTTGTTGGTGTTTGATGTAAAATATAATCAATTACCTAAAATAAAAACAAAGACTGCTAAATTTTCACAGGAGAGTTGGTTACATACTGTGCAAGTACAGATCCTGGGTAATTGCATTATACCTGTAATGTATTGTCTGGAGACTTTGTTTCTCTGTGATAAAATGAGAAAAAGTGAGCAAGATCATACTCGTTTACCAACTTCAACATTGCCACACTTGACAGTGCTACACATGATACAGGGTCGGGTATAAATACAAATAATAAAAATAACACAAAATAATAAACTAAAGGGACATAACTCCCAGAAAAATTATCAAATCAAAACTGCCTGCAAATATCACATTAATACTTTTACCTATATCCTACAAAGTTTCTTGAAATACCTTCCCGTGTTTTGATAGTAGTTGCATTGCCAAACGTTTCAGATTATATCCAGTATTTGAATTTAAATTCAGTTTAAAGGGGGCAATCACCCACCCCCACCCCCACCCCCCCCAAAAAAAAATATAGAAATCAAAATATCCTGTATTACAAAAAGCATTATTTTATGAAGACTGTATCCTAATCACGGTATATATCAGAAAGTTTCATGATATTCTAATCACTTGTTTGGGGCATTGTGCTGTAAAACTATTTTAATATTCAATAATGCCTAGACTTTTCAGGTCAGCGGGGTATAAAAATTCCGGGGGAAAAAATGTAAATGAGATTTATAAACATGCACATCAACACATCATTCTTTATTAACAAAGTTTCAGTAAATTCTGCTCTGATCAGTTGACAAAATGGTTTATTATTGTACCTTAAACAACCAAATGCCCTGTCAATATGCACATCTACACAATTTGTCTTCAATAATTATAAGTTGCATTGAAATTCTGCAGTAGTTTGAGAGGAGTTGCGCTGACAAACTGTTTTCGTATTTTATCCAATGGAATTCACGTAAAATCAAAGGAATGAAGAATTTCAATAAGCTCATCTACACAAAGTATCCTAGCTACAGGTCTGAAAAAAAATTCGGAAGAACGACCTGGGAGTTACTGTTCCCATACATGTTAAAAAGTTGCAGTTTATTTCCACATAAATCCTGCACAAATATTCGATTTCAAAAAATTACTCGGACATTATACTACAGATACCGTCACTTATCTTGCCTCTGATATTATTTTTAAACACATCACCAGCCCCGTAAAATGAAGTGGGCAGTTTGTTTGCATGTAAAAATGGCGGCTCTCGATCTGCACGTGAATTTGACCTACTTCATTTTCCGAGTTCGGTTAGCGTGTTTAAAAGAAAGTCTGAGGCAAGAAGAGTGACGATATCAGTAGTAAATTGCCTGAAGAATTTTTAATGCTACTAACTTTTTCCACAGAATTTGTGTGGAAATAAGATTAATCAATCAAAAACTAGCTCAAGTTTTTTAGCGCCATAAATTGCAACTTTTTTTAAAAAAATATGTGTGGAGCTGTAGCTCCCAGGTCGTCAATCCGCTTTTTTTTCAGACCGGGGGCTACGGACCTGCAGCTAATATCATCCTTATTACATGTGTTTTTTTAAGTCTGTGCAGCGGTAAATGAGGCGTTGCGCTGACAAAAAAAAACTCCAGAATCGAGAGACTGATTGACCGACTGATGACCTTATGACAAAATCACCTCTAATTGAGGGTTAAACATACAGAAATACAACTAAATTCAATTTTGTACATTTTTAATGTTTTGTCCTTTCCAGACACAACATCATTATAAGTTTAGCAAGGTAATGGACTACACATATACATGTACTTTCTTTATGAAACATGACAGATATTTGATTCTATGCATTAACAACTACTTCGAATGATCTTTATCATATTTTTAATTCTATATTTCTGTTATCAGTTCTATACAAATGTGTAGCACATCCTTTCAGCACAATATTTACACTGGTAAATGTCAAAAAAACAAATAAGACAGGAGAACATTCATTCACCATTAGGCTTGTAATGCAACAAACAGCTTATGCACAAATCCCTTTACTAGTTGTGTTTCCTATCAAAGAAGTCCAGTCTGACAAATGCAATCTGAGTGAGTCATTCAACAGAATGACAAGATCAGATAAAAAGATTTTCAGAAGAAAGGGTAAAAAGTTTGAACAAGAAAAGTCACAAATCACATGGACATCATGTATTCATTTCTAATTTTCTATCACAGCATTATCTGTTCCTGCTCAGTGGCTAACAGGGTATAATGAGGTCTATAAATAGATATCCAAGTCATGAGCAATTCACATCTCTCACAAGCATACCATACATAATCAAATATTGTGTGTACAGGCAGACCAGTATTCTAGACAGATAAGTCTTCTGTTGTCATTTGGGTTTATGCACACTAAAGACCAAAAGAAACAAGAACACTGGGAGATATAGGGCCCCTTCTATCCTTCTTGCCCAAAATCAGCAGTGAATTCTTCCAGCTTCTTTAAGTCTGCTTCATTCACTGTAGGTTTAGATGTGGCTAATGACATCAACATATCAGTCTGTAAAAAAATAAATACTTTACATGTAAGATAAACAGCATATAACCAAACAATGTAATTGATACATAATTCCCCCATTTTCATTCTTACAATTCCAGTAGATAACAACAGAGTGTTAAAGTTATGCATTTTTGTTACTGTTGATTCCTTATTTTTTTAAGCAAGTACTTAATTTCGCAATTCCAGTAGATAACAACAGAGTGTTAAAGTTATGCATTTTTGTTACTGTTGATTCCTTATTTTTTTAAGCAAGTACTTAATTTCGCAATTCAACTGTTTTTCATCAAATCGTGAGAATATAATATCGTGAACGGCAAATTTTTATCATAGCTTCTTTAAGTTTTCATCTGTCCAAAAAATAACAGCAAGATTTAAAAATCCACTAGATGTGCTTCTCACAATTTTACCCGGATATTAATTCCTCATGTTTAATTAGGAATCTACAGTATACAAAATAGATATATGAAACTTGATGTGGTGGTATCTCCATTCTATTTAACATACCATTGACACTATGGGCTCAAAAAGTTTATTTCCATCCACTTCTGTCCAACTCATCTCAATGGCTCCGGGGGCTCCAGGAGAACAAGGGGTCAAAAGGTCATCCACTATTACATTGGGGTCATCGCGTGATGGACCTCTTACCTAAACAAGCAAGTCAATATAAATTAATAGATCATCTAGCAACTCAACAAACAAGTCAATGTTAGTTATGGATCATGTAGCAAATCAACAAGCAAGTAAATGTAAGTGATGGATCATCCAGCACCTCAACAAACAAGTCAATTCGTGGAGTGGCACATATTATACTGGGACACAATGATTTATGTGGGTTCGGTTACCATTATAATCTTGCTGAGAACTTGATATAAAATAATTTCCTCACAAAATAAGTACAATATTAAGTGCGGTCTTCTGTATAAGTAATGGATCATCTAGCATATCAGCAAATAATAGATCATTAAGTGCTTTACTTTGTAAAAGTACTGAATAAGATTCTCTTACTGAATCAGACCATGTAAATATCAGAGTTCAACTCACTCGTCTAAAATGTGTGGCTGTCTGGACTTTCCTGACAGGCTGCATCAGTGCATCACGCACCACGATTGATATGTCAGCTCCAGAGTAACCATCTGTTCTCTTTCCAAGTTCCCGGAATTCTTCGTCCGAGATTGAATGAGGGGTATTACCCAGATGAATTTTGAACATTTCTGTTCTTGCAGGGGCTTCAGGTAAGGGAATATAAATTCTCTTTTCAAATCTGAGAAAGAAAAATATATTTCCATAATTTATTTCAAAATGATTTATGCTACTTCAAATACCATCATGCATGATATTGCAATAACCAAATGGTGTAATATACGAATAAATACATGAAAATGTTATTACTGAGTTGCGTTTTACAAAATAACAACTGTTACCAATACATGTACAATAAACATATTTTAGAGCTGAACACCACTTGTAAATAGACACCGTCACACAGGTACCTGGTATATAAACCCTTCAATTTCGTTACACCCAATTGCACAACTGGAACTTGTGGCCGATGTGTTGTATTCCTTTGGTGGTGTTTGGATTTTATGCATTTATTTCTTATTTTATGTGCATATTGTGTTTGTAAATAAAACATGGACCAGTATATTTAATGTTAGCATTCTCCTTGCTTGAAAAAAGTGTGTACAATTTGATAAATTCATTGCGACTGAATAAGACTGCAAGGCAAGGTGAGAATTCTACAGTGAAATACTTAAAACTGTTAAGAGGTCTGTGGCTTACATAGGGGTTGTAGGAATAGTGGTGATAAAAGAGAAATATGGTGGACAGTGCCTATAATGATAGCTGTGTTCAGCTTTAAACATATTATAAAAATGTTAGGTGCAATTAGTAAAATGATTTTCTCTCTTGATTGAAAAATTATACAACTTGAATTACATGTACGTGTTAACTGGCTAATGACTTTCAGATTAGTAGTAAATGACATCTGTTTGTGTCCTTCTTTCCGATTCCTACCTTCTCCTAATGGCCGAGTCTAGGACCCATGGTATATTGGTGGCTCCCAGCACAAGGACCCCATCATTGTCCACCCCCACACCCTGCATCTGGACCAAGAACTCGGTCTTGATTCTACGAGCCGACTCAGACTCATTCTCACTACGTGATCCACACAGTGCGTCCACTTCATCAATGAATATAATGCTAGGCTTATTTTCACGAGCCAACGAAAATAATGTCTTTACCAATCTGGAAATCAACAAAACAATTTACCTCAATGATTTTTTCTTCCAATTATATGGGTTTGTTTTAAAATAAAAAGATAAATATATTAAACAAATGGAGATCACTTTCAAGAATGTGAAAATTGCCTATTGATCAATATGACAATATAATTATTTTTCAATAAAAGGAGATGGAATAAAGTCTAAATATGTTTTAAATTATCCAACATACAACAAACAACATTTATATTGCAATCGGGACATTGTAGAGAAAAATTACTTTTCACTTTCTCCAAGCCACTTTGACACCAAATCTGATGAGGACACCGAGAAAAATGTGGAGTTGTTGGCCTCGGTAGCCACTGCCTTTGCTAGGTAGGACTTTCCAGTACCAGGGGGCTGAAGTATACAAAAACAAATTATACAAACTAAGGAAGATGTGACTCTTTATTTTTTGTTTAGCATGGATAATTATAAACAGTATAGATACAATCTGACTAAAGTCAGCCCTCTTATACCATTTAAACTATCACATATACAATATTGTAAATAGAGATACTAACCCCAAACAATAAAATTCCCCTCCAAGGTTTTCTTTTACCTGAAAATACAGGAAAATGTGCTCAACAAATCATACTGATATGCAGCTACTAAAATAAACATATGTTACAGCTATTACAATAAATTTCTTATTAGGGATCATCGAAAAATTAATTTCATGTAAATTTCTAAAATGAAAATAAATGCATATGTGTTTGTTTTATAAAACAAGCATTGAACTTACTAAATGATTAAGCATTGTAAATAATCAAACAACAAATGTTTAATATACCAGTAAACAGGTGGGGGAACTTTACAGGTAAAATGACAGCCTCTTTCAGAGCTTCTTTAGCCATGTGTAAACCAGCAACATCATCCCACTTTACATTAGGTCGTTCCATAACAATGGCACCTGAAAAACAATATCAAAACTGTTTTCAATATATGTTTATAACTATAAGTATTTTAACCAAACAAAATATTGAAATAAAGTTCTAAATCAGATAAGGTAATTAAGACGAACCTGATAACTGATTGGCAAACTTCTTCTTATCTGGATCTTCCTCCTCATCACTTTCAGATTCATTGTTCTTTGAAGATTTCCTAAAACAGCAAAAAAAAAAACTTACAACTACATCTAAATAAAACATATCGATTTAAACCTGAATGCACGGACATAATCTTGTATTTCACAAAAACTTACTGAATAACCAGACAGATATAAAGTATGAAAAGTGCATTAATTTTTGTGGATATTTTTAAGGTGTATTATTCAAGTTAAATAATTGATATGAATTTATCAATAAACATAAGACAGTTCAAGCATAAAACATTTCCATTGAGTAATGTTCAATCTTGTTTACAATGTGGGAGTAGTCTTTCTTGGTTTTAAAAGGAGCATGGTCACGATTTTGGTCAAAAATTATATTTCAGATTTTAATCTTAACAATGCTTCAGTAAGGCTTTTTTAACAGGCAACCAAAATTTAAGTGTCATTCGTTGAGTTACAGAGCTTACAATTCTTTGCTAAATAACCAAAGCTATGTTTCCATTTTGAATGTTGAAGTGAAAATTCCAGTTTAAGACCTAAAATGAATGTGTTAAACATTAGGAACTATTTATTTATGCTTAAAATGAATAAGAAGATAGACAAATCGGCTTGAAAATGATAATTTTACTGGTATATTGAACCTATGTAAACAAAAACAGGGCACGAGCCTGGTTTACATGACAAAGAATTGTGAGCACTGTATCTTGCTTATAACTCTACGACTGACTCTCAAATTTCATTTGATCATTAGAAATGCATTCCTAAAGCATTGTAAATAATAAAAACAGAAAAATAGAATTTGACCAAAATCATGACCATGCCCCTTTAAAATCACCACCCCTCTACAACAAGTGATGCTACTTATCAAACATGAAGATTTACCCTTTATTATTTGATCCTGACCCTCCTCCATCAGCAACAGGTTTTTTAGATTTTTTATTCAAAAACTGCTTCAGCTTTTCTGCCCTATCTAGATATTGTGCACACTTGGCTCTGATACTGTCTTTTGCCTTTTCACTCTGTGCCTCATCTGAAACAATTTAATGTTGTTGGGTTTTTTTTGTTCAATGAATTTCAATGCTGTTACATTACTGTAAAAAAAAATATCAAAATAGATTTCATTCATTATCATACTTACATTTCATAGCATGCAGAAAATATTCCACTGAATGTTCATACAATCTTAAAGCTTCTTCATAATTTTTGTTCTTGTCTTCTTCAGTGGCTTTGGTTACTAGCTCTATGGCTTTCTACAAATAAATTTCTCACTTTTTAAAATTCTTTTACATTTCATACATTTCTATAAAGCTAAGTTTTATAATTTTTGTATTTACAAGTAAAGCAGTGCCGGGAATATAGGCTCCATGTCCATTAATATAACGTCCAAAGACAGAATTCATGGTGTTTTTTTTTTTCGTCACAAGAACAAGCCACAGCTGCGGATTTATTTTACAAATGGCTTTTGGAAGCCAAATTCATCTTTATATACATGTATATTGAATTAGAAGTTAGCTATAATCATGCCATTATTGGTAAAATATCACATGCAAATCATGGGACTCCCAGACTTCTATTTATAGACATTACACACATTATTGATTATACCCTTAGTAAAACAGACTTCTATTTCCATTATATCTTATATTTCATACCAAGTGAGTTCTGGTTGTTTATTTACAACCTTTTCAGAATTGTGAGTACTTTCAACCAATAAGAGATAGTCTGAGATATCATAAAACTGAAGTGTTATGGAATCATAATACATATATTTTTTTGAAACGCTTAAGGAATTTTAAATACCTTTCATTACAAGAATATTGATACAAAGAAATCGATCAAATAGCATATCTAATTCTTTACAAGGGCTTGATAAACCTTGGATTTATCATTTTCAATAAAAATTCAACGTCCATCAGTCCGAGACGAGTTCAGTAGATGCATATCAAATTCACGTTTTCAAGTGATTGCAGTTTGTTGTATTTGCATGGGCTTTACCATTTGACACAATAATTTGTAAAATTTTCTCAAAAGCATCGATTTGATGTAAAAACCATTAATTACCTAAAATAAAAACAACGATTGCTAAATATTTACAGGACAGTTGATAATGTACTGTGCAAGTATTTCCTGGGACTAATAATTGTACTGTACCTGTAATGTATTGCCTGAAGACATTGATGTTAATTTATATAGCAATTCTTGTTTATGAAACTAATACTCAAGTAATATTAGGGTCTAAACACCCTTTATTTATCAATTCCTCGTCTGATTCATTTCAAGATGGTAGCTCGTCTAGTTCCGTGTCACATGACCACATCTCACGAGAGGCATAAATACCGGAAAGTAGTCCCGTTTCTTATGGATTTAGCCTACGCGTAGTGTTAATAATATATTTACATTCAGTGTATATTTCCCCTTATGTTTGCATTGGAAATCTGCGACGTTCAATTTTCTATGAATACACTTTGATAATTCATGCGCCATGTGCACAAACATAAACGTCTTCACGTGTTTTGAGTATATTTATTTTTGTAAGATTAAATGAAACGTTCAATCTTACATAACCAGTTTGATATATTCTTTTGAAAAATAATCATTAAATTATATCTACTCCTTCATAAAAAAGATTTTTCTATACAAAGTTTCTGGCACTGTATCTAACGTCGCGGAGGCGAACTAAATAACATGTTAATATGGCTGTTCCATGTATGTTTCATATCCCTGACTGAGAGCGTATATAATGGCTTTACAGCGACAATACACATATATTTCATAAAAATAGACATCATTGTGAATATAAATATAAGCATTGAATGGTTAATCATACCGCGTTAACGCGCGGTATTCAATTTGTCTGCACCGCTTGGTGTATTACAGGACCGACGACACCCAAAAATAAGCATTCAATGCTTAAATAACGGCTGTATAAACTGCCATTTCAAGAAATCACAGTATACACTTCTCCTTCACATGTGCTTGTGAACAGGACCGACCCCCACCCCCTCCATCTCCACCACAAGTATCTTGACCCCTGGGACTTTAAATACTCCAAATTATCCTTTTATGGCGTATTTCTTATTTAATTAATACATTCATTGCACAAAATTACTTAAAAATCAGACCCTCTCTCTACATACATGTATAATACAATGTATTTTATACAGAGAGGGTCTGATTTTTTTTGAATGTTTGTTTTAGGTAATTTTGTGCAATGGTATAAATTAGATATTAGATTAGAAATATTCCATAAAAGGATAATTTAATGAAAAAAGGAGTAAAGTCCCGGGGGTCAAGATACTTGGGAGGGGGGGGGGGGGCGGGGGCGGGGGCGGTCCTGTCCTCAAGCACCTGTGTTTTAATTCTGACGTTGCACCAGGATCACGATATTCGTTGGTGAGTTTTTTTTCCAGAGACTCTGGTTTTTCAAATACTTGTAAATGGTTTGGTGAGGATATTTTCCAAAACATTTGGGCCTAAATGATGTTAAAATATTTTTACTACTCTCTGTTCATCTTTCTGAAAATATAATTCACTAAAACTAGAACAATGTTCTGTACCCAATTAGCGATTGACCTTAATTTTAATCTAATTTGTATTTCTTTTGTAAGTCACTACGATTCACTGAAATTAACAAACTGAAAAAAAAGTATTTGTATAACAGATTTATTACAATGCTTAATCAAAAGTTATAATCTAGTACACGTCTAGTGCCCGTGGGAGACCGGTTCTATGTACGGGTTGAGGACGTCGTACGTGTTCTGTTCCTGTTCCGGAATGTCCAGCTCAGAGTAATGGAGTCTGTCGACAGATAAGCCAAAACAATATATTAATAAAATAAAATACTTTCTTATATCAATTTTTCATTCATTCGTTCATTATAATGATTCCTTTATTCATTCATTCATGAGAGAGAGAGAGAGAGAGAGAGAGAGAGAGAGAGAGAGAGAGAGAGAGAGAGAGACCTTTCTCGCTTTAAGGTGGATTCGGTTTCTGAAATACAATGAAAATATACCATGTAAAATACAAACCATTTATGAATCTAAAAGGCTATCATTTTTTAAAATGACAGTTTCTCTAAAATCTAAATTTTACCTTGTTTCGCGAGTTGGCTTTGTCTTCTTTCTGTGTGTTTCATGTGGCTGTATGAAAATAAAAAAAATACTAAATAGTGCTTAATAATAACAATATCTATATATTATTTTTTCCAATAGTTGAACTATTATGTAAATCATTAAATGTGTTATTTATACAACCAAAATGTCATATTTTTTTCCTATGCAGGTTTACCAACACTTTTTAACTTTCTATCATTCAATCTTTATTTCCCCCTTTCGGAGATTTCATGTCACAATACAAATTACATATAATTAATAAACATAAAGATAATCAAAGAATATAGAACTTTTATACGTTAATTGTGCATTATACATGCGTGGTGAGTATTTAAAAAAAACAAAACAACTATAGTCCAAATTCCGATGAATTTAAACCTCCGTTCAGCATTAAGTCTTACTTCTTCAGAACATCTACAAAAGACAAAGATGACGAATTAAACAATGATGCATCAGATATTTGATGCTGAAATAACAATTTTGTTTTATGTACCTATATTCATTAATACACCCCAACCCATCAAAAATGATGCAACATAATAATTAGCCTCATATGTACATGTATTACCATAACTATGGCATCAAGCATGCTGCTAACTTCTATAGTTCTTGTATAATATGATGTTTTATTCCTTTTCACTGCAAATTTGCAGTTACATGATGGAACGATATGATATATACATGCTCGAGTTGTCAATTATGTAACTGAATTGTTTAATGGTGTCCCAAATTTTCCCCTATTGGTTTTTCAGTGGGTGCATAGATACCTTCGATATTGCATCACTTGAAACTATGGATATTTCATATCTTTAACCTTTTTCGGCTATAGTGCAGAAAATATTCGGTGGATGCAGATGTCACATCATCTTAAATTAACACGGTCCTACATTTTAAAGCATGCCTATGCGTTGCATTCATATACAGTGGGTTTACAACGTTGCGAAGATTTTTATTATAGACTGATGCTCGCTAGAGAGAAAAATTACCTAAACTCTAACTGAAATTTGAATTTCATATGTATTTGGTTTTCGTGAGTTTAATTCATTCGTAAATGGCGGGAAGGTGGTTGTTATTTCGCTTGTTGAAAAAAAAATCAGATTTGCTTCTTATTTGTTTGTAAACTAATTTTTTTTTTTTGGGGGGGGGGGTATGAATTATTTTGCCATTTGGTGAAAAGTGCATCTATTTCGAGTTGACCAATACGTTATGTTGGCGGAGCAACTTAATATTCACAAATTACACATATGCAATAACTAATAGATCACCACTGTATGTATAGTATATATATCATGATTAGTGAAGAAACATCAAAGATAAAACTAATTCGCACCATCGGACAACTTACTGTGATACTTTTTCCAGACAGCAAAATTAACACCGGCTCCAATGGCAACTATCACTATGGCAACGGTTATTCCAATAACGATCACTTCGTTATGTGTCTGCTTGTATAGACCTATTGATAGAAAGAGAACGTATAACAAACTTCGTTATGCACGTATGCACGGCTGAGCCCACTTTTTGTCGCAGCAGACATTTTTCTTTAATTTTCATACAAAAAGTGAATTATCATGAAGTTGCCCCCTCCCTTTTTTGGGACCATGTAAAAAATTGAAAATTGAAGTAAAAATAAGGGGGAATGAACAGTGAAGTTGAGTTATAGGTAAACTACACTCACTACCTCACCCCCCCCCCCCCCCCCCCCCCCCCCCCCCAGGATAGGATTTTCAAGATTTTAGAAAGTTGGTTTCTTTTTTTTTTCTTTTTTGCCTGTCAAGATTTTTTGTTTAGTCTAGCCCCCCCCCCCCCCCCCCCCACACACACACACACACACTTTCGAAAACGATGCTACGTGCCTGCTTTTATGACAATTCTTTGTTTATCCGTAACCTTAAAATATAGGGGAATACCCAGGAATAAACATGTATACGGTAGGTCAATAACAAAGACATTTTTATCTTTTAGTTAAAAAAAGATGTATCTCCATAAAATGAAAATAAAATTATTAATTTAAAAAATAAAATTATTAAAATCATTAAATGAAAATATCACTACAACCCAAAGAGATCTCACCATGTCAATGCCAAGGCAGTACCTGGATATTGTTTCAAAATATACATATTAAAATTTTCTATAGAATAAAAATGTTTGCATATAGTTCTTTCTCATTTTTTTTATTTCTCCTGCCATTCATTTTACCGTATACACATTGACTGCAACGACAAGTCTGTCCGTACCCCAATTGCCTTTAGATTTAAAAAAAAATAAGATAAAACGAAACTTCCTTTAGCTGAAATTGTGAGAGTAAAGAAATGTAACTCTCTAGGAATGATCAGGGGATCTCCCGAAAGAGAGAATATTATTCTCATAATAATCTGGGAAATAAGAGAAATCTTGTTATGAATAAGGGTTTATCATTTTCACAAAATAAAGTACATCTATAACATATTTCACTGACAAGGTTATTAAATAGATATAGTGTTTTCATCAAGTTAAAAAAAATTAAAGTTTAAAAAACGCAAACATGTACCGTATCTGGAAAAAAGTAAACTTGTGTTTTAATTTTCAAAAATCCTGGTTTAATTTAGATAGATTCCATCGTAAAAATGGTTTTATATGTATATTGTTTGATACTTGGTCAAGTACTTACAAGCTGTAGGTTCCCTTTTCTGTGAGTTGCATTTAACTGAAAAAAAAAACATTCTGAAAGTAGTGTATTTTAAAACATTTTTGCTGAAAATGCCATTTTGTTAGTCGCTGCGATATTATTGATATCACTTCATTGCAACACGCTATATTTGATTTAGCCAGGGCATGACTGAAATAAACTTATTAAATCCAGATCGTCATAATTCGCCATGCATGTACGTTAAAAAAAAAACTGCATATATACGCTTGCAAAGCTAAGTTGACCCTCGATGGGAGATTTTAGCTTACCTTGGCCAAAGATTTTCTAATCAACTGCCCGCTGTCTGTAGTTGACGTTTTTCTTTACTTTTCACATTTTCATCCATTACACAGAATTTTTAACTCTATTCACGCAGATACCCCCTATATTTGTGAAAGATTTCAAACTTTGTCCTATCTTAGTCCCTTGAAGAGGGGTGTTCATATTCCAATTTTATATTGGTATAAATAGATAAAATTTCTTTCGTAAAATTAAACACGAAGCAATCTACTTTGAAGAACTACGAACAGTTTACTTAAATGTTTAGAAAAAAATTATTGATAATGCCAGATACATGTTGAAACATACTAAGGTCACACGACAGTGTAGCTCTGGTGAGTGATATGCCCCATGGGCCTCTTGTTAAATGATTTTAAAAATAACAAAATTATATGAGATATACCTACGCGCATTATACAGTTCTTGCAGAATGCACAATTTTACATTCGTAAGAGTATGAAACTTAAGGACTAACTGCATAATGTGGGTATATACCTGCTACGTCTACCGGTACTTGTTCAGTGAACTGTTGGACCGGTATAAACTTTTGGTTCATACCCGTCAAAGAACACATATACGCTGCACGATCGTTTTGGCAATCTACAAATTCTTTTGCCAGAGTAAAGCTGAGTTTTGCTGACCACAGGGGACGGAGGGAGCCGGTGACCCTGACCCCAGGGATCTGTGTGGGTGGGGGGCGCTGGGTGTCCGTGAGGGTCCCCATGACCTGCTCGCTGCCCCCTGAGCTGTTCCTCAGGAGCCGTATACTGTCCACCTTCAGGAGATCACTGTAGCGGAGGAGTGAACACGTGATCACCAGGTCCTCCTCTCCGTGAATAATAGTCTTCCGGGCGACATCTATGGCGATGTTTTGTGAATTTGAAATTTCTGTGGAATTACACAAACACGTTCAATTGTATTTTTTATGTTTTGCAAATTTTGATTTTAATAATGAATTTAATACTAAATTCCTTTCAAAAAAAGCTTTAAAAACCCTTTTAGCCAAATAATATTATATATTAACATGAGTTTTTCTACAAGGAAAATTTTCAAAATGTATTACAAATAAACATGAATAATGCTGTGTTTCTGTTGGTTTTGTTTCTATGTATTCGACCAATCGTTACAAATTGTCAATCTGAATATATGTGTAACAGTTACAAATTACAGCTTGATACAGATAGTGCATTCTTATGCTGTAATGTGACATTAATGCATTAAGATGCACAGAGGAAAAAAATCGCGCACCTGTCGACTTGTATATGTGTACAGGAATATATAATGAGATGTGGATCTGACAAGATTGTTATAAGTATACATAAAATTACGATTTTTATAAGTATAGCACATTTAAATCTATAGATTAGATAACTAAGAAACTGTGACTGCAACGCATTTGTAATTTATATGTACTGTTATACGTTTTATAAATATATATACGTGTGCAAGTATGCCAATTAGAAATATTTAGTGGTTATATGCCTAGAATCTACGCATATAATGACTAAAACTGTCTTATACTTTGGGATAGCTGGCTTGTTTTTTCATTGAAAAAATAGGAGCAGTCGAGATCCGCAGACATCAACAATTAACACCAAAGCTTGAATTTCAAAATTTCAAAATAGATCTATTGAAAAATATTACTTACCAAGAAAAATAGCAAAGTAAACGTATAGAATGATGAGAAAGTTTGCTTCTTCCATTGATCTGCATCGATAAACACATCGAGGATCAAGGGGTCATTTTCATGGTCAAATGAACATCCAGGTAATTTGTTATACTTAGAAAACATAGCTGGTCATGTACGAATAGATTTGGCGGACCCAATGTCCACTAGGTGTATTCACAGTGGAATATATAGAAAGAACAAAGCAAAGCAATTCTCTCTCTCTCTCTCTCTCTCTCTCTCTCTCTCTCTCTCTCTCTCTCTCTCAAACATCTCCAATTTTCGCATTTCAATTATAATATTTTTACATAAAATTATGTACCAATTGAGCAATTTCGTGAACAAGTTGGCTTTATTTTATTTTTGTGTGACAAATTTTTGTCTGTGTACAAAAGCAGACATCTGCATAAAGTCTTCTATAAAGTGCAGCACAGTCTTTCCTTTCATATGACTAGATACAAAATGCAAATATTGTATTGGCACAAACACAATAAGGCCCACTGAACAGTATAGTGGTAGTTAATGCATAAGAATATATACATTGTCAACACAGTAAGATTGTTGATCAGGTATAAATGACACTATCAAAGTTTAATAAACATTTTTATACATTCTACAGTAGTTTATTTCTTTGTTCAAAACAGTTTCTAATAAATGTTACAGTGATTTTTAAGACTTTATGTATATCGATCACTGTTTAAAATACATGCAACAAATAAATTGCTTTATTTCTTGGTTTTATTATATCATTTAGGTAAGAGTTTAATTCTTAACTGAGAGCTAGTAGGTTTCACTCTAAAGGAGAAAATTAATTTCATCCTCAATAACATCAGTATTGCAAGCATTACAAAATTTATTATTACATGATGTGGAATTATATCTACTACTCTCTATTGCAAGTTTATGTGCACTTAATCTAAATTTACCAAGACGGTGATCTCTCAGATCTTTTTCTGAGTAAATCAACATAATTTTATATATCTCTTTAAATGTATCTCTTTAAATTATAGCGTTATCCCATTCCGTATGAATAGTTAACAGGTGAATACATACATCTGCCACTACCCTATACAATAAAAAATGTTTTAATTCGTAATTACACTTTTCATCGGTCATTACTGATTAATTTTGGTATTTAGCAATGCCCATCACCCACGATCTTCGGAACTCCGTCATTTAGCCCTCATCATTTATCGTAGAGGCTTTCCGAATGCTCCCGTGGTCGCCATATTCATCACCTTGAAGCTAGCCATGGTGAACCCGGCGAGATATGTGTTTCAGCAGAACTTGTATGCCAGAATTGGCAGAATGTTCAGTCTGAACAATTACCCATACATCAAGTCATTGTTTCAGCCGGTAAGTAACCATTCCCAGAAACTAACTGTCAATATAGTGCATACTGTCTTCATGGTCTATGCCGATGGTCTTTACTCTGATTAAACGGATTTTTTAGTTTCTTCGTGCAGTCTTAATAATTTGGAAGAAATCATTTCATCTATTCTATTGATAAGACTTTTTAACTGATGTATTTTGCATTTTTTAACGATAATTTCGAAGTATAACAGAGGAAATTCAAGCTGAAAACTTTTTGTCTATATACCCAGTAATTGATGTATGTAGCCTTTAGTCCTATTGCAGAAATTTATTCCTTTAGGTCCTCAAACAGTTTTATATGTTTTATAACATCGTAAGCGACTGGTTCACATATATTCATCATTAATTTTGTCCACTTTATCAGCATAGTAGTGCTTCGTGGATTTATCTGAGGTGTGTTCAGCAAAGCTGGTGCTCAGAGTGCTCACCTTAAAGAAGAAGATCTTTGAAAAATAACAACAAATTTTCACTAATTCTTAAAGACCAAGAAAAAAAGTACTGCCTTCAAATTAACCTTGTTAGTGTACCTCTGTCAGTCAACTGAATTGAGGCCCGAGATTGGTTGTTAGAAAATAATTGACATTCGTTTACTCGTCCTGTGTATACCATGTCTAGTGCTCATGACAATCTTGTTATTAACTTTTGTTTTTTGATGCATACCGTGATGATAAAATGCCAAGTCTATTAGCACTACAATCAAAAGAAACTTGTGCAGACAAAAATCTTGAAAATTGAAAGATACAAATTAAAAACTTACTTGTACTTAGTTTGTGTACCATACCAAACACACTGATCACCTTATCTAACAAATTTACATGGCACCGATAAAACGTCTTTTTATTGATGAAGAAAGATGTATATTTGTAAATAATTGAGATAAAATTACATCAAGTCTTGTGTCCACGATTTATAGGCAATTAGGCATCACATTTTTTTTAGAAATTTCGCGAGCCGATACTGGAAAAACCCAAATGTAGACAACTCTGGTACATGCACAGCTGTTAGAACTATTGTGCACATTAGCAGCTGACCGGAGAAGTAATTTTAGTTGTATAAACGTATGCTGATTAAATGTTGCATTATTATTTGAGTACAATACAATGATGTATATGCATAAATCATCATGATAAATAGTCAGTCAGTTCCGTCGGAAAAGACAGATTTTGCCCA
This sequence comes from Magallana nippona, assembly GCA_033439105.1. Taxonomy (NCBI): domain Eukaryota; kingdom Metazoa; phylum Mollusca; class Bivalvia; order Ostreida; family Ostreidae; genus Magallana; species Magallana nippona. Next base: position 44,904,822 of record CM065922.1, on the reverse strand, counting down.
TGTCGCACACAGTTATTCATGTTTTAATTCATTTCAAAGATTGGCAATTTGTTTTTCCTTGTACATATATAACTACAATAATTTTCTGGATCAACAGAAAAACTATGTTGAGAGCATTTTAACACCCTGTGTATATAGACATGTATACACAAGCGAGCGTGTTTCCCTCGGGGCTTCACACCTTTATCAATTAGGCTCCACCCCCACCTGAACTTACCTGAGGTAAACCGACCAGTTGGAAACTCGGCCTTTAATCCCCTATACCTGCAACATAAATTTGAAGACCGAGAAAATAAGCACCGCCTTCAAATTTACCTGGCCAGTGTACCCCTGTCAATCAACTGAATTGAGGCCCCAGATTGGGTGTTAGAAAATGATTGACATTTGTTTACTCGTCCTGTGTATACCATGTCTAGCGCTCGCGAGGATCGTGCAATTAACTTCTGTCTTTTGATGCATACCGTGATTATAAAACGCCATGTCTTTTAGTACTACAATCAAAAGAAACTACGGTTGACACAGACTATCTGCTCTTGAAAATTGAAATATATGATTTACTCGTACTTGGTTTATGTATCACACCAAATGCGCTGATCACCTGCAGTCTGTCAAAATCACGTGGCGCCGATCATCTTTGAAAACGTTCTTTTATTAATAAAGATGTTTGCGAATAATTGAGAATACAGAATTAAATTAAATCAAATATTGAGTCCACAATTTATAACAGTTATCATATTTCTTTGAAAAATTTCACGAGCCGAAATTTAACCGGAAAAGAAACAAGTTAGAGACAATTTTGGTACATGCGCAGCTGGTATAATCATGTGCACTTTAGCAGCTGATCAGAGAAGTAATATAAACGTATGTTGTATAAATGTTGTATTAGTATTTGAGAACGGTACGATGATCACGTATTGCATAAAACATCGCGATAAATTCTCACTAGATTCAGAAACTTGTTTGCCCACGTCGCACGCGGTTATTTCATGCTTTTATATTCATTTTAACGATCGACAATTTGTTTTTTCTAGTACATATATAGATACGATGTTTTTCTAGATCATCGAAAAAACTCTGTTGAGAGCATTTTAACACCCCGTGTATATAGACATGTATACACAAGCGAGCGTGTTTCCCTCGGGGCTTCACGCCTTTATCAAAATAGGCTCCACCCCCACCTGAACTTACCTGAGGTAAACCACCCAGTTAAAAACCTCAGCCTTTGAATAAATGGTGAGGGCTCACTAGCATCCACTCTGCTGAACACAATTCAGGTTGGGACACATTGCCCACCCATATACCAGTATACAATAAATACTTATAGAATTAATAAAGGGATGGTCAAAATGTGACAAGCACCTTTGGTGCATTTTTAAATATTCATATTATTAATATTCTATTATTTATATTATTTATATAGATTAATATATATTATTATATTATTATTTCCTATTATACTGATTCAAGAGCAGTCAGTTATTGGCTAAATCAAGCGTTTGGGTGTTTATAACACTATTTTTTAAGATTTATTAATAACTTGTCTGCTCAGTGTAAAGAAAATGAAATACACAAAATAATATCCAAGGATGTATGGTAAACCTGAGTCAGAGAATAGACAATAATTGTTAATTTGTTTGTGTTGTTTGCAATTTCTGTGAGAATAGAGATTTAACATTTTATTGAAGATATTTTCAATTAGAAAATAGCTAAATGTAAAATAAAAAGTCAATCAGAAAAGAACGGGTTATAGTATTTGCTTGTATGTAAAAAAGTTTCAACTCTAAGTTTGAGTGAAATCTATCTCAAAGAAAATCAACTTGCAAGATTGAAATGTTGGTGGTTGATATTTTCATGGCATAAAATTCATTTTTGTTTACATAAAACTTGTACTATTCCAAAAGTATTTGTGCTAATTCCAAGGACATTAAATGTTTCATCTTGTTTGTATTCCTTTAGCCCCCAACACCACCCAAACGATATGACTTTTTACCTAAAGCGTACAAAGAAGACCAGTTTTTGGGTTAGTATATCTTATTTACTTTCGACAACTTAAGCTACTTCAAACAATCAATTAGCATATAACTTGTGATTTTTTTTCTTCCTTTAAAGTAAGTATCTTATCTTAAATCACTAACCAAGTGCAAATATATTTTTTACAGACAAGGGCCTTCCAATGAATCGTTGTGCTGAAGAGTCTACCGATGGATTTATGCCGGACTTGGCCTTTGCAAAATATGGCTATTTCCGCTATCATTTCAACCAGTACTCAATGCGAGGATTGTGGCATGTAAGTTTATATATGGCATGTTTCACGAGTACCTAAAACAGTGAGGCAGTATTGTATACTCTGACAAACCCTCCCCCTTCCAGAAAGTGAATGCAAAAGAATTTTTCTTATTTCCGAGTCTTTTCACTGTCAGTTCAGACCAGATTTCCTCTATAAGTTTTTGTGTTGGTCCTACTGAGCCCACATCCACCCCAATCAAACACAAATATCAAATGTCAGATATTCCCCTACCCCAACCCCCTCACAAAGGACAACACATGATAAAGAGTCAAATTTAGCCCCCTTGATTCAACATTTTTTAAGTTATTTCAGGTATATCCAATTATTATTTTGTATAACAGTTGGTATAAGAATTAAGATATATTTTTCATCTATTTATCTCATTTAATTTTACTCACTGGCATTATTTGACGCCAGAAGTGACACTATATTTAGAAATCTATCAAAATCAGTCTAATATTTGCAATTTTCTTATCTTTTTTTTGAATGGGAAATATAGAGCGCAGCTTTGAACAAGTAAAATCTTTCTGTTAGTTATTAATCTTGGATGGATAAATCTTTGATAAAATATTTTGTGTGTTCTAGGTTGCACTCAATGTTTTCTGAAAGAAAAACTGCCTTAAAATAAGCCATTACTAGTATATATGAAAAAAAAATTAAAAATGGTCAGGAAAAGATTGACTTTATCATATCATATTTCAGAATTAAGGGCATTTGGATCAAAATGAAAATTATGAATAAACTTCATTTGTACATGTGTATAAAGAAAACATACTAGTACAGTAAAACTATGTTCATTTTAGGGAAACATTTTAGGCCCTTATCATATATAGTTTTTTTCTTGAGAACTTCTTGTATTATTCTGTTTAATGTTATGCAATTTCTGCATATTATGGTAGGTAGTTATTGTGTTTCATTTTTAACTGAATACCAGGGGTATTGGTAGAATATTTGGTACCCAAAGTAAAAGTAAGCATGAGGCAGATAAACTACTTCATTTATGAGACATTGCATAGTTTATCGTATTACTGTGTAATTCTCTAAATATAGAATGGTATATTTTAATATTACACAGATTTGATCAGGCAGGTACATTTATATTTTAATTGAATACTTATGATTGTGTATTCAGCATTATTTATACATTTGTCCTTGCAGGTTGGTTTATTCTTTGTGTTTGGATGGGGATTCATTTTCTATCTCGCTAAATTAAAGTTTGGAAAGGTGATTGACAGAGCCAACGAGAAAAAGAAGACGGTCAATGATGCTATATTGAAGCAAAAAGCTATTGACTTTACAGCAGAGCAAGAGAATGCCAAGAGGGTGCTGGCCGAGAGAGCATTAACCTCATAGACTCTGGTTACCAAAACCATTACATCTGTATTTAAAAATATATGCTTACTCCTCAAAGTGTTGAGACCAGTAAGTGTACTAAGAAAGAATGGATATGTTTATGAAGAAAGTTAATAAACTGAATTAGTTTTGAATTCTTTCTTTTTCTTAAACTAAATCCTACAAGGGTAAAGGGGATTCGGGTTTGCTAAAATGAAGGACCTTTCTCTCTTTCACGGGGAGATTATGTAGAATTATGAAAAAAATTTTGGCATCCCCATATTGTATGTTAAACATCCACTTCTCAACTTTCCAATGCAAAATGAGAAACCTGTGGGTCAAGCAAAAATTTTTCAGCTAATGAAATTCTGTCGTAGATCGTGATAGATGATAAGATGTATTGTGGTATTTTCAGGACAAAGGTTGAGCACCGCTCTGCTTTCTCAAAACTTAATCCCAAAGAAATGTCAAATTAGCATCTGGCTTTTTCTAAGAAGGGGTTGTTATTTTGTAGGCCAATTAAGGAGTTAACGCCATGCACAATTGCATTAAGGTTGTCTAACCCTTAGCCAGCTTTATTTCAATATTTTGTAAAAATTTTAAGACACTGTCTTTTCTTTATATTAATTAAGCTATTAATTAGAATTTCAAAAAATTGTACAATGGTATCCTGGTGTTGACAAAGTTGTAAGATCTTTGCTCAGCTGAGATGTACTAAAGCTGGGTGGTCAACAAATTAACTATCAGATCTTCCTTGAATTTTTATATATGATCGGTTAAGCTATAAACTATCATTTAATATTAACGAAAAAAATCATATATTTTATCTTTGCTATATCTTTATACATAGCTCTTCTTCTCAAAGAAATTAATATAGTCTAAAAATGGCCACAACCAGCCAGCCCTCTTAATTGGAAAAGAAAAAGTGTAAAATTTTAGACCGATAGACTAGAGAGTCATTGATGATCACCATTACGTAACAGAAACAATTCTTAACAAATTCAATGATATATATGTAACAGGTTGGTAAAAAGTCAATTCTCAGCAGGGACTCAATCTCGGGGTCTCTGGTGTGCAGTGCTAGCGCTCTAACCACTGAGCTATTGAGACCCCAATATGTTGACTTACCGGTACAAAGACTAACGAAGATGCTGTTAAGTCACTGACATACTCCTCCTCTTTCATAAAATTGTCCCAGAAATACAAGAGTACAGAAAATACTGTGAAGCACATTCCTTGAGAATGACAAAGAGGTTCCAAAATCCTACACCTGGCTACACTAACATGTTATTCCTGTAATTAAATGTTATAAAATCTTACAGACAACCCCCCAAAATTTGCTTTTACATCTTCGGACCAGGCTTTATTCAGGTTTTGTCTCCAAATTTTACACAAAACTCAGTGGTCATGAATTACCAATTTATTTAGAGTGCTTCATGGATATCATTACCTTTTATTCAGTTTATTTCCCCCTGCTGTGGAAGTAGAAAAGATTTTCTAAGATTTAATATTTTTACCTTGTGGACATATTGGACCCACCCTAGGGCCTGAATCCCTGACCCAGGGGCCAGGAGTTTATAATTTAGGTAAAGCCGTAAAGGGGTTTATGAACATCATAACCTTGTTTTCAGTTTATCTCCCCCTGCTGTGAAGGTAGAAAAGATTTTCTAAGATTTAATACATTTTTACCTTATGGCCATATTGGCCCCACCCTAGGGTCTGAACCCCTGACTAAGGCGCCATGAATTTCACAATGTTGGTAGATGGCTTCATTGACATCATAACCATGCATTAATTTTTTTACCAAGTGTGTGGTAGTAGAAAAGATTTTTGAAAATTTTGCCTTTTTATGCATACATGTATTTGAACCTGTCCATGAGGCCCTGGGGTTAGCTTCATAACTGTAGTCCACTGGTTGACGGATTGTGGACCATCAACCCGAATTTCCCATGAAGCTACAGTTCTGCAGCTAGGCCCAGGGGTGGTAAGGTCATAAATTACCCAATTTAAATTCCTTATCCTAGAGATGGAAAAAGAATAGTAACAGATGTGTAGTTTATAAGAAGTTAAAAATGTAAAATTGTAAACAAACGACGCACAACCACAGATGGAGACCTGAGTGACTCAGGTGACAGAAAAACTTATTTAAAATTTGTAAAAAAATTTCAATCAGAAAATAATAAAGCACAAAATTTTGTAATGTTTGTAAAATAATTTTATTGTAATACAATACATGTATGTTGTGCACTTTAATTCAACAAAAAGCAAGTAACATAAAATGCCTATAACATTGATACGTATACAAACATGATAATGGTTTATATCTTTATGAAAGTCAAGCAAGACTAGACGTGTAAACACAAAGATGGTCTAGAAGTCACTTTTACATCATTTCTTACAAAACCTTTTACTCCACAATATAAACAAAACTTTCAACATATATATCACAGTCTGATTAAATCTTTACTTTCCCCACCCAAACAACCATAATATAATGCACCGGTGTACATGTATTAAAGACAACCTTCAAACAGATCAACACGTCTTTAACAAACATCAATTCCGGGTAGTTGCTATATTACATGAATTTATTCATTTACGCTTCCTACTGCAAAAACAAACCATGGGTGTATACTTAAGGTGGAACAACACACCTGGCAAATGTTGCTCAAATTAGCAGTTTGGGGATAAAAAATGAATATTTAAAAAATTAAATTTAGTAAGTAACGACAAAAGCCCCTGCATGATAGTACTCGGGATGCATGGATCACAAGCCTAACAATTACATATTGCCGTCGATAAAATCCTTTTAATAAAATGAAATGTCGTTTCAATCAGAGGTCAGCCATTTTGTGATGATGTGTTATTCCAACTGAGTTAGATGTATGTGTTAAACAGCCAAACCTACATAAAAACATATTCCAATTTTGTTTTTCAAGATAAACAGTATACTTAATTAGAAAATCAACGGTCCATACCCTCAAAAATTACATTATCACAGTTTTAATACTATTACCCTTAAAAAATGCTGGTTTGTACAGTAAATGTACTTTGTCATTTAACTAATAAAAACGTTTAACCATCACATTCCTTAATCGCACTCAAAAAAAGGTATACATGTACAACCTTCCATCAAACTTAAACTTTCCATTCACAGAACAAAACCAACACTTTATACAATAAGCTCTTCTATATCTACAATACTATACTTCAAGCATTAAGCTTTATTCTAAGAAACATTAAAATCAAAAACATTAAACTAAAAATAACAACTTATATTGCAATCTTTGCACTGTATGTCTATCTAACAGCTACACCTAGTAGTATAAAATACAGCTTTCTAACCATGAACGACCAGCGCTACACTGCTTTCTTGGGTACTTGATCTGATTGCATCAAATTTACAGTGCCATGTTGTAATATACAGAAAATGATTTACCATAATCATTTTGTCTGAGTTCTTTTTTTACCGAGAGAAATATTTTCAAAATAACCAAATACGTTAATAGAGCTTTCATTTTGGTATCTGGAGCCCCATAACTAGAGTAGAATATCATCATGCACTGGTAGCAATATATACAGTATAACACACTGTTGTTTACAAAAAATATAATTAATGCTCACGTTCATAGCTATATGATATTCTGAACAGGCACTATAACTGTATGCATGCAAAAATCTTAACATAATCAACAAAATTTATTACAGGTGACACTAAAAAATGTGAAACATCCCTACTGCTTGTGCTCATAAAGGAGGGTAAACTGGGACATTACAAACGGGCAAGAACTGTATGATATATATACCTGGACTTTCATAACACAATTTCAGCATATAGGAGATTCCATTCAATAGCCAAGTCTGGGTAAAAATCACTAAAGCTTCAACACTTCTGTCAATTGTAACTAAATAACTGATTTACATCTACGTGTAATATTATAGATGTTTTAATTAGTGCATACATTTGCACAAAGGTTGATAACATAAAGGTACTGGTAAATTTCGGACTACCATCCTGTTGACATAAATACGGAACTTAACCATTTGCAACGACCATACATGTAACATGTTACCAAAGCATACATCCTTTTAATTTAGGTGATTTATCCAATAACATGATCATACAAGAAGCTGAACTCTTGTTATATAATGTATGTACACTGATTAATATACAAGAAAAATTAAGTTTCATGAAGTTTTTTCATATAAGGATTCATTCATTAAATAACTACAAAAAACTACATATTGTATGAACTAATCTGGACAGAAAACAATTGATTCTCTCATTCAATTCATGATTCATTTTCTATTGAGATGATAGTCATGGTTAAAATCATCAAAGATTTCATGATAAAAAGTTCATTTGTTGGATACCGGTCATAGATAAACCACTGATGGCACCTCTAAGTACACAGGTACTGAACACATTGCTCAACAGCTAACAAAGGCTCAATAAGTTACAGTGTTACACACAAATCTGTTGAACAACTCCCCCTCTGGCAAAAACTAGCAGAACACCATACATTCATTTATATGGCTAAAATATTATGGCACTCATTGCTGCAGATTACGTACTACAGTGTACATGTACAGCATGTATTGTAATTTAAGCACAATCTCCGAGACACAGGACACAGATAAGGAATGTATGGGAATAATATCGGGATATGCTTTTTCATTGCATAGCAATCAATATACATTTTGCAAAATTCAAACAAAGTAATTGGTAGATTTTAAGGCGATGAGATGGAAAGCTCCTGTACATCAGAGGTAACAGCAGATAGATCTGGGGCTGCCATTCATCAGATCAGCTCCTGTACGTCAGAGGTAACACCAGGTAGATCTGGGGCTGCCATTCATCAGATCATCAGGTCACGAACAATATCCAGACTCCACAGTATTAATCTAAAAAAAATAATTTAGAAGATAAAATTCCATAAAACTGTACTAGAGCTTTCAAAGCTGAACACTTGCAACTACCAAGTAACACTTATAAAATCAATTCTTAGGTATATTACTATCCCAAATCCCAATGCACCCAACACAAACAAAAAGTTATATAAAAAAAAGTGTAAAAAAAGGTTATGATGGCCATAAAAGCTCATTTTTATTGTCAGACTTTGAGATCCATCAACAAAGTTGAATGATCCTTGGTGGTACCTTGCTGAAGATATACATCTGCGAAGCACTTTTACGGTGTATTATGAGAATATCAACGGATTTTTAAAGTTCATAAAACAAAGTATCTATTATTTCAAAATATCTATGTAAAGTTGTTCTATTATGATATGAATTTGATACTAAACGAAACAGCATGGTAAATGCCACTTTGTATGATACTTCATGTGGTCCCCTGAATTGACAGTCATGTGATATATGTTTTAAAATAATTGTCCCAAATGGAGGTCATAAACTAATTTCAATATCCTAATTTGAATTAAAAATTTAAATGATAATCAAATTGCAACTATCCAGTAGATTCTGAAAAGTGCTGCTGCTTTGTATCAAGTTCATCTTGTATTATACTGTAGATTCCTTATCTTATAGGAGTACTTAATTCCGCAATTCAATCATTTTACATCAAATCACGAGAAAATATAAAATCGCAAACATCAATTTTTATCATAGTTTTATCTAGTTAACATCTGTCCGAAAAATAAAGCAAGATTTTAAAATCCGCGAGATGTGCCTCTCGCGATTTTACACGGATATTAATTCCTCGCATTTAATAAGGAATCTACGGTAATAAATATCAAAGAAATGACCCCCAGTTGAAATTTGTATGACCTTAGCTTAATATTTTACATATTTATGGATTCATTCGATAGATTTCATCAAAGCAACAATTATTTTCAATAATTAAACATCCCCTGAATTTATATTCAAAAGATGATAATGATTTGTTAAGTGTATGCCCTTGTAAAAAGGGAATTAAGATAGGCATCCCGATATCTCTAGAAAAAAATAATACATGTTTTAAACATATTCTAAAAAATAATAACATGCTGGATCAAACAAACATAATAAATAGGATTTAATGACATAATTGTTTGAAGATTATATCCGTTTATTTATGAAATGCATTTTCCCATGTAAAAAATTGATTGATTCGCCTCTCTCTACACAAATATAAGCATCAAAATTTATACCAATATGATGTCACATCGACAAGTGCATCGCAATTGGTCAGTTGTTCAATAATTTATATTCAATGTTGTTGGACTTATTTGACTTCAAAGTTGCAAGCAGAGGTAACTTTTAATGTACTGGTAGTTTAATGCGTTCATACAGATAACAATCATGAAATACATTTTTTTTTTAGCATTTTTGATGACTTGTTTTTTGTGATGTTATAGTTAACATTTCCTGTACTTTCTGATCGGTGCGACTACATAGTAGACCTTAACAGTACTGCGTAAATTAATTGGTAAATGAAAAGCTACAGCTACAAACTATGAGCCCAATAATCGGACTTAATTGGTTACCTACCTGGTGATTGGGGAATACTTGATGCCTATCGCTCTCATTGAATCTAGCTGGCATGGGGATCTCTTCTCTTTTGATCACCACTGGCACATCTCGATGTTCTGCTGAAAATATGAAACTATGAGACCATCGAAAGCAAGGAAATTTGACTTGGCTTAAAAGCAAAACTCATCTCAAAAGTAATTTAGCTCAGAAACACTTGGAATTTAAAAATGAAGAAATTGCCTTACCTATCCCTGGAACACTATCTGAAGAGTCGGGTCTAAGTGAAGGGGCGGCCATTAGTCCACCCAGACCCAAGGATTTGTCGTAAGTCACTGGCTGATGAGAATCGTTGGCTGTGAAAGTCAATGTGTAAAATTTATTGAACTAATTCATGATGACAACTTGCATGTATATGTACCAAACAAAGGAATGTAGCAATCTGACAGAATTTATAAAAAAAATTTTGTGGTTATGAATTTAAGGTACCAGCATACTGACCCTTTAATAAGAGGGATTACCGGTACTACAGGTTGTACTATAAAATTGTGAGGTTACATACTGGTGCATTGTGTCAAATGATGCAACGATTATTTTATTGATTTTGTAAGAGGGAATATCTCAAATTTTTCAATTTTATACTAAAAAAAACCAAGTTAATACTTTGAACCTTAAATCTGGCATTTAAAATAAAAATAAAAATCTGCTTGACGCATTACATTTTTGAAATTTTGGGCTGAGAAAATAAAGATTAAAGAGTTTTTTTGGCCATGGAAGTCAACTTTAGAGTCCCACAATGTAGGTTGCAATATCATAACCACCTTATTGCAAAACTTTATATGATTGTACATGTAATGTAAGAGCTAATGAACCTTAAAGTACAACACACATTTCGGTCATTGATCAAACAGTTACCTTCGTGAGATTCTGAGCGCAGTAGTGGGTTAATGACAAATGGTTCTGGGGAACCTGCTTCACTGGGAATTCTTTGGACTGCAAAAGGATAATAATTTATTGCACTGGATTCCATCTCGGACTTCCCTACAATTTTAATTTATGTATCAATATAAAAAGAACAACTGGTTCTCTTGATTTGTTTTTACTGACAAAAAAGGTTATTATGAAGCAATATTGATGTGCTAAAAAATGCATTTATTATTTTTATAAAATACGTGTATGACACAATTTGCTATGTTTTGCTACATGGTACAGCAAAACTCCTTAGTAAGTACACAGATATAGCGAAATCTCACATATAGCAAAGTTTTGGGGACTCCCCGGCAAAATTCTTAACAAATCCTTGTAAAATTTTACGAACATAACGAACCTGCAAATACTCAGTAACCAGTTTACAGATAAAGCAAACTAATATTGAGCCCCATAGAGGTAAAAAATACTGAAATGTACATCATTTATAATCAATGAAATGTTTTACATGTATATTGTTAAACATTAGCAATACTTAATAACATAATTGTTTAAATGAATTTATTTTTTATATATTTTTCTAATTCACAATCCGATTATTTTAGGTTTCCTAACAAAATACCTGTGAGCCAATGCTCACTAGTAATTCCCCCGCCCTGATTTGAATATGCAAAATAAGCAAAGTCGACATTTAAAAGGAAGTTGGCATCCAATTGGTACGAAAATAAATCCCACGATATGGCATGCCAAAACAAATAGTGTGTTAAAATTTCAAGCATCTGCGATGAATAGTTGCTGAGAAATCTTTGACGAAAATATGTTTAAAAATTTAGGCTAAAAATAAACAAAGTCGTCATTTAACAGAAAGTTGACATCCGATTGGTACAAAAATATATCCCACGATATGGGGTGCCTAAATAAATAGTGTGTTAAAATTTCAAGCATCTGCGATAAATAGTCGCTGAAAAATCTTTGACGAAAATTTGTTGGAAAATTTTGGCTAAAAATAAAGTCGTCATTTAACAGGAAGTTAAAAGTCCAATTGGTACAAAAATATATCCCACAATATGGCATGCCTAAATAAATGGTGTGTTAAAATTTCAAGCGTCTGCAATCATAAATCGTTGCTGAGAAAAATGCGACAGAAATTTTTGTTATGGACAGACAGACAGAAGGACAGACAGACACACAAGAGTAAAACAGTATACCCCCTTCTCCTTTGGAGCGGGGGTATAAAAATGTATTTTTATCTAATGCCTTTAAATATAAATGGTAGTCTTGTGGAAGAAAACATGTATATATGTATATAACAAATTTGCTATGCCTATTATTATGAATTCCTTATATGGTTATTGTCAAGTTACCGTAATCCATGGGTCTCTAGGAATTCAATAACCTAGTTTTACTGCAGTTCTTGTACAGAGATATGACAAAAATCTTAAACAATCTTGATAGGGCTCATTGACAATATGAAGACTGTAAAAATGACAAGGCAAATCAAATGGTCTTCTTGTAACTTGAATGCTTACAGTATTCATAGAAATTAATGTAATTGAATAAAAATCACTTGTTTTAAATTCCGTTTTAATCAGCCCCACCTTGTTGATTTTGCAATTAAAAGATGGTGTTTACTGTACAATCATCTTTGAACAACAAAACTAATTTCAACACAGATAACCATTGGCAATGAGGAAAACATTACCAATTAAAACATGCCCAGATGCAGTGAATATTTATCTTACTTGCTGTGCCATAGCCAGATGAGGCTGTGGAATTTTCAACAGTTGAGTTCTGACACATAGATCCACTGGAATTCTGGCCAGAAATCTGCCTATGAAGCGGATTCAAGTCCTCCTTCTGATCATATCCTTTGGAATTCACTTGGCCAACTGCTCCTTAACAAGAAAGCAAATCTTATAGAACACCTTTTACATCATTACGTTGGATTTTTATTTTTCAGGGGAGGAGGCAAGGGTAATATTTTCTTTTGTTTACGGATACATAAATCTAACATTCATTATAAACATCAAGGAAAATTCAAGAGAATTTCAGATAGAAATAAATGAGCCTCAGCTTACCACCAGTACATTGCAGACTGGGCTGTACAGCTGTCTGCACCACTCTTAATGGCTCCACTCTCTGTGGACGACAGATAGGGGTTACCCTAGGGGTCATCACACCACTACCTGTCGGTGGGGAGAGATTCCCCACTCCCTCTGCTCCTCCCTCATCATCATGGCTACTACTCCTCTCTTGTTCTCCGTGTGAGGCCACTCTTACTGAGGAAACCCCTGGCATTGTGTTACTGTCCTCTAAATATCCACAATTTTTCTGACCAAAGATTTTATCTCTCGATGATATTTTGTTAGAAGTCCTAAGGGACTCCTGATTTTGAGGAGCAACTAACTCATTTGCAGTAACACTGGTGTTGTTTTGTTGCAAGTGTCTTGTGTCAACAGAAGGATGAACCCTCTCTGTGTTGAGGGCCTTGGTATAACACACTGAGGGTTGGATGGAGTTTTGCTGGCTGGGGTTAATGGTTTGAGTTTGTCCATGAATGGGAGGGTATGAATATTCCTCTCCATTCAACATTTCTGGAAAGTTTGTGTTTTGAACTTGGTAGTGTTCATCAGCAGTTCTTTGGTTTGTGAACTGTTTTGGTGTAGTTGGACTCACTGGTACTTTTCTACTAGTGTCCAAGGAGTCATACTGTTTGGGGTTAGTCTCCTCTAGAGACACAGATGGTTTCACTGAACCAACTTTCACCTCACTATTCTTTTTACTTGAATCGTGTCCCACTTGTTTTACAGCAGTATCTCCAGGAACCACAAAAGGTTTAACCATTGTGTTATCACGTTGACACACTACTCTTGAATTATCCCTTCCAACTTGCTTCAAGAAGGTTTCTTCCCCTGATGGGATACCTCCAACCCTATGAGATCTTCTACCAGAGGGACCAGCCACAACATGTTTCACTTCAGTCTCTCCTGAATACAATGCTTTAACAGCAGTGTTATTGATATCTTCAGGCCTTCCCCTTCCACTTGCAACTGGGACCTTCAAATCTGTCTCATCTGCTGAATATTCAGCCTTTACACCAGTGATGCTGTTGTCTGGACCCACTGTTTCTAGTGGGATAGATGGTTCACTTGTTTCTTCATTGCCTCCAGATATAAAATTTCCACTTAGCACTCCTTGGTGCATTATCTCATTTTCGATACTAGAATGAGTATCTCCATCATCATAATCTTTAGATTCATTTACACTTACCGTAGGTCCAACCATCATCACGGGCTTCCCAGAAGTTTTGTTGTCTTTATTGATTAGGTCTGACAACGGGGGAGGTTTCATCAATAAACTTTTCTCACTATTTCCATCACTATTTCCAGAGGAACCATCAGTGGAGATGTTATTGCCGGATTCACTTCCTTCTATATTCTGAGGATGCCTTCTTTTTTTGTAGACAAACTTCACAAGTAGAACAACAACCACAACAACAACAACAACAACAACAGCAGCTAGAATGATAATAATAATAACAGTGGCACCAATGCTGTCTTCTTCGGGCGAAGACCAAGACATATTCCCCCCTGGATTGAGTGTTGTTATGGAGGGCTGATAACCTGTCCCATCACTTATGGTAATAAGGATCTTTGATTCCGTTTTATTCTTACATAGACTCGAATCATCGGTTGTCTTCTCTGTCCCTGCAGGGCACGGCTCACATTCTCCTATTAACATCAGAAATTTAGATAATGTGTATAATGCATAGCAATATGGACAGCTCATATTCTCCTATCAACATTATTAATTTGGGTAAGTCCTATATAATGGCTATTATCCATGTGTAATCTAATCAAATATATCAAAGTGCAAGTACAAATATTGACTTTACTAACAAAGCGGTTTTTCAGAAAATAGCTGGACGATACTGACTTAGTGGTTCTACATATGAGAAATTAACACAAATGAGAATAATGCTGACATAGAAAAATTGACAAATTTTGATCTGAAAAGCTAGTGCTCACTTGATCCTTCAGCTACATGTACATGTATATCTTTTAAAATCACTACATCAGATTTCATTACAACTGTGAAATTTTACAAAATATTTTTAAGAATTCAGCCAAAAACCTCAGAAAAATACATCATATGTGTGATTTTACTAAATCAATACTAGACTACCTTAGTTTTACTGTATTTATAGGCGACACTTATGAAATTATGCATTGAATATGATTACATTTATAAAAATAATCCAAATATACTTTGACTATCCTGCTTAACCTGGAAATAATCTATACAGTATATTGAGTAGTGAGTACACAATTAGTGGTACCTCTTTGATTCAGCTGCCACCCCGGTCGGTCACACAGGTCCCCGGTCTTCTTCGTACAGGAGGTGACTGTTCCTGGTTTATTTACCCCGTAGTAGAGCTTGGTACGATCACACACACATATGGCCGACTCTGATTTTCCACAGGTGTTTGGGTTATCCAGCACTGAATCTGATGAAAAGAGAAATAAAATACATTCCACAAACTCTAAGATACAAATGGATTACAATAAATCAGGGCGATGGAGAACCTGAAGTGAATTTATGATGAAACAAAGTCAATTTTATTCCCCCAGCCCTAGTCTTGATATAAACCTATTTACTGGCTATGAAAACAATGGTAAGTTTATTGTCCCCCTTAACAGTACCACTTCCCCAAGGAGGAAAATAGTTGGTGTTTGGGGGGGGGGGGGGGGGGGGGGGGGGGGGGGGGGGGGTTGGAGACAATCTTGCTATTGTCTGAAAAGCCAGTAAATAGGTACCAGTATTTTATAATACTGAAGAAAACTTCATTTTTCTACAATGCAGAGTTTGTTGTTGGTAAACAAGTTTGAGTTATCAGACTGAATTTCACCTTGCACATTATTTATTAATTGTACCTTGTTGATCACAATCTTGGCATTCACTTGGCTCACAGGGTAGGCTCCGATTCCAATTGGATGTATCAATTTTATCGAGCATTAGGGTTCCAGAAGGACAATCTTCACACTGATCAGCCTGTCCACTCACAGTACATGGGATGAAGTACTGATCTGTAAAATAAAATAGAAAAATAAAGTTCTCATGAATTGCACTGTCATGGTTTCTCAAATCAAATCTTGTATGAATATATATTTTGTTTAAACAAATATTAAATAAATTATATCAACATGTCAGTATCCTAACCTGTTATTTGTTTCTTTCATTCAATAAACTACAGAACAAAAATTTACCTAATTTTGAAGAAAATATCAAAACAAAAACTAGTGGGTATTGTTTTTTAACAAAAAAAACACATGACTCCCCTTTGTTATGTATTTGTAACAAAATGGAAAGAACCTGAAATGGACCTTCAGTTTTAAAAGATAGGAGGGAAATTTTAAAACAAAACATCTTGTTACATGTACCGGTTGATGGTATATTGAGCTGACCCGCCTCTTTCTTGCTCTTCATGGCCAGAGACTTGAGGATATGTGATATATGTCATATGTGATATATGTGTCATATGTGATGTAAAATAAAATTAAGTTTTATTTCTATTTAGTAGGTTATATACAATCTATCTATGATACAATGAATGAATGATGAAATGCTTGACCTTGAAATAAAAATTATAGGTCAAGGTCAAAACTTTTGGTGGCGTGCACTCCTTCTCAATACCATCTACCTATGTTCCAAGTTTGAAGTCTTAATGTCAAAGGGTATTAAGGTTATGATCCAGACAAAATTTTATTATTTTTTTTTTCTTAATTTGACCTTGAGTAAAAGAAGGTCAAGGTCAAATATTATTCAATAGTACACCTAAGTGTATTATTATTGTTCTTTGTTTAAAGTTTGAAGTCCTTCTGTCAAAGTATATTCAGAAGTTGAACAATGAAGTTTTTTCTAATATGACCTTGAAATAAGAATTCTAGGTCAAGGTCAAAAATTTTGGTAAGGTTCAACTAGGTTATATACCATCTATCTATGATACAAGTTAAAAGTCTGTATGTTAAAAGAGTCTTGTGTTATGGTCCGGACAATATTTTTTATGAAAAGCTTGACCTTGAAGAACAAAATAGGTCAAGGTCAAAACTTTTGGTGGCGTGCACTCCTTCTCAATACCATCTACCTATGTTCCAAGTTTGAAGTCTTAATGTCAAAGGGTATTAAGGTTATGATCCAGACAAAATTTTATTATTTTTTTTTTCTTAATTTGACCTTGAGTAAAAGAAGGTCAAGGTCAAATATTATTTAATAGTACACCTAAGTGTATTATTATTGTTCTTTGTTTAAAGTTTGAAGTCCTTCTGTCAAAGTATATTCAGAAGTTGAACAATGAAGTTTTTTCTCATATGACCTGGAAATAAAAATTCTAGGTCAAGGTCAAAAATTTTGGTAAGGTTCAACTAGGTTATATACCATCTATCTACGATACAAGTTAAAAGTATGTATGTTAAAAGAGTCTTGTGTTATGGTCCGGACAATATTTTTTATGAAAAGCTTGACCTTGAAGAACAAAATAGGTCAAGGTCAAAACTTTTGGTGGCGTGCACTCCTTCTCAATACCATCTACCTATGTTCCAAGTTTGAAGTCTTAATGTCAAAGGGTATTAAAGTTATGACCCAGACAGAATTTTATTATTTTTTTCTTAATTTGACCTTGAGTAAAAGAAGGTCAAGGTCAAATATTATTCAATAGTACACCTAAGTGTATTATTATTGTTCTTTGTTTAAAGTTTGAAGTCCTTCTGTCAAAGTATATTCAGAAGTTGAACAATGAAGTTTTTTCTCATATGACCTGGAAATAAAAATTCTAGGTCAAGGTCAAAAATTTTGGTAAGGTTCAACTAGGTTATATACCATCTATCTACGATACAAGTTAAAAGTATGTATGTTAAAAGAGTCTTGTGTTATGGTCCGGACAATATTTTTTATGAAAAGCTTGACCTTGAAGAACAAAATAGGTCAAGGTCAAAACTTTTGGTGGCGTGCACTCCTTCTCAATACCATCTACCTATGTTCCAAGTTTGAAGTCTTAATGTCAAAGGGTATTAAAGTTATGACCCAGACAGAATTTTATTATTTTTTTCTTAATTTGACCTTGAGTAAAAGAAGGTCAAGGTCAAATATTATTCAAAAGTACACCTAAGTGTATTATTATTGTTCTTTGTTTAAAGTTTGAAGTCCTTCTGTCAAAGTATATTCAGAAGTTGAACAATGAAGTTTTTTCTAATATGACCTTGAAATAAGAATTCTAGGTCAAGGTCAAAAATTTTGGTAAGGTTCAACTAGGTTATATACCATCTATCTATGATACAAGTTAAAAGTCTGTATGTTAAAAGAGTCTTGTGTTATGGTCCGGACAATATTTTTTATGAAAAGCTTGACCTTGAAGAATAAAATAGGTCAAGGTCAAAACTTTTGGTGGCGTGCACTCCTTCTCAATACCATCTACCTATGTTCCAAGTTTGAAGTCTTAATGTCAAAGGGTATTTAAGTTACAGCCTGGACAAATTTGGATGAAGAAGAATAAGAAGAACTAGATGGTTCTCGTTGCGAGCAACGAGTGGGTCTTCCGTCCGAGTTTTGAGTCAATGAGATAAAAACCCATCATTTGTACGATAAAAATCGTAAATCTAAGCAAAAAATGAGGGAAAATTTTTTCGTCACTCGGGGCTTGAACCCGGGTCGCCTGGGCATATGTCCACGACTCTAACGACTGAGCTACTCAGACTCTCGCTTCAGGACTTTGATGCTTAATATCTCGAGAATGCGTTGATCGATTTTAAAACAAATTACATATTCTGAATCAGAAAAAGGGTCACTATCGAACTTACAGAAAAAAATGAAAAAATCAAAAAGTTGAAAAAATGGATTTTTCGTCTTTTCTTCCGGTGACGACCGGAAGTGACGGCGGACGTTTTTATGACCATGCTGCACCAGGAAAACGGGATGTCTATGATTACTGAAGAGTTCAGCCCTCTATCTTTACTCGTTTTTGAGAAACGTCGCAGACAAAATTGATTTTTAAAAAAAGTTTTAGGACGATAACTTCCGACCGGAAGTGAATATCGAAAAATTGAAACGGCGGTACAAACTTCAGATAACGACACATCAACCCTTATAATTTGAAGGAAATCGAACGAGCCATCTCCGAAAAATCGCCTGCACAAAATTTGTAAGACAAAAAAAGAATAATAATAATAATAAGAAAAGTGAAAAAGAAACAATAGAATAATAGAAGGGTCTTCCGCTGAAGACGGAAGACCCTAATAAGAAAGTCGACAAAAACAATATGTCTCCCCTTTGAAAGGGGAGACATAATAACAACTGAGAAAATTATTAATTGAAACAATCACTAATGTCACTTTGAATAAGCTCATCAAACATAATATCTTAAATGTTCTTTTATCGGGTAGGTCTTAAATGCTAGAAAGTAAAAGTGTGGTCTAGGTCATAGGGAAAGTCAAGGTCAGGCAAAAATATCAATCATAATGATCTCATCCTAAGAATGATTGTTTGATGAAAAAATGTTGAACAGTCTTAGAAACATAACTACTAAACACAAATAAGGTAAAGTGAGTCAAGGGTCATGGCCAGAAAATTATAACATAGTTGAATTGCTACACATAATATTGTGTCTTAGTAAAAAAATTAGATGAAAAATCTTGAAAATCTTCTGAAACTGAGCTACCTTAATCTGCTGAATATAATACGCAGTTGTGTATAATGTGCATCCCCCACTTTGGGCCTGAAATTTCGTGAAAAAAACGTAGTTCGGGTGTATAATACGTACCAGGACTTTTCACCAAAACGTCGTGGGAAAAGTGTATGAGGAATTTGCTTGTATTGAAAATTTTACATTCACGTGACGATGTAATGTTTCTAACGCAGATTTTTAAAAAGTCTTGACTTTCTGCATAGCAATAATCTTCAAACAGCTCAAAGGAGTGACCGATCATAAACAACAGGGTATTCACTCAAGGTGTTACATTTCTTTGCCCCAAGGGTATGTCCGATATAAGTGACAAGCGCTCGTGTGTACAACAATGACTTCGATAGGGCCGCAGAGGTGTTAAAAAAAATAATGATGAAACAAATCCTTAAGATAATTTGTTTCTGTTTTATTTTAATTAATAGTAGTTAATCATGTGTCTTAAAATGCTTATTAACTACTAAAAACATGTGGTAAGCTAACTCAATCAGGCCCAGAATCGGGATCTATTGCACAGATCTATTAATAACATCTGTAATGGCGGCGTACACGGAGATGGCGAATGCACAGCTCGGATCGCTGAATAAACAATTTCAATTAATTTTAAATGATCATTTTAATACAATTTATCTATCAACGGATTAAGAACAAAACATTTCTGCTAAATCAACCAAATTATAACTTCACCTGTTTAAGAAATGCTGTAAACAAACAGAAGTAGCGTGTCCGGTTAAAGGCTATGTACTGAACTACGATAGCCAATGTTTTACCTGTTGAAAAAAGTGTCAAAACTCTATTTGGGTGTATAATACGCAACCCTCTCTCATGAAGAAATTTTCTAGAAAAAAGTGCGTATTACGGTATATGTTCGGCGGATTACAGTAATTATACAGCTAAACACAATGTGTGATGGAGAGAAAGATAACGGATGGAAAGATAGGTCAATGACAGACATGACAAACTCTAAATGACTTGATGGGGCATATAAAGTAGACACCAATTAATTGTATTATGTAAGCTCCATACAATTCTGTAGTAACCAAAAATGTAAATCCATGAAAGTATGACTCTATGGAAATAAAAATGTGTATCGTATATGTAATATATTCTTTCTTGAAATTGTTTAACCGTTTAAGTTTACAATTACCGTGCTTAGTAATAAATTTATGAGGTAGCACATGAAAACCCTTAAATGCAACTGAAAGTGGAAAATATACACAGAAAAATAACAGAAGCAATGGATTACTTACTGATTGCACAAATGACTGTTTGACACTCAATGCCATTTCTTATTTTCTGTGAAGAAAAGTTACAGAATGAAAAAAAGGTATAACTTTGAATATTTAGATATGCGAATTAAGAATTATCATAATTGATATCTTAAAAATTCTTTTTGGGATTGAAACAATAAATATTCATTCTAAATTTGTACTCAAATGAACATGAAGTGTTTT
Organism: Magallana nippona; assembly: GCA_033439105.1. NCBI lineage: Eukaryota > Metazoa > Mollusca > Bivalvia > Ostreida > Ostreidae > Magallana > Magallana nippona. Next base: position 44,883,623 of record CM065922.1, on the reverse strand, counting down.
GAAATTTATCTCAAGATCCAAATTAGTATTATTACTGTTATTCTTTTTAATATACTTAATTAGTTATAGCAAGGCAAAATGACTTACCACTTTACTACTGTGACAGAACATGAAACAAGCATACAGGATGAAAACTCTCCCAATAAAGTCCATAATTACTGCTGAAAAAAATATGAAATACAATATACCGGTACACTCTATACATAAATAAATATACAAAAAATTCACAATATGCACACTTTATATTTTTATGATATATTTAATATTTATGGGCATTTTACTGTTTTCTTTAATATCTAAGTTCCAACAGTGTGTCGATAAGGTCAATCATACAAATAAGCTGATTCAAATTAGTAATTTCCTCAATTAAAATAGCTCAATTGCTGGACACAGGCCATATCTAACATTTCCTTTTCTTTTCATTACTTATATTCAGTCATTGGTTTGTAGACACATGTATTATTTTCAAAATAGATATAAAGGACACACTATTCTTAGAATAATTCTATACTGATTCATGCGAGATAGCTAATGACTCCCAGTTACTATGATTACTTCTGTCTGAAACAAATCCAATATTCAAATTTTAAAAAAATGTCAACATCATGTTTTAAATTCATATACTATACAGTCAAACTTTGTTATCTCGCACTAGATTGTTGACTGTTGAAAAACTTCCGAGATATCCGAATATTTAAGATATTGAGGGTAAAATACTTAAAAAAATAAGTAGTTGGGACTTACAAATCACTTCATTTGAGATATCAGTATTTGAGATATCAAAGTTCAACTGTATATTCATTAGGTTCAAACACTGCACATCAAAACATCAGATTTCTAGAGGGTATTCAGACTAATCCGGGATTTATACATTTAATTCTAACTTTTACTTTGTCATAAACACATGCTATCCTAGGTAGGTGCGCACTCGTTTATATTTTGTGTGATCGAGGTATTCTTCAACAATCAAGTTCTTGTTACTTAAATATGAATTGCTTATTCCCTTTCAGATGACTGTGTTCATTGTTGAGTAAATATACTGTACGAAACAAATAGACATCGTTCTTATTTAATTTCGAAACATTTCTCGGGTTTGAAACCATCTACCAGGTCAAAACATTTACTAGATCAAAATATCACGTCAAAACATCCCTGCAGTTAAAATGTCACAGGTTGAAACATCTACCAGGTCAACACATCATAGGTTTAAACATTTACTGGGTCAAAAAATCATAGTTTGAAATATTACTGGGTCAAAACATCATAGATTTAAACATTTACCGAGTCAAAACATCATATGTTTAAACATTTACAGAGTCAAAACAGCATATGTTTAAACATTTACAGAGTCAAAACAGCATATGTTTAAACATTTACAGAGTCAAAACAGCATAGGTTTAAAAATCTATAAGGTCAAAACATCATAGGTTAAAAACTTGCCATTCTTTGGTGAATGGTTATATTCAAATATCCTACCCCTGTTAAAATGAATCCAAAATTCTTTTCACCTGTCGATTTAATCTGCTTCTTCACAAATTAAAACATTCTTCAAACAATTGACATAGAAAATACGATTTCCAGGTATTACGGTGTTATTTACCTACACTTCCGGAGTTTCGAAGTTGTTCTTTTTTACTTCTTTTACGCCTTTATCAACAGTGGCACTTTAAAAATCCATTATGAATTTGTTCTTTAAGTAAATTTCACTAATAGTACTTCCAAAAATGCAAAGTATCTACACGAATTTCTACATTTCAAGCCATTTCTCTTTCTCCGCACCCATGAAATAGTTATCTCGGTCAGCCAAACGCTTAGATATCTCGCTTGAAAAGAAGCAATCGTAACTACTCGGCCATTTCCGCTGGCGAAAAATATTTTTCGCCAGCGGAAATGGCCGAGTAGTTACGATTGGGAAAAGAGGTATAGAATAGGCTATTTTTTATATGCTATAACCAGGCACTATAACCAATATGTGCGCATGCGTGAACCAACTTTCTATCGGGATCGGTAAACGTTTGGGAGGAAATTCGAAAGCTATTTGGAGGAACTTTGAACTGATATATGTGCAATTTAAAAATTACAGGAAAATGCGATTTTTACATTAAATGTTCATTAAAAGTGATAAAAATGTTATGTACATTAGATTTTACACCAAAAAGTTAAATAAATAATTCAGAGAACAAAAAAAGCAATGTTATAGGAAAACAACAGGCATTTAATTAGCATCGGAGGGGGGTGGAGTGGGGCAGGGACAGGGGGACGGGACTGCCCCCCCCCCCCCCCCCCAGTACACGTTTTCTCGCAGCAAACATTTTCTTGAATTTACTTATAAAAAAGTGAATTAATATAGAGTACCCCCCTCCCCACCCCCCCAATGTTTTTGGGTACCATGTAAAAATTGAAATGAAAGGGAGGAAATAAACTGTGAAATTGAAGTTAGAGGTACATTTAGCCCCCCTACCCCCACGGATTAGGATTTTCAATTTTTTGAAAAAGTATTTCTGGGTTGTTTTTTGTTTTGTTTTGTTTTTTGCAGGTCAAGATTGGATTTTATGTAATCCAATATTACCTAGTGTATTGTGCCATTTACCAGGTTATACAAACACTTAAGTCCTTAATGAATTTAAAAAAATCCAAGCCTAGGAGGGGGAGAGAGGAAAAATCTATTTTGATTTTCTTTTTCTCAAAAGCTATTTTGGGGGATAATATTAAGGGTGAACATGTCACTGACCCCTTGTAGATCTATCAATCGCCCATCACTAGAGTCTGTATGCCCATCCCCTGGGTCTGTACAACCATAACCAGGGCCAGTATACCCATCACCAGGGTCCCAATACCTATCACCAGGGTCACAGTTCGTATCACCAGGGTCTGTATGACCATCACCAGGGTCTGAACATCCATAACCAAGGCCAGTATACCAATCACCAGGGTCCCAATACCTATCACCAGGGTCAGAGTCCGTATCACAAGGGTCTGTATTACAATCACCAGGGTCTGTATACCCATAACCAGGGCCAGTATACCCATCACCAAGGTCTTAATACCTATCACCAGGGGGAGAGTTCGAATCACCAGGGTCTGTATGGACATCACTAGAGTTTGTGTGCCAATCACAAAGGTCCGAACACCAATAACCAGGGTCAGTATATCCGTCAACAGGGTCTCAGTACCTGTGTGGGGTCTGTGTGCCCAACATCAGGGTCAGTATACCCATTACCAGGGTCAGAGTACGTATCACCAGAACTGTAAACCTATCACCGTGGTCAGTACACATATTACAAGGGTCAGTGTTTGTATCACCAGGGTCTGTGTGCCCATCACCATAGTCTGTATACCCATAACCAGAGTCAGTGTACCCATAACTACAGTCAGTATACCCATCACCAGGGTCTCAATACCTATCACCAGGGACGATGGGTCACAAACCCTTGTGATACGTACACGGACTGTGTCGATAGGTATACTGACCCAGGTGATAGAGGATGTGATAGATATACCGGTGACACAGACTCTTGTGATAGGTATACTGACCTTAAGGATGGATACACAGACCCTCGTAATGCGTACACTGTCCCTGGTGATAGGTATTGAGACCCTGGTAATGGGTATACTGGCCCTGATGATGATTATGTGTATAGACCCTGGTGATGGACATACAGACTCTGGTGATACGAACTCAGGCCCTGGTGATAGGTATATACTGGCCCTGGTTATGGGCATACATACTATGGTGATGGGCACACAGACTCTAGTGATGGGTATACTGACCCTTGTGATAGATTTGCAGACCCTTGTGATACGTATTTAGACCTCAGTGATGGGCACAAAGAGCTATGTAATAGATATACTGACCCTGATGATGGGCATAGTGATAGGTATTCTGACCCGGACGTTAGGTAAACTGACTCTGGTGATAAGTATTAGGTAATAGATATAAAGATCATGGTGAAAGTCTACTGACCAAGGTATATGATGTACAAACCCTGATGATAAGTGCACTGACTGTTGTGATAGGTATACTGACCCTGATGATGGGCACATAGACCCTAGTGATGTGTACACTATCCCTGGTGATAGTTATTAAGAACCTGTTGATGGGTAAACTGACCCTGGTTATGGATATACAGACCATGGTGATGTGCACACAGACCCTAGTACTACGAACACGGATCCTAGTGATAGGTATGATGACCAAAGTCATAGGTTTACAGTTCTGGTGATACGTATTCGGACCCTAGTGATGGGCACACAGACCTTGGTAATATGTACACTGACACTGGTATTAGGTACTGAGACCCTGGTGATGGGTATACTGGCCCTGGTTATGGGCAAACAGACACTTGTGATGTGCACACAGACACTAATAATGGGTATTATGACCCTGCTGACAGATTTACAGACCCTGGTGATGGATACAAAGAGTTTCGGAATATGTACTCTGACCCTGGTAATAGATTTACTGACCCTGGTGATGGATATACTGGCCATGGTTATGGGTGTACAGACCCGGGTGATATGCACACAGACTCTTGTGATACGTACTCTGACCCTGGTGATAGGTATTGAGACCCTGGTGATACGAACTCTGACCCACCCTGGTGATAGGTATTGAGACCCTGGTGATGGGTATACTGGCCCTGGTTATTGGTATACAGACCCTGGTGATGGTCATACAAACCCTGGTGATACGAACTCTGACCCTGGTGATAGGTATTGAGACCTTGGTGATGGGTATAGTGGCCCTGGTTATGGGTATACAGACCCTGGTGATGGTCATACAGACCCTGGTTATACGAACTCTGAACCTGCTGATAGGTATTGAGACCCTGGTGATGGGTATACTGGTCCTGGTTATGGGTGTACAGACGCGGGTGATATGCACACAGACTCTGGTGATACGTACTTTGACCAACTGGTAATAGGTATTGAGACCCTGGTGATCGGTATTCTGGCCCTGGTTATGGGTGTGCAGATCCTGGTGAATGTCATACAGACCCTGGTGATACGAACTCTGACCCTGGTGATAGGTATTGGGACCCTGGTGACGGGTATACTGGCCCAGGTTATGGGTATACACACCCTGGTGATACGAACTCTGACCCTGGTGATAGGTATTGGGACCCTGGTTATGGGTATACTGGCCCTGGTTATAGGTGTACAAACCCTGGTGATGGCCATACAGACCCTGGTGATACGAACTCTGACCCTGGTGGTAGGTATTGAGACCCTTGTGATGGGTATACTGGCCTTGGTTATGGGTATACAGACCCTGGTGATGGTCATACAGACCCTGGTGATACGAACTGTGACCCTGGTGATAGGTATTGGGACCCTGGTGATGGGTATACTGGCCGTGGTTATGGTTGTACAGACCCAGGGGATGGGCACACAGACTCTAGTGATGGGTGATTGATAGATCTACAAGGGGTCAGTGACATGTTCACCCTTAATATTATCCCCCAAAATAGCTTTTGAGAAAAGGAAAATCAAAATAGATTTTTCCTCTCTCCCCCTCCTAGGCTTGGATTTTTTTTTATTTATTATGGACTAAAGTGTTTGTATAACCTGGTAAATGGCACAATGCACTAGGTAATATTGGATTACATAAAATCCAATCTTGACCTGCAAAAAACAAAACAAAACAAAAAACAACCCAGAAATACTTTTTCAAAAAATTGAAAATCCTAATCCGTGGGGGTAGGGGGGCTAAATGTACCTTTAATTTCAATTTCACAGTTTATTTCCTCCCTTTCATTTCAATTTTTACATGGTACCCAAAAACATTGGGGGGGGTGGGGGGGTGGGGGGGGGGGGGGGGTGGGTACTCTATGTTAATTCACTTTTTTATAAGTAAATTCAAGAAAATGTTTGCTGCAAGAAAACGTGTACTGGGGGAGGTGGCAGTCCCGTCCCCCTGTCCCTGCCCCACTCCACCCCCCTCCGACTAATTAAATGCCTGTTGTTGTTTTCCTATAATATTGCTTTTTTTGTTCTCTGAATTATTTATTTAACTTTTTGGTGTAAAATCTAATGTACATAACATTTTTATCACTTTTAATGAACATTTAATGTAAAAAATCGCATTTTCCTGTAATTTTTAAATTGCACATATATCAGTTCGAAGTTCCTCCAAATAGCTTTCGAATTTCCTCCCAAACGTTTACCGATCCCGATGGTTCACGCATGCGCACATCTTGGTTAGAGTGCCTGGTTATAGCATATAAAAAATAGCCTATTCTATACCTCGATATACCTCTGAAAGTCGATTACTGATTTCGAACCCGATCTCAAATCACCTAGATATTTTTTCTTCAGATTTTTTTTTTATTATTAAATTGAAATTTGAAGGTGTAATTTTTAATCTATTTGCAGGTTTGTAGATCCCGGAAATCTTCGGACGACCTAAGAGCTTATACTGTTCCTAAAGAGTCAAAAAGTTGCAATTTACCGCGCAAAAAAACTTAGTTTTATGATAAACAACTCTCTACCAAAATCTCTACCGACATTATAAATCCAAACCTATATTTACAAGCAAATTGCTATAGTTTATCAATAAGGACTATGTCTGGCTCATTTTTGTGAATTTGGTGTGTCATGATTTTATTCTATTAATGAAATTATATATGGCCAGGTCCTGACTTTTACCCCATTTCATTTGTAACCAGTAACTAGGCACTGTTTTCTGGTGACAAAAGTAACATATATGACAAAACTGTTTATTTTCTTTCCGCTGGATGGTTTATTTTCATCCAGTAACAATGGCTACAGCTATATTTTCTTGGTAACAAAGGGTAACAGGGGTGACAAGCCTTTTAAGCAAGGGGGTTTTACTTTATTTAGTTACAATGGTTACAACTATACATTTTTATATATTCGTTTGGTGACAAAAAGTAACATGGGTGGCAAGCCTTTTTCTGTTTAGCAGAGGGTCTTATTTTATTTGGTTACAATGATTACAGCTATATTCTTTTGGCGACATAGAGTAACACTGATGAAAGTCATTTTCCTGATTTACAGGGGGTCTTACCTTATTGGGTAAATTGGTAACATTGGTTACAATTGCTTCCCTAACCCTAAACCCTAATCAAAACCTAAACTAACCCTAATCATAACCCTAATCCTAACTAACCCTAACCCTAACCCTATCACCAAACCCAACCCTAACCCAAACCATATCTACTTTGTAACCAATGTTACCAGTAACCACTGTAACATGTGACAACTACAGTAGAGTTTGTAAATCAATTATAGTCAAACATTGTAGCCAATGTAATCATGTTACTGGTTACAAATAGAAAGGGGTAAAAGTCAGGACTAATTTCTGGCCATAAATGAATAAAATACTTGTACACCTATATCTACGAAAGCCCATTGTATTTTCAAGACAGGACAGTGAGTGGGAAAATAAAATTTTATATAGAGGAGTGGAAACTATATTTTGTTGGCCTGACCACATATGGCACAAATGGACAATGCATATCTGAAGCATATGGTTATCCGTATCTCTGCGGTCATGTACCCCCAAGTACTCAGGCCAGCTTAAAGGAGCAAACGTTTCTTGGCTTGTTGTCTTGAGCACCAAAGGACAGTGCGTATTGAACAGTCAGTGCAGTGTTGGCAACCTGACGGTCACTCTTGTACTCTGCGCAGTCAAGACAGCTTGTGTGTAAAATGATAAACATAAGTTGAATAAAATGCTATAACATATATTTGTTAAATCATATTCCATTGTCCTGAATCATCCTACATATTTGAGCAAGAGTGTCAATATTTTCATTGGTCATTAGCCATATGAGCTTTTGGTCAATATTTATTTTATGAAAGTGCTGACAATATTTCTCTATTAACTTCTATGAAATAACTCTTTCCCTCTGAGCATGACTACAGATGAATAAAAAATGTTTTTCATCATCAGCTGAATTTTCATATAAGACAAAACCTTTCATTTTTGGGAATGTTTTGTTTTGATCGCCTTTTTTTTAAGTCTATGAGCTGATATGCGAACACGAATAAAATTTCTTCTATCTTCAACGTTTTTATACCAAATTAGACAATGGAGGTAAATATGTCCTAGATATGTGTATAACAAATCAATTGAGGATATTGATATACATGTGTGCCGCCCCTGGCAAAATGAATTCTTCTTTGGACCCCCCCCCCCCCCCCCCCTCCTTCACCGGAAAAAATATCAGGATCCGCACATGTATATATACACTTGTACATGTATATATTTCATTCATGGGCAAACATGCACAATTTAAACGATTAAATCCTTTTTAAAATACAAAAATAAGTACAATGTCTACATTATTACAATACGATAGTATAAACTACTACTTTCTCATCGTTATTTAATGAAATGCAATTCAACAGAGGGTGAGACTTTAAATAAGTGCGTGGCAACGCATTTTGAAAAAAAACCCCAAAATGCGTTAAATAACGAGCTTCAGTTGATTTTTTTTCAAAGTGCGTTTTTAGAACAAGTCAATGCACTTTGAAATTTTGTTCAAAGTGCGTTTAATAGCTGCATGATTTGACGGTGTTTAAGGAGGCCTTTGAATAATTTCTGTTTTTAAAATCTATCTTGCAAAATTTCATATCACTGGGGCATCTCTAGAGATATTTTAACATGTCATAATATTTTGGTAGCATGTGTACTCTCTGGGTATTTAAAATGTAAAACAACTTTAATTTCTACTATTAAAAAAAAGCCACAAGTTTTCAAATTATGTTCAACCAGCTGACATCAAGTTTTATTGTCTAAATAAACTAGTGCTGATATATTTGAAAAATTACATGTTTGTTAATATTTATATTGGAATGTATTTGATAGCAATTAGAGATGGAAAAAAACACAGCTGTTTGTTCAGCAGAGCGGGTGTCTTCAAAATAGCACAAAAGAAATTTATACGCACGACTTGTCTAATCAAATATGGCGGCCTCCATGGATGATGATGATGGATTTCAAGCGGACGACCTTTATGTATTGCTGAATGTGGATAAAAAGGCAAGTTTAGATTTTTATTTCACTGACTAAAGGCAAACAGTTTTTGTTCTTCGTCTCACATATTTCGATTAGCGATAATAATGACTTTGAACATGACCGCATGACCTATCTGCTAGAACTATTGCAACAATATTTTTAAATACCGGTATTCTGATCAATTTAGTTTCAATCAGGTGGTATGTATGAATATTTCGTAAGGTTCCAACACCAAATTATAGGTACCTAGTTAGGGTTTTAATTTTAAGAAGTGTTCTTTCTCTTTTACATTGCATAGTAAACATTTTTTCTGTGTTACAAAACATTTAATATTCTTTGAGGAAACTCGGATTGAATTAAATTACCCCCCCCCCCCCCCCCCACAAAAAAAAAATTTCCGGTAACTTCGGTACTGATCTTTTGCACAGCAAATTGATATAGTTTGTTAAAAGATGATGCAACAGCCATTATCTACCAACAAATACTTTGCCATACTTCAGAGAACAGTGCCATTATATTTCCTTTCTTTTTCTCGCAGTGTTTGAATAATTAACTGATTAATAATCTAAAATTAAAATATTACACTTCACATCAACTGCTTCTAAAAGTAATGGTCCTTTGGGAAGTACTAAAATTTGAAATATGTCCTAAGTCTGACAAGACCTTCTTGTCTGAGTATCATTTTTTTTCTCTCTTTTTTTTTTTTGCTCTGTCTGCCTGAAACTTTAACCTTGACTTTAACTCTTTTTGTAATGCCTTAACTCAAAATAATTGAATGAAACATGTCACATGATTGCCATCAAATTCTCTGTAGATGTGAGTTGCAAAACTTAAATGGCAACATTGTGGCGCAATGTCTTTTTCATTGCATTTCTTTCTAAAATATAATAATATGTAAACGGTGTGACAATTAGGCTGAGCGCAGATTTTTTGTTTGAATAGAGACAGTACAGTTTGATTTTTGTAAAAGAGACAACAAAATTTATTTAAACTAAACTAAACTAATTCTACAATTATGACGTCATACTGTAAAACGCTAGGGCTGTGCGGTGCACCGAAAAGTTCGGTGCACCGCGATTCATTCCTGTCGATTCGGTGCACTGATCCAGAATTCTGGATTTCGGTTCGGTTCAAAATTTACATAACTTGTATAAACAAACATGGCCGCCAGTAGACACTCAGAAGTGTGGGGACACATAAATTCCTATCAGTTGATGGAAAAGAAGATAAATCAACAACTATTTGTACCTTGTGTACATCACAACTAAAATATACAACTGGATCTACCAGCTCAATGTCTGCTAATTTAGATTCAATTCAATTTATTGACAGAAACCATGTGTGGTGCAAGTCATACATACAGTATACAAATAATTAGTGCATATGTTTTCTCAAGTTAATTCTTGTTGATTTAACATCTCTTGGATTAAGAATTTTATAAGATATACATGTGTTATTAAAAAGTGAACAATATTCTCTTCGTAGTTTATAAAGAGGACATATAAATACAAAATGATGTTCATCTTCAACAACATTATGACAATTAATACAACATCTTTTATCCCTTGGAATAAGGGTTACAATATCTGCCAACCTCTATCTGTAATTTTGTGGGCACTTATTCTTAATTGAGTCAAAAAAGAAAGGAGCTTCTTGGAAATGGAAAAATTTAAGCATGGTTGAATTTCAAGCTTGTTTAGATTTTGTGTAATTATTAATTGGCTGTAGAATAACAACACAATTTTCCATTAAATTTTTCTTTGATATCTTTAATGTCTCTGAAAACTATATTTTCAAAATACTATTTTAGCTCACCTGAGCTGAAAGCTCAAGTGAGCTTTTCTGATCACATTTTGTCTGTTGTCCATCTGTCTGTCTGTCCATCTGTAAACTTTTCACATTTTCAACATCTTCTCCAGAACCACTGGGCCAATTTCAACCAAACTTGGCACAAAGCACCCTTAGGCAAAGGGGATTCAAAGTTATGAAAATTAAGGACCACACCCTTTTACAAGGGGAGATAATTAGGAATTCTCGAAAAAATTTGAGAAATTTTAAAAAATCTTCTTCTCAAGAACCACTTGGCCAGGAAAGCTGAAACTTATGTGGAAGCATCCTCAGGTAGTGTAGATTCAAAGTTGTGAAATTCATAACCCCCGGTGGTAGGGTGGGGCCACAATTAGGGGGGTTTCGAATTTTTACATAGGAATATATGGAGTAAATCTTTAAAAATCTTCTTCTCAGAAATCAATCAGCCAAGAAAGCTGAAACTTAAGTGGAAGCATCCTCAGGTAGTGTAGATTCAAAGTTGTGAAAATCATGAACCCTGAGGTAGGGTGGGGCCACCATGGGGGGTCAAATTTTTACATAGGAATATATAGAGTAAATCTTTAAAAATCTTCATCTCAGAAACCAATCGGCCAGGAAAGCTGAAACTTATGTGGCAGCATCCTCAGGTAGTGTAGATTGAAAGTTGTGAAAATCATGACCCCCGGGGGTAGGGTGGGGCCACAATGGGGGGGGGGGGGCAAATTTTTACATAGGAATATATAGAGAAAAATCTTTAAAAATCTTCTTCTAAAAAACCATTTGCCTAGAAAATCTGTAACTTTAGTGAAAGCAACTTCAGATAGTGTAGATTCAAATTCGTTAAAATCAAAATCTTGAGGAGTAGGGTGGGGCCACATTGGAAATCCAATTGTGCAAAGGAAAACATTTTAATTATTCACAAAAACTGAAATGTTATCATATATGGTTTTACTTATATGCAAGCATTTTGACATATTGCTGATTCTTTAAAATTGTTTAGACTCTGGCCCCTGGACGATTATTGAGCCTCACAAGGGATTCAGAGTTTGATGTAGGTTTATATCCCATATATAAACAATCATCTTCGTTAGCCAAGTGTTTTCGGTCCACTCTGCTCCCCATAAACCCTTGGCAGATCTCAATACGAAAACTCGGTGACAAGCTCCGTTTTATGATTGGCTGCAGCTGCGAGTAGCTGATCCAATCGCAGCGTTTAAAACAGGCGCTTGTAAATAAACTTTTAAAGAAACACAAGTGTGATCATTAGTAAACAATTCGATGCTTTTAACAAGTTGAGACACAAGTGCTTGAGTGCAGTGCCTCCCCAACGATGGTCTAACCAGATCGCTTTAAAAAACGATATATTTTACTGCATGGGATTGAACAGAGATTTACAAACTTGTCAAGGCCCGCATGATAGTAAACATGTAAAATGTAAATGGGAAGTAAACATGGCGAATATAGAAGTTGCCTATCCCGTTAGTATATACATGTACATCCCTGCTTATGGTTATTGCTTTTGTCCGCAATATTCACAATATTGGTTTTATGGCATGAATACTTTCATTTATCGGCGACTTTCTCACCCCCGGTACAGGTTCCTACAAACACTATAAATAAAACATGCCTTGCCTTCTGAAGTTATATTTTCATTCCTATATAATAGCATCATTAGTTATGTTCAGATTCTCGCTAGTCAACATGATTTCAAGTTGTATTTATGCCGTAGCTTGTATATAACCCGTTGTTTCATTCGATTAAAATGTAAATATGCAAGGGGCGCAACTCAGGTGCTCACTAGATAGCGCCACCGCATCACAAGTTTTTGTAATGAGATCTGCCAAGGGTTTATGGGGAGCGGAGTGGACCGAAAACCCTTGGCTAGCGAAGATGATAAACAATTGTTTAGGATCTTTTTTAGAACTGCAATGCTCAACATGAGATATGACTATAAAATCATCATGTTAGAAAAGGGACTTGATTATAAACATAAGAATATCCTGGGGGAAAATGGATTTTTATTTATACAGGATTTACATGTATTATATTATTGTCCAGATATTTTGTATCATGACTCCATTAAGCTGATTTTACATGTATCATACCTTTTGTTGCTCAGGTGAGCGATGTGGCCCATGGGCCTCTTGTTCAAATTATTTTCAAAATCGTTCCTAGATACTGCATTAGCATGTGAACCAATAATTAATATCATCAAATATCCTTTGTATACAGTTTTGCCAACAAGTTTTTCCATTTCCTGCAAGTTTTTCATCCTCTAATTATCTAATTTGAATAGAAAAACATAACATTTTTGTTTGTTATCCTTAGGTAAAGGAATCTACAAGGTAAAGATTATTATTTTTATTTATAATGAGAAATATTAAGGTTTATGTATGTTGAATCGAACTGGAAAAAAAACGAACCATAGCATTTTGAATCGAAACCGAACCAAATCGAATGAACCCTGAATCGTCCCTGCCCTATAAAACGCCTATGGCACAACTGCTCTTGAGCTCTAAAATTAGTAGTGGGCCAACGATTTCCCATATGTATTAAATATCTGCAAGTTACAAAAGAAAAACTTCAGTCCCAATTCTAAAAGTGTGCCCTTACGTAATTATGAATGGTCAATTCTGTTTATTTACACTACACCTACGCAATTACACAGGTAAACAGCATGGGTAATCGAGTAAGCCCTGCCAAAACGGGAATTAATGAATACAATTTTTTTATTTATTATTATCTATCATTCTCACCTTCAAAATTAGGCTTCTTCCTGTGTCACTTCCATTTAGTGCCTCGAGGTGAAAATGTGATCAAGCATGTCGATCGTCCATTCTGACAATCCATGACTGATTTATTTCTAGCTCTCTGATCGGCAGATTTAAAAATAATTAGATGATACCGCTGTTGTGCTATTTTAATGTAAAACTATTGTGAAAAAGATTTGATAATTGTGATTGACACCTACTGGTAGCATTTGATTTCCCCTCACTTTAGTTTTGGAACTCTTCTTGTTAGAAATCAAAATAAAATAATTTACTTGCTTGAGTGACCCAGAATTAAATTTAAGTGTAACCGTTGATTAAACAAGAACATATTTTATTTAACCTTTTCAAAATAAAAGGTGCGTGTGCTAAAATTTTATTGCGCCAATGTATTGGCACTTGCGTTTACGCTAAAATATGTATGCGCCAAATTTTCTCATTTTACACTACTGTATTTCATACGGAAAACAAGTTTTGTCTTCAGTAATATTAGAGCTGAAGGAAAGTGATTCTGAGAATTTGTTCTTTCTTCTTTCAATACTTATAAATTTCTTATGTTTATGAATTAAAATTTTCTACTTTATTCAGTATCTAAAAAGTCAGTTCCTTGATGCTTTTGGGTGTTTCTTCCTTAAAATATTTTGATAAGACTAATGTGAAACAAGTTATATGTCCAAATTAAAGCACTTTTGTAATGTATATGGTTTGCATTGTTGATTATTTTTATTTAAATTACTTAAGATTAAATTTTTGGAAAGTTTTAAATACAGTTTAGAGGTAATATACATCGAAAAGCGTCAGTCATTTAATGATCGAGTAACAAAATGGCGGCCAATATGGCAGCATCCATGAGCTGTAAGAAAATTTATTAGCTGTTAGCACCCTGATTCATTTTTCACCATGTTTTTTATTTATACGTGTTACCATTAAGCCTCGCTTCGCCAGGCGGGATTTGCCTGTGCTGCGCTCAGTTTTAATATACCAAAATTTTGGTCCTCAACAAAACAAAACACTGACTGTCTTCAAAAATTTGTCAGGTTGTAAACATCCTTAGAAGGCGAGATATTGACTTTCTAAGTCAATGTTTCATCTTCAGGAGCAGTGTTTACACAAACATTTCTCTTATTGTCCTCATCTCTTACTGACATTAAGATGTCATCATTTTTCATCACTCAAATCATTGTTGCTAGTATGCCAAAAGCCATGATTGATAATGAAAAAACAAATAAGCTTCATTATCCAATGAAAAGTTGTAATTTGAAAAGCAGTTTGATAATGAAGGCTGTATTTATTCCTTTTATATATCCTTCCATATCATCTAGACTAAATAATCAATAAAAGTTCAATTTTACACGGACAGGCAACAAACCAAGAGATCAGTAAAGCATACCGACGAATGAGTAAAATATTTCACCCTGACAGACATCATGACCCAGTAAAGAAGAAGCAAGCTGATGTGTTCTTCAACAAGATCAAAAATGCTTATGAAAGTATGATGAAACTGCATGATTTTTGAAATGATTTGGAACTTGTAAACTCATATTTTGCATTTTAAAACAAGAACAACCGCAAATAGTAAGCCTTTCTTGTTAATGGCTACAGTACTTGTATTTATCTTTTATTTACAGTATTAAGTGATCCTAACAAGAGAGAGATTTACAATCGTTATGGAATGGAAGGACTCAATGTACAGGGGCTTGAGGTAGGGAAGGGTGGGGGGCTATATTTTTATCATTAAACAACGTCATAGTTGCAGGGAATTTCTTTTAAAAAGTTGTGAAATATATTTACTTTGTTGTAAATGTGTACATGTAATTTTTAAAATGTATAAAATGTACTTAATTAGTAACCAGGATGCGATTGGTTGATTACAGATCATCACTCGCACTAAGTCTCCTGCGGAAATAATTGCTGAGTTGGATCGCTTGAAGTATGAAGAGGAGCAGCGCAGGCTACAGAGGACCAGTCCAGCTGTAATTTCACTAAGTTTTAAAAAAGCTCAAATATTTCGTTCTACATAAGTCACTTTGTCTAAAAACAAAATAGCACAATGTTAGCCGCTGGTAGCATGTATATATCATTTGCCTAAGGTTTAAATTATTGTATTTCTGGTCAATAACTAAATAGTTACCTGAGTTACCTGTACCCCTGATGCTACACTTATTTGCCTTATTTAATTTGAGTTATACATGAATTTTGTTTTAGTAAATAAATACATGTATTGCATTACATGTCAGACCCATGCATTTTAATACTTGCTCAAGTTGATGAACTATCTGTTCCCAGAAATGCTGACAATCTTAACTGTTGACTTTCCAATGAGGCTGTACATATTTTAAGTGCATTGTTTTTTCTGGACTTGTCTCTATATATACATAATTTAAAAAAAAACAGGATTGATACATTGTAGGGTGAGATTGAGGTTCGCATCAATGCCACAAATGTATTTGGGGGCTATGCAGATTATGAAGAATATGATTCTGAATATCAGTAAGTAGTTTGTAGATATGCCTGTACATATATTCTGTTTTTCCCCAATAAATTGTTAACTTGGGAACAATAAACATGCATACATCACAGTACATTTAATTAACCTAGGTAGACAC
Organism: Magallana nippona; assembly: GCA_033439105.1. Lineage (NCBI taxonomy): Eukaryota > Metazoa > Mollusca > Bivalvia > Ostreida > Ostreidae > Magallana > Magallana nippona. The sequence continues at coordinate 44,867,454 of CM065922.1, read as the reverse complement.
AATATATCTAATAAGTACATGCATAAATATGTATCTTTGCATTATGTACATGTAAAGATATCTCATTGTATGTACTCTTCTTGTAAATATATCAATACATTTAATGTACATGTGAAACTTGAGTATATTAGTTACATGTACATGTAGTTTAGTACTTAACTATGGAGATGAAATTTTAAAATGAAATAAGATATTTTCTTTTCTTTAACCCCAGTGATTTGTTTTTACCGTACTAGTCATTTTTGTAACAACATACCCTTTCAAATACATGTACTTTAAACTTTGAAGAAATATTGATGACTTATTTTTTTTTTAAACAGAAATGACCTGAGTTATGTTGAGATTACAGAGATCCGATTCTCTCAGTCTGTGGAGTACCCAATAACAGCCAAAGACACAACCATAATAGGGGGCACAGTGTCGTCCAAAAATGGAATAGGATCGGGGAATTTTCTAGTCGGGTACCGTCGCCAGACCTCCGACAAAGGATGGCTACAAGTAATCTCACACAGTTGGTTTTTTCATTAAAGAAATTTAATAAAAAGGTTGGAGAAAATACAATTCACAGTATAATTTGAACTTGTAGTTGCTAAAATAGAAAGAAAAAAAAATAAGAATTTTTCCAGCTCTGTGCCTAATTTTGTTTTTACATGTACTGACAAAGTCAAACTCATTGTTGCTAGTATCTTCTGTGAGTTTCTTCATTTAATGCAAAGAAGATAAAACTGAAAAGTTTGTAAGTTAATGTAGGAAATATTGATGTAGTATCTAAAATGAAAAATATAAATACATCTAACCAAAAGGAATGAACTTTACTGATGTTTTCTAATAGGGGAACTTGGGATTTGGTTCTGGGATGACATTTGCATTGCAAGGATATCGTCAGCTGACCAAGCGATGGTAAGATATTCTTCATTATACAAAAAAAAAATTAGACTATATGGCTGATTATATTCATCAATTGATTAATAATTTGTGTAATCATAAGTTTTAGATTTCCTATTTACACATTTTGTATGGCACTGTTTGAATGATGAGAGTGTTCTCTTTATTACAGTTATGGTAAATGTTCCACGTTTTTCGGTACAGACGAAACCATGAGGAGACAGACAATGGGGTTATCTTTCCGTAAGTACTAGAGATCTAGTTATCTATCAAACTACAAATACACATTATTAGTTCTCTATTTTCTTTAGATTCTCAGCAAACAATTGTACAATAAGGATTCTTAGGTTAGTAGTTTTGCCATGAATTTAGGATGTACATGTATTTTCTTCATTAATTTTTGATACATGTACATATAAATTGATATTTTTTACTTGAACAGTTATTTCTAACCAGTTTGACAGTCATTTCCGAGGGGAAATGGCTTTAATGGTAGCTGCCAAACCAAGTTTACGAACAACTATCCACTATGATAATGGAAAAAATAGGGCCATCTTTACAGTTCAAGTAAGTCCATCATAAGAAAAAAAATTGTGCTGGGTAAAAGCGTAATTTTCAAAGATACTGGATAACTCTACTTCTTTGTTTGACAGGTTGGTAAAAGTAATTTTGCCAAAGCTGTATACAGCAGATCATTTGAAACCCATATCTCTAATATGGATTTTGAAGTTATGTAAGTATTCTAGACAATATTATTTGATAAAAGAGTACTGATAATGTATACTGTAGCTCAACAAAACACATTACTTAATTAAATACATGTATAGTTGAAGTAACAGAACTTTGATGTGTTGAAGATTGAGATCTCAAATATTTGATATGTCTGCTAAACAAATTCAATTCACCTCTGCGGTCTATTTCTAAATACATGTAGAATACCGGTACAAAGAATATACTTCAAAAGTATGAATTAAGACCTGAGTAATATCAACAGTATTTACATGTATATGTGGATAATTTCAAAGTAGGTTTTAACAAATGTCTTCTTGATGAAAGATTAATGTGCCTGTTGGTGATTCAGTCTGTTGTTCAAACATGTATGAATGCAAAATTTGTGTGTGTAATTGATCAAAAGTGGTCAAACTGGCTTGGTCAATTGTTTCTTCATAGATTATTAACTGCTTAGACTTTTTCTTCAGATTTGATAGAAATATCTTTATTTAGTATCTTCATATCAGTTTGAGGGGCCATTTCTATCAAAATACATGTACGTGTATGTAAATGTACACTGTATTTGCTAAGAGAAGTAATTTACGGTTGATTCTCCTTCCACAGAGGTGGCAGTATAGGATGGTTCTTTGCCTATGGTGTCAGAATGAAGATCTCTGAATTCAGCACTATCCATGCCAAGCTAAAGATAACAAATAATGGTGGAGTTAGTTTAGATATTGGGTGAGTAAGTCCCTTGTCATATACTTTTTTATGTAAACATGAGAATGATTACTGGTAAATGATATAGGTGAAATTTGTTAACACTTACACACTTTATTGTTCATATTCAGTGAATATCAGCGTTCTTATATTTTTCATCATGACTGTATATATTTTATGTCCAAGACCAATTGCCAACAGAATAATTTTGCTTGGTGAATGTTCAAAGGTTTGCTTTATGTTTATCATAAATAAACATTAAGAAAAATGAACATTTCTGTCTAATTCTTATACCTTTAATATCAATGTCCCACATACCCCGATACATGTCTCATATTTGTCTATGGTAGATGCTGTATACAGGAAAATATTCGCCCCCATTTTATTCTCGCCCCTGCCGGCCTCATTGTCAGCGGGCAAATTAAGACTGGGCGAATTCCAGTGTCTCAAATAATCTCTCTTAAAACACAACTTTCTTTGGACGAATTTAAGAAGGGGTGAAACTGTTTGGAAGTGTAGAAGGGTGAAAATTACATGGGGCGAAAATACTGGTAGTCTTATGTCTACAATGAACAATGTAGACTTAGTTTTCTAGCCATTTTACCTTCCGCATGTGGGTTTTACATTTATTTGGCTTTCTTGCAGTGCACGTAGAGGTCGACAGTCTTACTTTTTCCCGATCCTGCTATCGGAGCAGGTACTGCCATCTTCAATATTCTACGGGACCTTTCTCCCTACTGTGGCGTACTTTGCTGTTAAGAAGTTAATTGTAGATCCTTATGTCAAACGGAAAGAATCAGAGTAAGAAATAGAAACATATTTCCTAATAAAAAATCTTTTCTAAAGAATAAATGTCTGATATGTATATGTAGGATAAGATGAGATATTTTAAAAGTAATGACTGAATTTTGAGTTCACAATACAATACAAATTGGGCTCTTTTAATATAACAATGTTTCTCATGTTTGAGTTTTGTAGACTTTATTTATGTTCAGTCAAGATGAACACAAAAATAAAAATGATGACAGATTACCAGTTACATGTATACATCTATATGTACATGAACTGAGAATAAAATTACATGTATATTCCTACAGAAAATTCCTCCAGAATCTCTACCCGTATACTGATAACAATGTCAAATGTTTCAATTATTTCAGAGATCTCAAAAAGAAACAGGAAAGAGATTCTGATGAGCTACAACAAAAAAAGAAAGATGCTGAGGCGGCGGTAAGTGTTCTGTGTGATGAACCCACACCACTGGATCCAAGGTTTTTTTTATAACAACATAAGTTACAGTTATTTTTTGTAATTTTACAGGTGGAATTAATGCAGAGAACTGTCGAAAAAAGTTTGGAGCATGAGACAAACAGGAATGGTTTGATTATTTTGAAGGCCTTGTATGGACGATTAGTCACCCAGGATGGGTAGGTATCACTTGATAGTCATAAAGGTTCTGTGTATTAGTCACCCAGGATGGATAAGTACAGTAGTCTCTTGATAGTCATTTAGACTCTGTGTATTAGTCACCCAGGATGGGTAGGTATCACTTGATAGTTATTAAGGCTGTCTATTAGTCATCAAGGATGGATAGGAAGTCGCTTAAAAGTTATAAAAGTTCTGTATTTTAGTGATCTAGGATTAGTAAGTAATCACTTGGAAATCATCAATGCTTTGTCTATTAGGCACTTAGGATGGGTAGGTATTCACTTGATAATCATCAAGTTTCTATCTATTACTAGTAGTCACTCAGGATGGGTAGGTAGTCTCTAGACAATCATTTAGGTTCTGTCTATTACCAGTAGTCTGTTTGACAAGTCCTCTCTTTCTTATTGTCTAGTTTTGAAATACTGATTGTCATTAATCTTTTAGATTTCTTGGAAAGCTTTGTTCATACAGTTATTGTCAATTTGTCATGTCTTTAGAAAAGATAGGAAGAATCCTGGTTAAATTATTTCCAAAACGTTGTCCAGACAATGATTTCCAGCAATTGTATTACATGTATTTCTCACTACCGAACTGATTTACCTGAAAACCCTATATTTTGTCTCCCAGTGAATTAGTGGAATCAGAATGCATTGATGTGAAAGTCCCACTACAAGCTCAGGTTACTGACTCCCAGCTCATCATCCTGGAATCAAACACCAAGGTACGTCTAACGCTGTCAATCATTTCATTACTAAAAGGAAAAACGTTTTTTACAAGCTGATTATAGATGAAACTACAATGCACTGTCTATGTTCATGATCAGCAACAAAAAAATTGGATTTGATTAGTCAGGCACTGTACCTTACCATGGAATCATTTTAATTCGTGGTGGTCAATGTTCCTGGGTAGCCAAAGTTTTCCTGGTTCGTGGGGACGTAATTTCTTTGGTAGCAAGTTCAGTATAATTTTAATAGATATTAAACAAATGCTTTTATATATATATATATAATATATATATATATGTTCGTTGGGATGTAAGCGAACATTGGCCCCCCAATAACGATGATGATTCCACAGTATTTCCACAAGAATATTTGACTTTGCACTGTGTCTTACAGAGTGACTTGCCAGGGTTTTATGACCCATGTCCAGGACAAGAGAAGAGTCTGTATATTCGCTACAACTTTAGAAATCGACCTCATCAAGTGACGTATGAAGACAAAGACCCCATTCGACTGCCTCTACAGAGTAAGACCTGCCCATCAGGCGATGCCCCTTACATGACACACTTTGTCTTAAATCATATTGTTGTACAATGTATTCATTTGTGGTCCTATTTGTCTAGTAGTGAAATACACGTAGTACATTGAACTGTTGGGAAACTTTCACTATGGGGTTTTCCCTTTGATTGGTCCTAGACCAAAAAATACATGTAGGCTTGTTACAAGTATGAACTGTGTGCATAGATTAAAACCAATGGTCAATCTCACATGTGCTTACATTATGGGCCAAATCTAGGAATTTTTCTCGTTTTTATGAATAATGCATGCCTTTTCTGATTGCACCTTAACATTTTCATGAAGGAAAGGATGACTGCACTTAATGTCGTATTTTGGGCCCTTTTTCTGTCACTATTGTTAAGTTTATTTCTCTCTCAATTTTACTTCAAGTCATATGTTATATAGTTTTGTCAATTTCCAATCGAAATTTATTGTCATAATGGTTTTAAACTGAGTTGCAATAAAATAATTCATTGTTTGCTCTGCAAATATCTTGAATTTAGACTTATCTGCCCTTGATTGATGATAAGACTTATAAATATGCATGGAGGGTTGATCTAATATTGTAATGAGTGGTCTAAGATTAGAATAGCGGTACTATAATTGAACATATTCTCTCTCTCTCTCTCTCTCTCTCTCTGTTGCCATTTTAAAAAAAATATATAACATATAATACTGGCCAGCACAAGAAGCCATTGGTGATCGTAAACCAGTCACTGATGTCAACAATTTACGTGTTCGAAAAGATTTAACAAGTAGATTAATCAGTAATGCACAGAATCGATAATCTCTTAAAGATATCTCAGAGAAATGAAGTAAACATCACTCGATTGGAATAAATTAAAATAGGTATGGACAAATAATACCACTTAGCAGAATACGTGCTACCTTACATGTCACATGACAGGCGTCTTGTATTCACAAAGTTACCTGGGGTTAGAAATCACATGGTGAATTATAATGTTCAACAGGTCAAAGTGTACCGTTTACAACAGAGATCGCAATCGCAAGAAGGAACAGTTTTTTGTATGTTTAACCATGAGCGCATGTTTGTCTATTGATCTCCTTTTAACATAAGCTTATATTTATAAATATACAACTACCATTAAAGGGAGAACAATAGACAAACATGCACTGACTATGTATTAAGTCAGTAAAAAAGTGGGCGTCATCATTATCCTATGGAGATTCAAGAAAATGTAATGACCCCTGCCTATGAAAACGACTTTGTTCTTTGTAAATATGAATTTTATATTGATGTAATTACATAAAGTTGCAGTTAAGACATTGGCAATTCCTACAATTAAAAAAGTCATTTTTAACATTTATTTTGTCGCAATTTTTAAATGTCCTTAAGTGCAGTCATCCTTTCATCAATACATGTAGTGCTAATGCTTATGCATCTATAAACAACCGTATGACATATAACATGATCTTCATTTTCATACAATTAAAAAACAAAGAGTTTGTCTTTCTTAATGATTGATTTAAGATTAGATTTCAGAACACATTTATGTGTTGAATGCTGAATGTCATTGTTACATCATCAAGTTTGTTGTTTCTAGGCATTGTGTTCATTCTATGATAATTATACAAACTGTTATCTTTGTTCCAGGGCATGTGATGCAGGATGAAAAAGATGAATCCTTCGCTCATCAATGACCCTGAAGCGATCTAGGGATCTGATAGGCATTTCCTCGACCAGAACTAGTTTTATCTCAGAATGTTGAAGATATAGACATGAAGAACTAGTACCTGTGCATGTTTTGAAACTTCATAACACAGTTTATACTTTTAAACATAATATGGGTATTATATGGTTTTCTCAGATGCCAAGGCATTAAAACCTTCAATCACACCAGATGCTCTTCCTCTTGGGGAGCAGTTCATTATGCATTCAGAGTTATCAGTCAAACTGTGATGTTACTAGATTATGTGTATTTGAATAAGATTTGTTGACAATAAAAGAGATGTTTTATGTGGTTTTTTAGTTTATTAAGAGTTTTACATTGTTTAACCTTTCTCTCTGAACATATCTGTGTTTTGAATATGTATTTGATTTTTTTATTTAAGTTGAATTTACAAGGTAACATGGTACCGTAGTAATTAATGCTGTATCATGTCTCAACAAAAATTGAAATTATTCACAAATTTTCTTCCCCCTTTTCCTTTGATATGGAATATTCCTCTTATGAGGATCATTTATTTTAATGAAAACCTAAAGAAAAATTAAAATCTGCAGCGATTTCATGATATCATTCAGAGAAAAATGTGTGATAGAAATAGCTTTTTTAATCTGACAATTTTCTGGGGAGAAAAATCATTTTTACATGTTGTATCTCTTATCGGAGAGCCTCTGTACACAAAAAAAATCTGTCTGTTAGCATGGTCTGAGTAAGCTTAGATCCCAGATGTGTAATCTATAGTGTTGATCCTGTAAGCAGTTGGTAAGCCACCCACACCTTACCCCCGTTGAGACCTTAACTCTCTACCCCGGTGCTCAATTAACAGACGATACACGTGTACATCCTTGTTTTCACCAAAGGGCAGTTTTCGGTCGTCTGTGATTGAAACATCCGGCTTAGATTTATTGACCATGCTACAGTCCGGGTGTGGTGGGAAATACTTCGTTCATAGACAAATTACCACCTTGTATCGGGAAGCACGTAATTTAAAAACTTCAACAAAGCACTGCATGCAATAAGCCAAAGAGCCACGACCACCCCCGGTGCCCTTACCCTCCTAAAACAACAGATTAAAAAAATAAAACGGAAAGAAAATTGGCAATGTTATGTGATATTTTTGAGATCATGTGAAAAGATTCTATCATTTATCACTTATATCCCTGTTCATATCAAACAAGATTCTGTGTATAGTATCCTTTCAGTTATAAATTAACGAAAATTATAATTTTAACGGGAAAATCGCACATTGATTTATAGATATATTAATTGCCACAATGTCTGAACTGCATTCGATTGCCGAGACTGTTTGAGTGCCAATCTGACGGACGTCAGTCATACGAGTCTGCTGTTAATTACTATTAATTGCTCCCTGGCCGTTTGTTACGGGTTAGCGGGGATTTGTCAAAGCTGAAATCCGTGTCAAGCTAAACCAAGCTCAGCGTTAGCGACATCATCACAAACTAATTAATAAGTGTTCAGCGTTAGCGACATCGTCACAAACTAATTAATAAGTGTTCGTACCGTTGATTACTTATAGTTGATTGTTTATTACACGAAGCGGTTTACAGCATATACTAACCCTTACCCTGCTGACACCGATGCATTTTTGTTTAATTAGAATGTATAATACCAATAATAATGTTTTGATTTCTTAAAAAAAAAAACAAAAACAAAAACAAAACAAAACAAAAACAAGAGGTAAATAATTAAAGGCTATAAAGGATTTTCATTTATTTAATAATCCCAGAACAAATCAAACGTCAAATCGCATACTACTAAATAAGCAATCTTAAGATTGCTGAATAAAGTTAATTGATACAAATTGTATTAAAACTGTTTTCCATAGCTAAGCATAATAATTTATGAATATCAGAGCATGTTGTAATGGACGAAGAGTAAGATAGCTGGTATGTTATTATACAGTCGGATAAGATGGTGGACATGTATTATACATCAACTTAATTTTATACAGTGCATATGTATATATCCCAGCTTGCTTTTTCTTTGGCGATTTTTTTTTTTTGCCCATATGGGTAAAACAGAAACTTAAATGATGTTATCACGGTGGAAGAAAAAGAACTAAGCAAAACATATTATTTATTACTACCGTTAACCTCTCCTCTCCTTCCTCTCTCTCTCTCTCTCTCTCTCTCTCTCTCTCTCTCTCTCTCTCTCTCTCTCTCTCTCTCTCTCTCATAAATCAACCCCAAAAATGAATACAAACCAACAAAACACACGCTTAATAATTCATTATGTTTTTAACTTGTGCAATAGAAAACAAGTTTTAAAACTTATATTGTCCAACCACTACAAATTAAAAGTCTCTATCAATTAAAAATAAAATGCAATGCATGCTCATGTAAGTGTGGAATTCTTAATGACACATTAAAGTGCAGATACATGTAATAATTCAGTTCCTGACGAAATATCTCAACTTCATGTTAGGAAACCAGAAGACAACATAAAACTTCGTTATCCTCATGGCAAAAAATGTTCATGAAGGCATGTTAAAGTTATTAATTCGTCTTAAATATAACAATTGGGCTATTAAATTTTGTATTTTTATATAATCGTACAATTCCATATCGCAACAGAATATTAAAAGTCTATGTCCGATTTTTTTTTAATTTTGAAATGAAATCGTGTGAATGACGCAATTTTTTTAAAATAAATAAAATGAAGGAAAATCAACATGTAATTACACATATAGGTCTGACGTAGTTATTTATATTTCTGGGAGGTTTGTCAGATATAGATGTGTGAATTCTTAAATACTTTGTCAAAGTTATTTAGTTATTTGTATTGCTTAGAAAAATTCTTAGGTAAATAATTGCATTCCCGTTATCAAATACTCATCATAAGTAATTAAAACAATTAACACAAATTCCGATATGACATCCTCTAATTGAGTGTACAGCTTTCTGGTGACCAATTTGAACCAATCATAACTGTGACACGAAGTTCGAGTCTTCAGATGATTATCAACGACAGTGTATTAATTAATCGCGCTCCAATTATATCCAGATAATCGTCCTGTAGCGGACCAATCAGAATGCCACAGTCTTTGTGTGACATCTTGAGAGCACCGTTTTTCCTCCCTATATAAAGCCCTTTCCTGATATCAACAGTACCATAATCAACATGGAAACACAAGTGTTCACTTCCAAGTCAACCTTCCCACTGACGATCGACAACGACGTCATGGATACAGACGTGGAAATGGTGGATAGCGAGGAGCAGACGCACCGTCTGCGGCTACAGTTAGCGGTGACGGAGCACAAGTTTCGGCGAGCTTGTGAGCAGATAGTTCTCCTGAACTACAAGTTGTCCGGAATGCAGGCCAGGTACGACAGCGCCAAGGAGAGGAACCTACGGACTTTCCGGTACACCTACCGTCTCCAGCTCGCCGTCATCGAAGGAGCCAAGAACGTGTACCACGACTACGCCGTCACACAGGCCGAGAGGATGCGGAGTCTGCAGATGGAGATCTTCGGTGAGATTCCGGACCACTCCGACGGAGACGACGGGGACGTGGAGGAAGTGGACCAGGTGTGAAGCAGCCCATCCTCCTGATTGGTACAGTCCTCACGGCGATCCCAGCCGATCCTCAAGTCACGTGTCAACCGATAGCGAACGCAACAACAAGCAGTTTCACGGATCAACATCCACTGATACAGACAAACAGTGCTACGTGGACGGCGCAAGGAGTCAATACAAAGATGTACGGACCCTTGTGTACCAGATCATCAACGCGTCCTGTGCTCAATTTCATAGGGACACATACCAGTGTTTACGGAACTTTGATAATGACTTTGATATAAATCGGCAAAATGTTTAGAAATTCTTTGTGTTGTATGTTTGTATATAATTAGGATATACATGTACTTAGTAATGTGTCTGCCTTTGTAACTCATCAGTTGATTATAAATAAAAGTTATTATATACATTAACTGAACATTTCTTATTGAGCCCATAATTATTTTATTCAATTTTCACACCAATGAAGATAGCTCCAGGTTGAAATATTGTGTTGATTTCACGTACCCTCGACACACATCATGTACAATAAAGGATTTACTTTAACATTTTCCCGAGGAGTATTATACAGGAAAAATGTGATTTTATTAGCTTTATCGATTATCAGGATATGCAATACATGCAATACATTAATTATATAAATAGATATAAACAAATTTTTAGAAAAGAAATGGTTGAAATTCCGGAGAACATAATGCACCCGTTTTTCTGCATTGATCGCTACCTTCACAGACCGTACATATATAAATTGGCGAGAAAAAAATTTGTTAGATTTGATGTTGTGCATGCACTATATTGTGATAATTCGTTCAAAAGTGACTATTCCATAGCAAAAGAACCAACAGCGCATGTAGTGAACCATTTTATGTTTGCATCTCTGCAAATTTCAGTTACCGGTAATCATGAATCAAGGACTTATTGTGTAGAAGTCTAATAAAAAGTGACTTCCGCTTCATGGGCAAAACAAGGATCACTCATTTGTTTTGTGGGTTCTACTGTTCAAATTGCGCCTATCTCCATTTTTTCTATATTTTAAACTAGCCATGAAAAAATTCCAATATAGCTGCATTCTTGTCAGAAATTTTTACTATGAAATTGTAATTTACTCCTAAAACGACAGATCAGATTGTGGTTTATAAACTTCTGTTAGTCATATTTTCGTGGGAAAAGGTATTTAGAGGCCCTGATCGAAGCATTAATTGGTTTGCAATATATTGCATAATAGAGGAATCTTTTTACTGATAAAATTTAATTTGCCTAAAGAAATCTTTCTACTGATAAAATTTAATTTGCTTACACATCAATTCTTTCATCACAGAAATGTAATGTCTATACCCATTGCTTTCACCTTGTATTTACATAATGAACAACAGTAAGAAATATCTACATACCCTAGGACATGTATTTGCCTGCATCCCATAGCATGGAGATGTTGACAAGAAACAATGCCGGAAATAAAATTGAATTTGCCAGACAATCACCTTTATTGACAACATGTAATATAACAAAGGATATCTTCACTGGAAGCAGTATAACAAACACATCTGTAGAGATTCAAGCTTCACAAAGTTGATACCCCTCACCAGGCCAACTAATTCCTCTCAATAACATTGATTTCATATATTTTAGATACATGTAAGAACAGTTAAAATCAAGAAACTGGAAACCCTTTCTTTCAGTCTGATGGACACCTACATGCAACAAAATATCCTATAATCAAACAGAAATTTTAAATAAAACATTAAGAACTCAGTTAACAATAAAATAAATTCATAATTTATAATTCAACTTTTAAAAAATATTGTATGCATCATACATTCCACAATTTTCTTGTTCCCCTTTGAACAGATGTATTTCTGTTGACAGAAATGCCTCCTACTCTTAATATCAACTAATTTTTCATTTTGACAATTCCTTGATTTCAGAGGACCCCTCTGTGTGAGTTCTCTACTCAGTCTTCACTTTGTCTTTTTGTCCTCCTCCTCTGTCACATTTCCCTCCCCTTCCTCACTTTCCTCTCCTTCTTCTCCCTGTTCCTCCTCATCCTCTTCTTCTTGCTCCTCCTCTAGGTCCTCTCTGTCAACCATTTCAAACTCCTGGTCCCCGTTCTGCTCCTCCTCCTCCCCTCTCTCCGCATCCTGACCTTCACCTTGTCCCTCGTTTTTATCGTTGACCTCACTCTCCGAGTCACCAGCCTCTTGCTCCTGCTTTTTCTTCTTCTTTCCCTTTTCTTCTTTCTTCTTTTTCTCATTCTCTTTATCTTCCTTGGTCATGAATTTGTATGTATATAATGGCTTGAATGAGTCAAAGAATCCCACATCCTCTGTTAGATTAGGGAGAATCCATAAATGCACTTTGCCCAGAGTCAGTAACCACAGAACACAAAACAGGCATCCTCGTACTGCAGAGAGAAAAACATGTTAGACAACAGTTTAAACCAGTGTTCTGTACTTATATATGTATTGTATTATTATGTACATTTGCATTAATTTAACGATAAACTGATGTACAAATTTACATATTCTTTATAAACAAATTCTAGACTTCTTCACTACTTTTATGTACATAATCAATTGCCAAGTTTTTTTTCTTCAAAATATACAATTTGCATACTTTAAACTTCTAAAAGATGGCTGAGCACAACATGTACATATACTTACCCACAGCCAAGAACAGAATAAACCCAACGAAACTGGCTCCCACTAAACTGACGTAGTAGACAGCCACTCTCAGCCAGTCGGGCCACAGGGGGAACACACAGAGTAAAGCAGCACCAAGCACTGAAACAAGAGCAAAACAATGAACCTGTCCTGTAAATGTACAGCGAAACAATGAACTGTCCTGTAAATGTACAGCGAAACAATGAACCTTTCCTGTAAATGTACAGCGAAACAATGAACCTGTCCTGTAAATGTACAGTGAAACAATGAACCTGTCCTGTAAATGTACAGCGAAGCAATGAACCTGTCCTGTAAATGTACAGCGAAACAATGAACCTGTCCTGTAAATGTACAGCAAAACAATGAACCTGTCCTGTAAATGTACAGCAAAACAATGAACCTGTCCTGTAAATGTACATCGAAACAATGAACCTGTCCTGTAAATGTACAGCGAAACAATGAACCTGTCCTGTAAATGTACAGCGAAACAATGAACCTGTCCTGTAAATGTAATGTCAAGTATCGTGTATAATACGCAAAGTTGCCCAAAAAATGGTGAAAAAACAGCAGGTCCTATGTATAATACACATCCAAAAAATGTCAAAATCAACGACTGTCATTTCCCCTAAAACTATCGATGTTTCATGATAGTTATCAAGAGCAATTTCTGTAATTTTGTGATCGAAACATAGCTCAGACGATGAAAATGACAGTCACCATTTTCCCAAATAACTATCAATGTTTAATGATAATTTTATAACCCAAGCGCAATTACTGTAATTTCGTTGTCGGAACTTGACCCAAGCAATATTAGAGTCAAAGTCTCACCAAAAAAACACACAAGCCGTTTTTATCGTAATGAAATCCAAGCACAATTAATTATTTGATCATCGTTATAATTGATGTAAAGGGTACAATGTGAAAAAGAAAATTAAATGGGTGGAGTTAAAAAAAAATCTGAATTTCTTATACGACAGCAAAGAAGTTGAAGATCATCAAGTATGTGGAGGAGAACGGCAACCAAGCTTAGTGCTTAAAAGTAATAATGTTTGCTGATCTAAACCAAGCAACATCAAGAGATATTATTTAATTGATTAATTATAGTCAAACTTTTTGATTGTTGTTAAATAAACATTGTGAAGAAACGTATGTATGTCTTATATCGTCATTATCAAGTCATACAAATGATCAATGTATTTTTAGCAGTGTCTTCGTTTAACTGCATAACTGGACAAAAGTAATCAAGTTAAATAAAATCATAATAATTGCAAATCTTCATGCACTTGAAAACACCCTGTGAAGTCCGACACAAGACAGGTGCATGCTTTTGACACCGGAAATTGTTAAACAAACATTGACGACGCGCTGAGTCAACAGGTGGCTGCTTACGAACAATGGCAAATACACTGGCAATAACTTGTTTGATGCAACGAATAGTGGTGAGAGAGGATAAATATTTCAATACATGGAAATAAAACTAAGAATAAGGTATTTCTGACACAGTAAGTTTAGTATACACTCATACAACTTGCATAACACCCGATATCAGCAGTCATACTCCCGCGGTATCCAGAATCACGGCCTGAAAAAATGGGGTAAAATTTTGGTCCTATGTACAACACGCACCCCCCACTTTTGATCAAATTTTGGCTGAAAAAAGTGCGTGTTATACACACCACTTTACGGTACAGCAAAACAATGAACCTGTCCTGTATATGTACTACTCTACAGAACTCAATTTATCACTCTTATCACACAGGAACAATACCCATCAATGGTCTTGATCACATACTCTTGTGAACTAAATTTTGACAGGAAATACTGCATGTATATGAATTTCACTTACCCATAAGGAGCCCTATAAGAAATGTAGACATTGGCACAGGGTCATAAATCCACACATATATCTGCAGAATAAAACACAGCACAATAATGATTATATCATCTAGGTACATGTACATTCTAGGTCTGAAAGTAAAAAAAAAATACATGTGTACTTTGATACTTGCTAATAGTTTTATCTACCAGTAATTTTCAAGTTGATGTTTGTGCTTAAATATATAATTAGGAAATTCATAGATAGAACTAAAAAGAAACACCTATAGTGAAGTCATGAATTACCAGTACATTTACTGTTTGATAACGATTCATCAGAGCACTTGATTAACTTGATCATATGTATAATGTACGGTAAGTGTACTTTAATGTCATTTGATTTTATGGATCTTAATGCATCACAAACCTCTTCTGCATCAATAAACCGCTGTTCCTCTGCCATGTTCAATCTCAGTTTCTTTTCTTTCTTCTTCTTTTCTTCTTTCTTTGGTTCATCCTTCTTTTTCTCTTTTTCATCTACCTAGTGTAAAAGTAAGTGTAGCTATGCATCCTGCAACTTTATATAACTCAGCAACACGATACTTGATAAAGACTAGACCTGCTGTGTATAAGTAGTTGTTTCTACCTTTTTTTCATCTGACGTGTCTGGTTTATCAGCATCAGAATCTTTAGCATCCTTGTCCTTGATCTTCTTAGTGTCTTTTTTGTTCTTCTTTTCCTTCAATAAACAATTTCCTTCAATATTTTTTATCATCAATCACCAGATATTATCAAAATTAAACACATTCTGAAATCAAATTTATCTGTATTGTTCCCATAGCATAATCATACAGATAATGCACTTGTTGAAGATTATCGTGTAAAATGTGTAATGATCATTTCTCTTTTTATATAAAAAAAATCAATATATCTAATTGTATCATCAATTACAAGGTCTTACATTTAAAATTCAACCTATTACTACCTTGTCATCTTCTATTTCTTCCTCTTTCTTCTTCTTCTTTAACTTGTCTTTGTCTTTTTTGCTTCTTTCAATTTTTGTGGCTCGATGGAAAAGACCTTTCACCATCAACCTGATATTGTACATCGCATTACACATTAATTCACTGAGAATATCTATTTTCAATAATGGTATTCTCTATTCCTCGGTAATCTAAGCTACATATATTTAAATATTAAATATATCTTGGCAAAGTAAGTGGTAATACATGCACATTACAAGCCAATATGACTTGTCAAATATAGTGTGATTGCGTTAAATGTAAGATGATTCGATAACTAAACATTCTTTAAAGGTATACATGTATAAAAAAAATGAAACACTATAGTAATATACCACAGCTGCAATTGTGTTTCATGGGTTTAAAATTCCCATATGTTATCTCAAGTGATAAACCTACCTTTCTAGAAAATAAACACATGATTTTCTGTCTGTAAATTGTATATCACTCTTGGCAGATTTTGCCCATTTAGAATCCAGCAAAGTGTTTATGGCCTGATTTCCTAAGAATAAGATTTGAAAAATATTATGCAGTTAATTCTTCCAAGTTGGACATCAGAATTTATTTAATTAACAAATGAAAAACAAATTTGCAAACCAGTACTAGAGATACATTTTCAGAAAATCAAAGAAGTTGCAAAACTTACCATAGAAGCATTTGACCATATTCTGCATGGGAACAAACTTGGCATCTTTAACTGGACAATTGAATCTCAGGTGTTTAGCGATTGCATACTCTTCTTTAGTTGGCTTCTCATTTTCCTAATTTCAACATATAAACAAAAACAAATAAATCATATTTTCAAAAAATATTGACAGATGTACTAGTCTATATCTACCATGATCTTAAAAAAAAACCCACCAAACTGATCAGGGTAGGTGTTTTGTGAAAATCTACCTCCTGATGACATATAGTGTTATCAAGTCTACATTGAAATTCCTTAACCATTTTTGTTAACGGGTCATTGGGTATATAAAAAGAGAATTAACGTTGATATTTTGTTAATTATTTTTTGGGGCCTGGATACACATAACTGAATATATATTAAAACACAGTAGATTCTTATGAATAAGTGAAATATAAACAGAACACAGCTGTTTCTAAAAACCAAGTAAACCTGAATTTTTCTACAGAAACGTACAATCTCGTGAGTTAAAACACGAACATACGAATTTCTAATCAATAAAAATAACGGTGAAATTCAGACATATTGGTAGATGTTAGCCATACTTGATCAATTTTCTTCAATTTTTTCCTTTTGTCAGCCATGTTTACGTGGACTTTTCTACATCATTTGAATGCTTCGCGACACTGTCAAATGGATGTAAATTTAAGCGTCTATGTGATGTAGTTTTGCATTGGGCGGATCTAATGAAAAAAAGGGGTGTAAAATAGGGTCTACCGTAAAATAGCCGGAATAGCAGAACGCTCATTTACGGTTATTTCAACGGGAAAATATGTTTACACTATTTTTAATTGCTAATTCCATTGCCCCTATTTATACACAGGGAAGGGAGTCTCCCCTCCCATGAAAATTCAGAATAGTCAAGTTACCGAAAATAGTCATTAACTGATCCTCATGACAAACCGAACCCTACCTCCTCCAATGCGCGGATCTAGAGGTGGGGTCAGGGGGATCCTGACCTCCCCTGGAAAATTAAAATTAAATCCGAAAATAGGTCCAGCCCCCCCCCCCCCCCCCCCCCCCCCCCATCGGACCCCCCCCCCCGGAAAAAAAAATTATGGATCCGCACACCCCCTCCCCCCTCCCCGGCCTAAAAATTGGATGCATGCATAATGTCAAATGTTTTGTCTGTTATTGCGTGCACATGTATGCCAAACTCTAATCCCCTCCGAAATTATTTAACACGTGCTATCCGGAAAACACTATGTCATGCAGTCGGTGCCCTCTCTCTAACATCATTCGTTTCCTAATTCAGATTATTTGAAATGATGATGAGAAGCTGTAGTTCATGATTGTTTTAATAAAACTTATTATCAACTTCTCCCATTATACTGACACTTTTTTTTTTTTTTTTTTTTTTTTTTGTTATTTGATTTATCGACACTACATTATGTACATGTACAATATACACATATCACATGTGTGGGAGAAAAATAAAGAATACTATCTTAAATATCAACAAGTCAAGTTGATCACTATAGTATATAAAAAATACTTCAACGATTTTTGATTAGATTTTTTTTTAAGATTATAAATTATAAGGTATGTGCAAACATCCATCCTTAGCCAAACGTTTATATTTAGGTGAGACAAATAGGCATTCAGGAGGTTCAATTTAATAAGTAGGAATACCGGTAGAATAGTATACAGGTAACAACTGATACCTGGATCTTCTGCTTCCAGTTGAGGAAGGAGCTCCGCTGTTTGGCCTTCTTGTTGTTCTCCTGGATCGCACCAGCTCTGTCCGTCTGCTTCTCCTTGACCCGCGTCCGATCCTCCGCCTCCTGCTTCATTTGCTGCCACACCTGTTGGATGTCAAATCCCCCCTCCTCCCCCATGTCACCACCCCCATCTCCCCCATCCTCGTTCTCACTCACTTCCTCCTCATCAAACCCCACACATAGCTCGTATTTGGGGCGGACACGCGGCATGCTGTATAGTAGTAACTAGGACCCGGTATATTTCGGTACTGGGACGGTGAATGGTGTGCAGTACACGGGTAGCTAGGTTAGACTGGGAGAGACATGTTACTTCCGTGTGTCAGAAACATACACCGTGTTATGCAATCTTCGTCCCCCGGGGGTAGCGATCAAGGAAAAGTCATTATTCGGAAACCAAGCTAAAATGGATTTGATTTATACACTATAGTGAGTTATTCATGTATCTTCATAGTAATAAGTATATTTGAGAACAAAATTCTTATTCTTTCTTTTTATTTGTTGAATTAATGACAATACATAATTCATAATATTTATGTGCATATAATATTTATTTAAAACACATATACAAATAGTATACAAAATGGTAATTTGTTTTGTTCAACACATGCACAGAGAGTCTACTATATGAAGCATTATTTCATGTTTATACACAGGATGTACATCGATTCACTCTCTTCTGTGTATAGACTCCATCGACTGTCCACGTGGAACTGTTCGTCTGTGTGTCGATCCGTGGCGTTGTGATGACGTGTGAGGACCGGCTGGGATCGCCGTGAGGACTCTACAAATCAGGAGGATGGGCTGCTTCACACCTGGTCCACTTCCTCCACGTCCCCGTCGTCTCCGTCGGAGTGGTCCGGAATCTCGCCTAAGATCTCCATCTGCAGACTCCGCATCCTCTCGGCCTGTGTGACGGCGTAGTCGTGGTACACGTTCTTGGCTCCTTCGATGACGGCGAGCTGGAGACGGTAGGTGTAGCGGAAAGTCCGTAGGTTCCTCTCCTTGGCGCTGTCGTACCTGGCCTGCATCCCGGACAACTTGTAGTTCATGAGAACAATCTGCTCACAAGCTCGCCGGAATTTGTGCTCCGTCGCCGCTAACTGTAGCCGCAGGCGGTGCGTCTGCTCCTCGCTATCCACCATTTCCACGTCTGTGTCCATGGCAGCGTCGTTGTCGATCGTCAGTGGGAAGGTTGGCTTAGAAGTGAACACTTGTGTTTCCATGATGATTATGGTACTGTTGGTTGCAGGAAAGGGCTTTATATAGGGAGGAAAAAACGGTGCTCTCTAGATGTCACACAGAGACTGGGGCATTCTGATTGGTCCGCTACAGGACGATTTTCTGGAGATAATCGGTGTGCGATAATTATCACACTGTCGTTGATAATCATCTGAAGATCGGAACTTCGTGTCACAGTTATAGTTGTTTCAAATCGATCACCAGAAAGCTGTACACTCAATTAGCGGAATGTCATATCTTGATTTGTGTTAATTGTTTTAATTACTTGTGATGAGTATTTGATAACGGTAATGCAATTGTTTATCTAAGATTTTAGTTTTTTAACAGCTAGTGCACCTAACTAAATAAATTTGAAATAGTATTTGATAAATATAACATTTATATGTACATGTAATAAATCACTGTTGCTGATATAAATAACTGTGAGGCGTAAAAATTGAATTGGAAGTTAATTTATCTTTTTTTATATCATAAATATTTTGGGTCATTTGCGCGTTTACATTTGGAAAATACAATAATATTACAAACCTGTGTATAAATACAATAATATTACAAACCTGTATATAAATACAATAATATTACAAACCTGTGTATAAATACAATAATATTACAAACCTGTGTATAAATACAATAATATTACAAACCTGTGTATAAATACTTGATATTCCTGTTTGCAGACAAAAAGGCCGTAAAAATCGGAGAATGAAGCAGTCCATTGGACCACCACAGGACGATTATCTGGAGATAATCGGAGTGCAATAATTATCACACTGTCGTTGATAATCATCTGAAGACTCGAACTTCGTGTCACAGTTATGATTGGTTCAAATTGGTCACCAGAAAGCTGTACACTCAATTAGCAGAATGTCATATCTGAATTTGTATTAATCAAAAACCATGGGCAATTAATAACCGGCATGAATTTGTATATTTAGCAGTTTATTATAGCTAATACAGCTTTATGCATATGTACAAGTATATTTAGAAGTTTAGTATGACTAATACAGCCCTGTAAGTGGTAGCAGGACCTTAAGGCCCCAAGATGTTTAGGCCCTTAATTGATAAGACGATTAGGCCCCAAGATGTTTAGGCTCCTATTTTAAGATGTTTAGGCACCAACATACATTTTGTTCTCCATAATTATATATATCTTTTTTTTCTAAGTAAATTTTCTAGAAATACAATCTACAAATTATAATTAAGAAAAGTCTATAATCTGCATATTATACTATATTTTATTATTTTTTTATCATATTATTTTCTGATTCTGAATATATTTAACTCTATTTAATTATATATCTTAATTGATTCAAAGCACCGGGTACTTAAATATTGCATATATCCAAGATATAGTGATGACTTTCCTTTACTTTGTATATGATATGAAATAAATTGTTAAGACAATACCCCCCCCCCCCCCCCATATCCTACCCCCTCTCAAGATAGGTGCTAATTAGGAGCAGATAATGAAGAGATCCTGCATTGCAATGTGTTTCACACCTCACTTTGGAAGTAACCTATGAAGAGAAAGGTCCCCAAAAGAAATATCATGTGCAACATTATGTCATATAACACGTTGTAAGGCAGTGCATTATGTTCTAATATTGCAGATATACTTTACATGATCGTTTGTTTATTTGATTTTTGTTTATCATTGAAAATAATAAATCAGTATACATGAATTCAATGTGTATTTAGTTTGCGTGATTGTTTAATTCCACTTATTTCCATGAGGAGATTATCCCAAAGAAATCCCAAAGAAATATATTATTAATCTATTAATGCCTTCACATAAGTTTCTACCCAAATACAAGTTAAGAATTACGCTTAATTAACAGCTAAATTATATAATTTTGGGAGATATTGTTCTACTGATATGATGAAAGAAATAACTTGTGTTTGGGTAATAGGTTGCTTTCGGGATATGATTCTTAAAAATATTGTATAACTCATTTGCTAGTAAGCTAAGTGAAGAATATGATCGATCTTAAAATATTCAAATGTGATATAATTCCAATAATTTAAAAAAAAAAGGCAACAAACCATTTTTTTTTCAAATATGAATAATGTAATGCTTACCCTCATATCATATAACATTTTTTCGTTTCGTCAACTGGGTTCTTTGTGAGGATTGTACGGGCTGATCATGCAAGGTATTAACTAATTTAGCACAGACAGATAACCATGCTGAGTGATAGTGTGCATGCAAGTTTAGAGCATGATGTTCACGTTCTCGTGAATAAAGTATTATATCCAAGAGGGAACAGCAAATTTAAGGAAAATGCATTTATTGGCTTTAAAGTGCTCAAAAGCAGTGATGTTTCAAATATCAATGCATGGGGTTGAGATATACATACATATAAACAACAGGTGCCTAAACGTCTGAAAATAGGTGCCTAAACATCTTGGGGCTTAAACATCTTAGCTTGGGCCAAAACGTCTTGGGGCCTAAACGTCTGTAATTCCAGAAGTCAATGTGGCCAGTGGCGAATAGCATCACTATGACTGGCAATAGAATTATATCCATGCCAGACATATAGGTTCTGCAGTTGTAGGTATTGTACTTAGCCATTCGGATTCAATAAGTAAAAATAGATATGAAAATGGAGAAACCCCCAAAAGTATTGAAAAAAAAGAACTTTTTTTTGGTTGGAAAAAATTTTCAAATACAATGCTGACAATTAATGACAATTTAAAAAAATCTTATATGCATTTGAAAGGTAGCCCAAAGGTGTACTCGTAAATTGAGACAGAAAGAGTAAATGCATGTGTTTTTCATGTACTAGATGAATGATTCTCAGAATGTTTTTTTTATATATTTTTTTTATAAATTTATATATATATTTTTTTCTATTTCAGTGTTTTTTAAATTGTACACGCAGTTTTGTGTGCTCCACACTGTACACTGTTCACAACCATTAGCAGTCCCTGTGATGTTAACCATGCTCCACACTGTACATTGTTCACAACCATTAGCAGTCCCTGTGATGTTAACCAATGAGTATTACTGTAGATTTCATATTCTATAGACACGTCATTGCTCATTATTACTAACAATATAAACTTCATTGGTCAGAAATCAAATGAAAAATAAGATGGCATTATCTTCAATTTAATGTCACAAACAATAATACTGTAAAGTACACGTTGACAGTACATATACACATAACAGTACATATATCTATGACACAATTACAAATGCTTTAAATACGTACGGTATATGCATTTTATATTTACAAAAACTATTTAATTTACCCCAATATAAATGTACGTCCCTCACAATAAAACAGGTTTGATAACATAAAAAATCTACAGAATATTTCAAATTTATTACGTTTGGTTGTGTACAGTATAATGGGTTTTTTTAAGTGGGTGCAAATTTTGTGAGTTTTTATTCCAAAATATTTATATTTTGCCATCTTCTTCATTGAATTTGTGAGTCAAATAAAAAAATGATTTCTGCCTAATATTTTACATATTCATTATGCATTATAGCAGCATATTTGTAGAATTAAAGTTTTCATGACAATTGTATATAGTTCCATTTCCATAACACACCGTTTCACAGGAATTTTATGGTCAAATTTAATCAACAGGGTTTAAAGTGTGAATACACCAACATGAATGTTCGTTAATAGCATGAACAATTACTGTACATGTATAAGTACTGTACATGTGTATTTAAGTGTATTTGTAAGAAGACATTAAGAATTTATCCATATAGCTCTTATAAAAATTGCTGTCAACATAAAATAACAGAGCCAGCACTTATATGTAGATCAGACAATACAGAACAGAACTTAATGAATACATGTACAATTAGGTACAAGTAAATAAAATGTTTATAGAAGCACAGATACTGTACATATAAGCAAATCATACCATAAGTGCTTTCACTAGATGTACAACTTAGTATATAACTTGACACATTCGTAGCATACATGTTCATGTATAAATGTTATGAAGCATGCGGCTGCACATGTAAAGCTGCTAGCAATGTTTGATTGTAAAAATAAACCTGAATCACAGTAACATTGTCATTAATTACCAGTAATCATTGAGTAAAGTGAGGCTTATAATAATTTTTTTTGAAGCAAACTTTACAATCCAAAATTTTAAGATACTTTCATGTCTCTAATTCAAAATGACTTACATTACAGTGTACATGTAAAGGTACATGTATAATCATAATCTGTTATTTTCAGTACTTGTTCAAGAAAGCAAATTGCTAAATATGTCCCTACTACATAAATAATTAATGTACAAACATACAATCAGAAAATAACATTTACAAACTATCATTTGTATACAACTCAATCAGGAAAGCAGATTTTACCGCCAAATCAATTCACACATAATTTTGCAAAAATCATGTTAATGTACATGTACATGTAAGACACACTAAATTTATAAATCACAGGTGACATGCATAACAAAGTATTTACAGGCAAAACATCACAGCACACACATCAGAGGCCCGAGAACCTTTCACCAGAATGGACACCATCCAATGTAACACTGACACAGATTCTCGTGGGAGGTGGCCTGTTTTATCAGGAGGTCCACCTGGGTGGGGACGTCAATCGGATCCCCCTGAGAGAAGTCACGTCCAGTGAGTTTGTCTCTGACCCGATTAATGATGGACAGTGCCTTCTTGTTGATGACCTCAGCCTGGAAATTGTCCCCGCTGACAGAACTTGCGGCCTCAGGGGCAGAGCGTTTGTGGGCGGTCTGATTGATATCAACGTTCTCCAACATGTCCGCCTGTTCCTGACTTCCACCTGAGTATGAATCTTTGGTCTTTGTTTTTCCTTTTGCTGTTGCTATAAATGAAATTTATAGGTTCACAGACATGTTTGTTTAGAAAATTGAAAACAACCAATTTAAAACATCTTAATCAATGAAATTGAAATATTTTTTTTTACAAGGCAAATAAAGTTGAAGCCCTCTTTATTGAAAACTATACATATACCTGGTATATGATTTAAGTCAGTGACCCATTTGATGTGCATATTATTAACAATTTTTATGAATGAACCAATCAGAATATTGTAGGTCAAAGGGAGTGGGCTACATACTGTCCATGAGCCTCCAGTTGAGGAGAGGGTCGTACACGAAGGCCTCCAGCACGGCCATCAGACTGTCCTTGTGTTCCCTCAGCACCTCCATCACACTCTCACAGGTCATCTTGTAGTTACCATCGATACCTGTCACCTAGCAACACACACGCAACATGTCAGACATACATTGTATTAAGATACATCATAGAAGAATAATTTGTAACATTATTCTCACAGAAATGTTTTAATGACACAAAGATTTCAAAGAGTAAATGGGAAAGGACACATGAATATAAGTCAAACCAATGTAAGATATATTTTATCTGATGATCTTATTACAAATAAAACTTAAGTCATTTAAATACAGTATGCAGATAATATTGGTAAGCATAATTCATAATGGTCATGAAATTGTGTAAGTGTACCTCCATAGCATTGATTAACATGCGAGTCAAGCGGAATGGAATCTTCTCGGGAAACTTTTCCCTCACCATGGCAACCTCAAAGCAGTCACCAAAGTCAATATGGATGACCTTGCCACTAGTACGGTCCAACATTAGATTGGAGGGATGTCTGAATTCAAGTTGAAAATTTTTACAAAACAACTCTTATAATAACAAATATGATAACTAAGGCAAGGGACATAATCCTTGAAACCTTCATACCTGTCTCCTAGTCCCAACACATAGCCCACCATAGACATAACAGCCAGGGAGCGAGTATAGTTCGTACGTCTATCGAACCACACCTGTCAAATAATGAAGCACACACCTTAACATCTCTCTAGCATTTATGAAATTGGGTTTAAAATTGTTCACTATCAGAGTTTTATCCCCCAACACATACATAGCATGACACTCTGTGCTTTACCTCTGAGCTGGGGCTCTTGTACCACAAGATCTTAGCCAGGTCATCTCCCTGGGTGTGCTCCAGAGCATGCTCAAATACCTCCACCTTCTGCATCAGGGTCAAATGGTCATAGTCCGGTGCCATCTGTAAAACATTGATACATACTTGTATATACATGTAGTAACCAAAATTCTGATCTTAGATACTGAAAATCAACGTTTGTTTGTATATGAAATTTTTTTTGCAAGATTCGAAGCTATATCATGGTCACAAATATTTTTCACTGCAAACCATTTGGTCCACATGAACCAGTTTAGCACTGGTAAATTAGTAAATAAAGTCCTGGGGAATAGGCTGGTTCACATTATTTCAGAACAGTACTTACTCTAAGCATAAGCCTGTGCTCTATGTTGAGCAGAATTTTCTTTTTTTCTCGGTAGTCACGGATGAGGGAGTGTAGGGTGTCTGTGTGGGGAACCCAGCCAATCAGGCCAGAGTTTGTGGACAGGGGGATAACAGAGAACCGCTGAATCCTGTCAATAAGCCAGAATGAAATGAAATATAGCAATAGTGAAGACTGTAGACTTGTGCATATACATGTATATGCTTGCAAAGCAAATACGATAATATAATAAAATAAGCAAAATTTACTATTAACTCCCAAACAATACAAACTATGTTGAAGAAAAGATAATATAGTAAAATTTCAAACAAAAATTAACAACTTTCAAATCAACAAACAACTTTCCAATCTATTTTTTAAAGAAGATAGTGTCTTACGTAAGGTTCCTTCGGAAGGTCTCTGGATTTTCCACCAAGAGAGAGTTGACTAGTCCAAAGAGCTGCATGACTCGCTCGTCTTGTCGCAGATCCTCATGTCCCTTCAACAGGAACTGGAAGTCCTTCCCATTGGAACCTATTAATAAGGGAACAAAGTGAAACAACTAAAAGTACATATTCCATTTCTATTTGATTAAAATACAAAAAGGGCATATGTTATTCTGCAAACATTAACAAACTAGTACCAATGTTTTGAATGATATTGATGTGCTATTTAGTCAGATTTCCTTACGGTATTATCAGCTTTTAACTGCAATAATGCACAACTAATATACAATGTACATTATTTTGATCGAATTTACCAATCTACTAAGTCAAATTTAAAAGTACACGCATAAGGAATCAGTATGGTCACATAAAGGCAAGCCACTTACCAAATATGCTGAGTTTTCTGGGCCTCTGCTTTGAGGTAATGACTTGCAGTGAGCTCTGGCAGCGTTTGATTTTGACGATCGATTGGTTTGGTTCATACTTCCCAGGCACAGCTAACTCCAGATCTTGACAGCGGAGAAGTTTAGGAGAAACATACTGAAGCTCCAGGGATGTCAGCTGTTAAAGGTAAACAATACAATAACCAGTAAGTACATATATACCTACAAGACTAGACTAGAACCTGGTTATGATTAAGTGTAAATTTTCTAATATGCACCCACCACCTTTTACTCTTGGTAGGACAGTATGCAAAAGTCTGATTAATTCTACATTTGACTGAATGCTATCAAATCAACATTCCTTTCTAAATGTACATGTAGACTTACATGACACTCGAAGGTTTTGACCTGCAATGTTACCTGTACAGGTGACGTTTACCTGAGGCAGCTGTTTAGAGATTCTCCTGAACACGTGGTAGTAGAGATCCCAGGCCTGGGTCAGGTCCTTGACGTTCTCTGATCTCTGGTACTTCCTACACCACTCCTGGGCCTCCATCAGGTCACGGCCGTATGCCTACAGAGTAACACACTCCATAAAAACACAACATATATCATTGATAGGATGAATTAGAACAAACAAATAATGAAACTACATGTAAGTAGTTACCTTACTCCTAAAGTGTAATACACTGTAAACCGACTTTTATTCACGATGACTTAATTTGTCAATCTATCAGTAATAAATTAGTCCATGATGTTGTCTAAATTTTGTGAGTAAGCTTTTTTCAGTTAGACATCAAAGGACTGGTTCATGATTATAAATATTAGTGATGACTGGGCACCCGGTAACTTCAGAATATTTCTCTCACACAAATCAAAGTTGATTTACAGTACACTGCTGTGGAGTTACAAAATGATGCCAATGTTTACCTGATTAAACGAAGTTTCCTTGAGAGTCTGGGGACCACGCTCCACCATGTTATGTAGCGGCTCAAGGGAAGAGAACATGCCCTTGATGTCCCTCTCTCCAAAGTACAGTCTGGAGGCCTCCTCTAGTCCCTCATGCCACAACTCATGCCAGAGTATGGCCACTCGGATCAGCTCCTCACTCACCTAAACAACAACAAAATTAGTTAATACAAATTATGCTTAATATGAACTGACTTTCAAGAATATGACTATCTTAGATTGGTATGTGACATGATTAAGCAGGTGCTTCTTCAAAATAATGTACAATAAATGTAATAAATACAATTGTCATGGAGCATAAGAGGGTATTTTTTGTGACTCAATTTCTGAATAGAATAGAATAGAAAGAACTTACAGTGACTGTCTTGTTTTAGTAACAAACATAATGTTATATATGTACATGTACATGTATAAGACATTTGGATCTTACCAGCATGGCCTGTTGTACCAGAGTGTTGCTGTGTTCACACATGTTCTTCAGAATTTTGTTGGCTGCTGTTTGGCGGGCAGGAACGTTAGACTTGGAGGCCACAGTGAGGGGGTAAATCAAGGCCTGAAATAAATGTACATGTAACAGTCCAAGCATCTTACATGTAAATCAGCCTCTTATAATCATCAACTTACATGAACATTCAAATAAGGCCGAAATTGTTGTAAAACGTATAATGTGGGAGGCAGGTACTTTATTTTTTAATTTTATTGCAAGATTTGAAAAGTAGAAAAATTTAATTTTCATACTTTAACTTCAAATTTAAAATCGATTATTAATCTTGAGACAAATTACCTGTGGGTGAGCCTTGCCGATGTCGATCAAGAGCTGACTGATGAGACGACTGACCAAGGGGCGGGGAATGTCAATCCTGGCAATCAATTGAGGAATCACCTACAAATAAAAAGAAATAATTCACCTTTCTCAAGGCAAACCTAAATAATACACGCACATGTACATGTGCATGTATGTACAAGTAAAGTGAATAGTTTTTAGAATCCAATCACTCACCTGTAGCCAGTTCTCCACCTGTATAGTTTTCAGTCCATCATTCAATGCCTCGTATACCTCTAACCACTGACCATAGTCAAACATCAGCGTCAACAACCTACATGTAAATATGAAACAAAATGAAGCATGTAAATTCCTACTTCCTGGATCTTCTCTAACAGTATGAAGAGGTAATTAATACATGTATAGAGTCATGATGCCTACAAGCATCAAGTTACTAGAATCAATTTACCTGAGTGTGTCCTGTAAACTTTTATTCTGAGACAGAGAGATGGACCTAAAGAATCCCTGTACAGCTAGGACACAGTATTTATGCATCTTGGAAGCGGTCTGTAAGCAAAGAAACAAGATCTGTTAAAATGCAACTCTACTGAACAAAAGATCAACTTTAGTTATAACTATGAGGGACGATAAGGGTAAAGGGAGTGTACATATTGTAGTTTCTTTAATATTCAGTGGTATCTCAAATCTATTGGATATACATGTAGTAAAACTCACTTTTGAGGATACGTACATTTAAATTCATAGACAATGGTTCTTTGAATAAAACCTGTTATCAGGTATCTTACTCAGATGAGAATTTAATCTCGTAAATATTGTATAAAACATATTACCGAGACACTGGTTTCCGTCTTTGGTGAGAGGGGGGCGTCTCCTCTCCCTGGAGGGCCAATATCTCCGGGGGACTGGGGCTGATTGCCTAACTTCTCTGATTGTTTGTAAAATAAGACCGCTTCATAGTTGATTAAAGCCCATCCATGCCATGCCTACAGTAAACAAATTACAAAAATCAATCAATTGAAATTTTTTTAAGTTAACATGTACTTGGTGAAATGGCTTTTTCTGATTGAGGAATTTACTCCTTACCTTGTACCAGTATTTGTCGTATTCTGTGGCCAGGCTGTAGTACTCCAGAATCTGGGTCACCGATTCCTCGTTCACTCCGTACAACATGTCCGCCCAGTCTCCCAGCTTCAGGTAACACCTGTATTATTACAAAATATGGAAAAATTGTATGAAGAAAGTCAAACAGAGTCATCTACATGTACATTATTCACAGGATAAAAGATATTTAAGTAGGCCTGGAAAGTCTCAAAGTAGCGTGAACCCAAATTCTCATTCACAAAATTAACTGCTTATATATTACACTATACTTATGGCCATTTGTATCATTAGAAAGCATGTGTTCTTGAAGATAGCTTTGAGGAGCAAGGAGTGACTACTGTTGGGAGTAAGTAAATATTTATATAGCTTCACTAATAAAACTCTAAAAAATAGACATGACAGCTTATTAAAGTGATTTCATCATTACATGTATATCATTGAAGATTATATCTATGATTTTAAAATTTGAATAACTTTACCTGGCCAGCAACTTGTTCAATTGAGTTCTTTGTTGAGTATCCTCAGGAGTAATTAGCTGGAGAGCCCGAGTTTGAAGTGAGTGTTGGACAAAATGTTGCAATTTACCATAAGCTTCTTTCTGCAAATTTTGATTTTTCTATTTCAGTATGTGAACATGAAATTGTGGCTACAGTTTATTTAAATATGACAAATGTAATACCCTTACATATAGCTGTAGATTTAATAGTCTTTTTACCTTCTGATTGCTCTTCCACATATGTTTGAGGTAAGCAAAGGTGACCTGAGGGTTAGTGGTAGGAATGGGCTTATCACAGTTTTTAGCAGGGTCCATTCCCAACAGCATCACCAGAGTCTTTTGGGAAAGGGCCTACAATTTTATACATTCTTTAATGTAAAGAAGACATCAATTTCTTTATTACTTGTAATGTACAAGTAAATACATGCATAGAAATTTCCTGCAAACAAACACAAAGAGCTGATGCACTAGTCCAACATTGTAGAAGAACTGTTGAAAAAAGAGAGGGATGCAGCTAGATAGCCTAGCTGGAATGCTACAAAATCAGCATCTTGGGGAAAGAAAGAAATAGAAAGATGGCATTACGGCCTAATGTGCCTTCTGGCATAGAGAGAATTTACATGTAGGTTAAGGTAAATCTATCACTGACCAGTCTTCCACTCTTCCTGCACAGGCTGGCGTACTTCAGCCAAGTCTTCATGTCTTCCAGGGGTGACACGACCAGGGAGCGGACCTGGATGATCTTCTGCCAGTCTTCCACCACGCGCTGACAGCCCTGAAGGCGGTCCCACCACATGTGCTTGATGGCCTCTTGTCGCTCGGGGACCAGTTTAAACTGCATGACCTCCTCAAGCTCCGACAACATCTGGACATTGACCATGGCCTGGATAACAGAAACAACTCCATAAATATAAAATAAGTATGCTCAAAGTCATAAAAAACCAGTGTAATTAGTTGGGGATTTGAGACTTGGTTTTAGAGATGTGAAAAGAGTGTTCACCCCATAGGCTCTGTTGTAGCTCTCCCCTGCCATAGCTGTCAACTCTGTGTCTAGAATATCTCTGGCTTTGTCAATGCACTGAAATCAGAAACAGTGATATTCTTAATCCTCCTTAGCCATAACAATAATATGGGATCACATTTTATTCCATCAAATATTTTTGTATTTATTACCACAAAGTGTGTACCTGTTGTGCTAACTGGTAGTTCTCTGTATGAAGAGCGAACACAGCACGGTAAAATGCCCCGTTGTAACTGTTCCTGGGAATCAGACACATGTACTCCTCCATACTGTCCCACTGACCTACATAAACCACCGACAGTTACAAATCAATCTCTTGACCATACTGCCCCTCTGACCTACATTAACCACCAACAGTTACATATCAATCTCTTGACCATACTGCCCCTCTGACCCATGTAATACACAAACAGGTATAACTCAACCTCTTTAATTTCCTGTTCCAGGGATTCCGTACTTACCCAGACCCCAGGCAGCTGAGGCAGCCATTCTTGCCATGTTGGTGCGATTCTCATCACTGCTGGTCCCCCACTTCTCACAGGCAATCTGATGAAGGTTACCCCTGGATTAAATGGTGAAAGAAAAACAATGATTCTTGATTCTTAATAACATGATAAAGAAATGGAAAAAAGGGAATAAATCATGGAATCAAATCTTAAATCTACATTTACACCAATACAATGTACTGTACTAGAGCTTCCATAAGTACATTATGTAAGAGTATCCATTTATCATACACATATCAAACTGAATAAGCCAACTCTGTAATAAACCTACCACTCTGCTAATGCCTCTAGACATCTCATTCTGCCCAGAGTCAGGTTGAAATCCTCAGGTTTTTCCTCCTGTTTTTTCTCGTAGGCCTCTAGAGCTTTATTCCATTCATGGAGCTTCTCATACCAGCTTTCTTGTACTTTCTACCAATGGCAAACATTAACTAATTTATATTAATTTTCCAGAACCTTTTCTTATCGTAAACAAATTTATCATTAAGATAATAGCACTATATAATTCTGGATGATGTCAAATATTATAGTTATGTTTGTGGCTTTAATAATGCTATTCTTTTTTTAGCAATGAATAACAAATACTGTATACGTAAGACCTACTAGGAAAAATGAAAATAATTGGGAGCTCCATACCTTGTCTTTTACATGTATATCATGAAAATCTCAAAATGATTTTGATGTTAGTAAGTCTTACCACATCAGTCCTGTGGTTCTGTGCATACTGCAGCACACCAGAGGCGGACTCAGGCTGTTGTAGCTTGTTGTTAATACTAGAAGTAAACAAAGGCACATGTACATATAAAACTACACAAGTAAGAGACAACATGTTGTATTTTGACACAGTTGCATTGACATCATTCAGAAGTCACATGACAGTCACCTGATCAGAGATTCGAGAGTGGCTGTGGTGGGCCCCCTGTGGAATTCTTCTTCCTTGTAGTGTAGAGCCTTGGCGTACGCTCGGCACCTCATCGCCCGAGATCCCAACAGTGAGGTATCCAATGGCAGGGGCCCCTGAAAGATTAAATCATTCCATACAATAGTCTTAATTCATTATGTGATTGATAACTCTTCTAAGATTTATGACAGCTGTTACCTCATTTCTTCTTTGTTACTCACTTTATCGCAATGTTCCATGAACTCTGCCAGGTTAAGAAGAGTCTGAGTGATCTCTGGTATTTCCTGAGATGTGAGGGCTTGCTCGAGACTAAGAATGAGTTCATCTTGCTGAGCCTCTGTAAGTTCGGTCCAGCAGGACACAAAGGCAGCATTGAACAGATCTCTGAAAGACAAAACTCAGTTATCTTTGACTAGAGGAATAAAACAGGCATGACTTTAAATTGAGAAAACAAAGCTTTGGTAATGAGGTCCAAGCCAGTGTCTTCATATTAAGATTAGTATCTCTGGAGAGGAGATGGGGCTTACTTGGCAAAAGAGTTGTAATGAGATGGGGACTAACTTGGCCAGTGAGTTGTAATGAGATGTGAACTCACTTCAAAAGTGAGTTGTAATGAGATGAGAACTTATCGATTTTACTTGGCCATGGAGTTGTAATGCGATAAAGACTTACTTGGCCAGTGAGTAGAAATGATATGGGCACTTTGGAAGCCAGTGAGATGTAATGAGATTGGGACATACTTGGCCAGTGAGTTATAATGAGATGGGGACTTACTTGGCCAGTAAGTTGTATTGAGATAATGAGAAGGTGAGATAGGGACTTACTTGACCAGTGAGTTGTAATGAGATAATGAGATGGTGAGATAGGGACTTACTTGGCCAGTGAGTTGTAATGAGATAATGAGATGGTGAGATAGGGACTTACTTGGCCAGTGAGTTGTAATGAGATAATGAGATTATGAGATAGGGACTTACTTGGCCAGTGAGTTGTAGGTCTGGGCCAGGGCCCAGCAGGACCTTAAGGCTGGGGATGGGGACTCCTTCAGGAGCTCTATACTCAGCCTCCTCAGCCATTCCATCCAGTCCTCCTTGGATTCCTTTCTCCCAGCCTCCAATGCCTAGAACAAAATGAAAAATTTATAGAACAGTGCTTAATCAACAGTTTAACAAAAAGTCCCCCCCCCCCCCCCAAACCAAATCATTATTTCTTGTAGGTCTACAAATAATTTCTGCAAACAGATATCCAATATTTTCATTTTTTCAGTATTTAAAAAGAATCATCAGAGAAAAATTGTATGTACAATACGTACATGCATGTCAAATCAAAATCATATAAAATTGAACATGTACCTTGTCCTTGTAGAAAATGTTTGAATGTTTCTACAAGTATATGTACACAGGTCCTTTAAATGTATATTGATCAGATAAATCATCCCCTATTTCATTCCTTCTGGTCAACAGTTAAACGTATTTCTACTTGACTGAATATTTTATTGCATAAATTTTATTTTATAGACTATCTTACCAATAAACATCTGTATTTGAGACCATCTTACCTTTTGGAGATTTATAAAGCTGACATGGAGCTTCTTAATCACAGCTGTGTCTGCCATTGAATCACTAGATTCCGGTGCCTTCCCACGATTCTTTCTATGCTTCAATAAAATAGGATCATCTTCTTCCTCAGCAATGGTTGATGCCTAAAGGTAAAGACACCAAACAGTGTACATTTCAGAGTCCATTTCAGGAAATTTTGTATTTAAACTGTTAACATACTACTATTATAAGAACAATTTGACTGACCTTGAGAATCCGTGCCATAAGAATGAAGTATCGCTGGTGAGCTATCTTGTGTTTCTGTATCACGCGCTGGACCATCGGAATGAAGATGGTGAACTTTGGACCCATCTGCATCACCATGGCACACAGTGTATCCATGGCAGAGGTCTGTAACTCGGGAACACAGTCCAGGGTCCTCACCAGGGGATGAATGATCCGGGAAGCAAACTCTGTCAGGTCAAGGGTCAAGGTCAACTTATCTACTGTTTCCAAGGCAATCCTAAAATTGGAAACAATAGACTTCAACTGTACACTGTGAATGTTTTAAAAAAATTATGCAACTTATTCAGTGAATATGATGCACTTTTTCCTGTTTATTTGTTTACTGACCTTTTGACGGAGAGAGGGACATCTGGGCTGTCAAACAGCTTCACTACAGGAGGGAGAAGAAGATGCAGGTAGTCATCGAGGTTAGCTCCAAACAATTGTAGGGCATTCAGTAACTGTACGAAATAAAGTTTACATTCAGCATAGCAACATAAACATATTCATGTACATGTATATATACGATACTACGCAAAAATACCTTGGAAGGTAAATATATTTTTTTTGATTGATAAAGTGCTGTACCACTGGTAATTCGTTCAAAGTATTACCAAAGGTAATTTCTACAATGTATCAGCAAAGGTATTTCCTACAATGTATTACCAAAGGTAATTCCTACTATAGATTACTAAAGGTAATTCCTACTATGTATAACTAAAGGTAATTCCCACTATGTATTATCACAGGTAATTCATATAATGTATTACCACAGGTACATGTACATGTAAATCACACAAGTGTTAACACAGGTACATGTAACTGATACAACATGATAAATCCTACAATACAAGACATTGACCATGTACTGACCTTGCCGGTGACAGCCCGATTGTCGCTGGAGTCCTGCATGAAGACTTTGAGGATCTGGGGGATGATCTGGGGGAGGTAGATCTTGAACTCTGTCCCCAGGGCCGTCACAATCTGCTCCACCAGGTTAATGATCGTGTTCTGCATGGTGCTGTTCGGACTCCAGTACTCCTGTATTGGTCAACCAAAGGTATTTGTAAATGTATTTAGAAATTGTCTCAATACTACATTAATTTCAAAGTACTTATTGATCAGTAATGACACAAAGTAATTGCAGAAGTTCTTCTTGCTTGGTCTAGTTATAATACAGAAACAAGAAAATATTTCCATATCACACCTTGCATCTTTATGAAATGATCCTGGTATGTATGTTGACTTGAAATCAGTGTGCTTAAATATATTGTAAGTACTGTACCTTTATAATGGTGAAAATATCATCGAGGTAGTTCCTGATGTGTTGTTTCACAATTGCAATAATGACTCCCAGTTGTTGGAACAAGAACTGTTTAAAAAATAAAATAATCATATTTCATGTATCAACATTTGGTAATTCTTCATAAAACAATTTGTAATGTGTTCAAAATTAGAGTATTGCAACAAAAGAGAAACCAGTATAGAGATTTTAACCAGCATCCATTATGACCAGATCCACTTCATAACAAATGCCTTTAGTAAACATGACATGACCTAACGTTAATACTGACCTCTCTAAACGTCTGATCTGCGGACCTGATGACAGCCAGGTAAGCTGGGATCACCTGCTGGATGTATGGAACACACTTGATTCCCAGACTCTTGAAGATGAACGTGATCGCCTGGACCACCATCGTATGGTGCTGCGAGAGTGACGGATCGCGGATTATCCGCATCAGTGTTGCTATGGCAATGGCTGGATAGATCTCCTCCAGAGTGGTAGAAGCGGTCATGTTGGCTAACATTTCACTTGTGTTCTCTGGATAGAAACATACAGATGTATTGAATGCATTTTTTTTTTGCTATCAATATTACTTTACCTCAGTCTACATTGTATGAACATCACAGAACTTTTTAATTAATTTAGAACAGTATTCTACATCTGGCAATAAGATGTGAGTCAAGCATGGATAAGTTTACAGAGACTATAAAGGTCCCACCAGGCTGAGTGCTGTCGGAGGATAGCTTGGTATCAGATGCACTGACAGACTGAGAGTTGGATTCATTCCTCTGAATCATTCCCTGGTTCATCTTATGTTTGTGTGGATCAAGGGCTCCAAGCAAACCAAGCACACGGATCACCTATAAGGCCATACTCAGTAATAAATCATGTTGAAAATACATGTAAACACAGAAAAAGATTTAAAATCATTACACATGAATCATTTATCTATCAAACAATTGGGATAATGTTATAAACTCACTTCTCTTCTGATTCCTGTAGCTTGTTCTGTTTTCAAGAAGTTAAGGAGAACTTCCAGCAATGAGGGGTAGCGTTTGTACGGCTCAATCACGTATCCTGTACTCTCAACCAGCTGTCCCAGGGTCCACAGTGCAACCTACAGGTACATATTGAATTACATGTACATGTATATGTACATGAGTATTATTGCATTTTAAATTTCACTGATGAAAGAAATTCAACTTATATGGTACAATTTGTGAGATACAAATGTAACAGTGTTTCAAAAGCAGCAAAAAATTCAAAACTTGCACTGTTAAATTATCATAGATTTTTTATGAAACTAAACTTACCTCTCTTTTCTGTAGAGATGACGAGTCTTGCAACATTTCCAAGATCAAGGGAAGTAACTCATCCATCCACTTCCTCATCTCTATCCCACTGACCTACATTAACAACCAAGACCATCGCATTGAGTCAAACAACAGAACTAAAATATGTAAATGAAAAGAGGAGCAGACAATTTTTTGTAATGATTTCTTTACTCTTGCTGCTCCTCTACCTGTGCCTGTTCTCCTATGGCGACCAGCACACTGATGGTGACGTTGGGGTTAGGGTCGGGCTCCTTTAGTTTGGGGATCAGGGCGTTCAGTATGGGCTCCATGTATGGGCGCACCAGACGGGCAGCGTTAGCCACCAGGTGGCCCAGCATCTTAGCAGCTTGTTCCTTGTTTCTTCCCACCCCACTGTACTCCAACTCTGTTCTGATCTGTGCAGAAGAATATGTTCATGTATTACTGCCTACACTTTAATGTTAGTTTATTCAAGGACATCTATATTACAAACATGAAATGACAAATTTATCATCTCTCGACAGAGACGTTAAATACTTTAGAAAATTTCAAGAAACAGAGAAGTTAGGTATAATTCTTTCATTATTTTGGGAATAATTGTACATAATATTCAATTCAATTTCTACTAAGAAAACTTGGTGTGAAATATTTTTTCTTAATGTCAGATACTATAATATGAAAAAACAACAAAATCTGTGTATACCTGAATAAGTGTTTTCCTCAAAGAAGGCATGACATATGCGGGGTTTTTACTGCTAAGTCGACCAATGATACAAATTGCCAGCTCACGAATCTCAAACACCTCATCATTCAGGGCCACAAACAAGGCGGATAGATTCTCTGCTTGGGCTAGATGAGGATCGAACCGGTCATCCATGGAGACCAGAACACAGTATCTGATGTCAGAATCTGAAACATCAAAAGGTTTATTTATCACCAGCTGGATCAACATGAATGTAAGAGTATCACTTGAAATACAGTAGTTTCTATGCAACAGCATTTATGATATCCCAATACATGCATTACATTTATGACTTGCATGTACATACATGTATTAAGGAGTTACCCTCCCTCCCTCAGTTTCATTGACCTACATTTATAATGACCCCATCCTACCACTCACCTGTGTCTGTGATGCCCACCACCAGCAGCTTATGTAACACCTCAGCTACTGTATTCATGGCCGCTATGCTCATCTGTCCTTGACTATTGGCAAGCAACTGAAACAAGAACAATCAAAATGCATTTATTCTGTATTTAATTTACAATGTACAATGACCCTTTCACAAAGAATGACTACAGTGTGTTTCATACCTGTAGAAGAGGAGTCAGCAGCCGAGCACAGGTACGGACGGCTTCCATGCGTATCTCCTTGTGGTCGCTGGACAGATACTGCTCAGCACAATGCTGGACAAACTGGGTCAAAGAGTGACCTAAAATTACAAAACAAAGAGTACATGATAATATGAAAAGATTAAGAAATCTTAAATTCAAGCCAGGGTTCGACACTAACTTTTTTATGCATTAGTCCAGCCGGACTAGTGCCTGATAATTTTAACTAGTCCACAGGCAATTTTATTTGCCTGTCAAAAATAAATTAAAATGCATTATTTGCCTTATTAAAAACACACTTTTTAAATATAATTTGTAAGAAAGGGGTGCGTAATATATACAATAATGTTTTTCTTACAGGTGTTGCACTGGTTCAGTTGTATTGTGCTATGTCATACATAAAAATGAGCTGCGTATTCACTATCTCCATGTACATGGTGTAAACTTTTTATTCGTCCGACCAGACTGACTAGACAGAAATTTTGTTAGTCCGCATGAAAATCTATTAGTCTGTGACTAACGGACTAAGGTTAGTGTCGAACCCTGCAAGCATATTTAAAACACCAAATTAGGCTCCAAAGATACATTTACATGTGTTTTGCAAGATGTTCACCTTCAAAATCAAAGCTTCCCAGAGTTTTTAATGCCAGTGTTATGCTTGTGGCATCTTGGATGTCTGCCAAATTTGTTAAAGAGGCTAAAATAGAACAAAATGAAAATCAGATTTCTATGCATGAAATCACAACACAATCAAATCTCCAAACCTTGAATAAATAATGAACATTGTATAATTATGACTAAAAACAAAAGTAAAAAAAAAACTTTACCTGACATAGGGAAAGGTTGTAGGGGACTTTTTGGGGCCCCAGGGTGGCGGAGTTGTCTCCCCATTAAGATGAGTGAGAGGTTCTTTAGCAGCCCTTCCTGAATCTCTTTCTTTAGTTGTGGGATCTGTATGGCCAGATCACGAAGGGCTGCAGTCAAAGCAGGACTGAAGAAAAACATCACATAACAGTGTATAAACTTGGAAAAGTTGAAAAAGTGATAAACAAAACAATAATTCTTTTGCAGTTTTATCTTACCTCAGACCAGTGGCAAACATGGAGTCTAACAGATCTCTGACATCCTTAATCATGGCTGGACCTACAGCTCGGGCCAGCATGCTGATACAAGTAAAAACTGATGGATCTACCACCATATTCTTCTGTTTCCTGTGATTTATCAATACAAATTTCATTCAAATCTCATTTCAATGCTAAACTAGTAAAGAAATCTGTAAAAAGTATAAGCATAAGCATTGTAAGAAAGAGTTCTAGCAGTGAAGACTTTACGAGATTATCATGTCATCAGCAAACATACTTAGCTGGTAGGTCTTTGGGAGGGAGGGAAGCCCTGATGACCTCCAGGATCCCGGGTAGGTATCTGACAATGTTGTCCTGGACAGAGATGGCCAGTAGTCCAATGGCCTGGAATGTGGAGGTCTTGTCTCGTGTTGTTTTTAGTGACCCCAGCAAGAAGCTTATTGTTTCATCTAGGTACCTATCCAATTATCAAAAAAATGCAAACAATATCAATTTCTTAAAAAGTCAACTTATCCTTTTATTACAATAATACATATTATTGAATACAAGGATATTACTAGACATTCAAGATCTGATTCAACACTTACAGTCGGGAGAATTCATGTGGTTTGAAGGCGGCAAGACGAGGGAAGATGACTTGTAGAATCAGCTGGATGTGAACACTTTTGCTGTTTTTGTGTCTCAAAAGTAGGGCACACACCTTCAAGACAAATGCACATAAATATACATACAATTTAGGTCAAGTCTCACTGATATTCCTCTTTCTTTTAATATACCTTATCAAAATGACTTTCCACTAGCTGTTTACAAGTTCGACTTTCAAAACTGATTTTCTGCATGTTATGTCGATTCCCAGACATAAAGTTGTTTATGGGGAATGCTTTGTGTTGGAACTGCTGCAGGGCTAGAGAACTGGAGGGTGATTTGTGGGTCTTTGACATTTCCTTAAAAGTAAAAAGGATATTTCATTGTGGTATATATGTATTTTGCATTTAGAACAAACAGCAGAGTCATCATTTAAATTGCAGTAGTATCTTTGTATAACATAAACATCTAAATGCCCTCAGACCTTAAGAGTCCTTTCATGTTGATACTGCTGGTTAGTTATATCTTCCATTTCCATTCTTAGCCTCTGTAGAAGGAAAGTGGGTAAACATTGATATAGTACATAAAACCAAATTATAAAAATCTAAAAGGTTTTGATGTTTTACATCCATGTAAATTTGATAAAAACACCTTCATCAAATCTAACTGACAAGTATTCCTGTGCAATGATTTAAACCCATTTCCTATTACCTCTCCCTCAATATTACTACATCTCAACAGCTCATTCATTATGAGAAGGGATCCATGTGCCCAGTCATCTCGAGATAATTTCTTCTCTCTTCCCTGCAACTCATCATACAGTTTCACAGCCTCGTCATAGCATTGCTAATAAAAGAAGACATTTGTTTACCATAAATATATGATATTCATGTACATTTGTAATCAAATCCTTGTAATATTGTAATAATCTAATTGCTTCGTACCCTGTACCACTGAGCTTTCTGAGTGGCCTTGCTCTCTCGCTGTGAGGTCACCGCCAAAGCTGCCCTCAGGGCTGCAACAGCTCCTTCTCTGATGTTGGGCTAAAATTTAAAAAATAAAATCATTATTGATTTCAAGTATGTTATAACAACAAAATTCTTGGACATATGTAGAAAATCTGAATTTCTACTTATACCTACCCATATTTGTATTTCAGCTTTCCAAAATGTTAAAATACTTAAATTCAATCTCCATTTTTTTTCTTTAATCTCACCTTTGGATCTCTAACAGCATTGAAAATACAATCGAAAAACTGCTGTACTTGTTGAAAGAAGAATGTTGGTGTATTTACAGCAAGTTCTTTCAGTACCAGAACCTATAAAACAAAAAAATAAAAAAATCATTCCATGTACATACAAGAAAAACTGTCATTCATTTTTTGTTTATCTTTTGCAAATACATGTCAGTTTAGATTTTTTAACTTCCGATATAAAAATAAAAGAGATGATCAACTCACAGCAGCTAGTCGCTTGCTTTCCTGTCGATCACTAGTTAACCACTCTAAGGCACGCTTCACTTCATGCTCCACATACTCTGCAGCATAGGAGCCTGAGGAGTAGGCCAACCAGCCCACTGCCCGAGCAGCCATCTCCATGACTGATACATCATTGGAGGGTAGAAGATTCCGAAGGTAATTAGAGAACCTACTTATTCTAGTGGAGGTGTTCCCAACATCAACTCCTGTGAGACTAACTATAAAAGGGATAGTAAAGTTATTTTTTCTAAAGAATAAAAAGATTAATAAGTTATATTTCTACAATCAAAATACTTTCCTATAATAATGCATATCATTATGTTATACAATGTTACATACCTATGGCCAATATACCGCCTTTGCGCTCATTCATATCTGAACTGGATACCATTTCAAAGATGAAATGATTGAACTTATCCATGAAGGTTGTGTGGTATTCAGAGGGCATTTCCCGTAACTCGGTGACCACAAAGCGGTATAAATCCATAGCAGACTTATTTCTAACATCTTCATTTTTATTTTTTAATCCTGTCACAAACTGGGTTATAATTTCTTGCAGATGTTGTGTCATTTTTGTAAGTTCTCCACTTCACTGACCTAAATTCTTAGTGATGAGCATCTGAAATTGAAGGTTTTATAACCTTACAACAACTGCAGAAATTTAACATATCTATTTACCAATACTGAACCAGTTAATGGTGCTCTGTGATTGTGGTTATGTGCATCACACTGGATTATGATAAATATTAATGAGTAATGTTAGCCTGTTAGCTTTGACAAATCGCCTACGCCCCCAAATACTTCATTATAAACTCGATATCTGCTTATGACACTCGATTAAACAAATGTATATACATTAAGCTTTTAATAAAAAACCTACACGGTTCCATGGAAGCTTTACATCGTAAAAACAATGCAGTTCAAGACATCTCATAGAATAACATAATCATGCTTTCCTTGATCAAATTCAACCGGATGTAAAATATTTTACGACAATGTACAGGAGAACAAGATTTGTTTTTAGGAGGATCCAAATGGCCGAGTTCATGTATATTTATAACAAAAAAGATTAAAAAAATTTTGTTTGATCATAAGGAGTGCAGATTTATTTCATTCATTTTGTGGAAAATTTTACGACATTGAATCTTTTGTCACTTCCGTTTTCTGTTTCTGCCATGAGTATCCATACCAAGCATGACGTTAATGGCACAGCGAATTACACGAGCCATTCTGCAAGGACAGATCGGACAAAAATGTCTTCATTTTCCTTGAATCTCAGAAAATATTTTGTGGCCCTCCGTCCATGGTCTTTTACGGTATCCTTGACGCCAGTAGCCCTGGGAAGTACCCTTGCTTTTAAAAGCACAGGTGACTTTAGTATCGGCGTCTTTTTGGTGACTTGTCTGTCGGCATTGTCGGTTCATGCAGCTGGAAACTTAGTGAACACTTATTTTGATTATCTGAAAGGCATAGACAGCAAAAAAACAAGTGATGATAGAACATTGGTAGATAATGTTTTACCCCCAGCTGTTGTTTCAAATCTGGGAGCATTATTTTACATAGTAGGATGTCTTGGGTGTTTCATATTGACAATCATCTCTCCAGCAAAGATGGAACATCTTGCTCTCATGTACTTTGGAGGACTGTCTTCGAGTTTTCTGTACACAGGAGGTCTTGGATTGAAGTATATCGCCTTAGGAGACTTGCTGATATTTCTCACGTTTGGGCCTCTGACTGTCATGTTTTCATATCTTAGTCAGTCAGGTCAGTTATCAATGATGCCAATTCTGTATGCACTACCATTGGCTCTGAACACAGAATCAATTCTGCATGCCAACAATACAAGAGACATGGAATTAGATCGAAAAGCTGGAATTGTCACCATGGCCATACTTCTTGGGAAAACTGGATCATATTTCTTCTTCGCATTTTTATTATTTGTGCCATTCATTATGTTTGTGTTGATGGGACTTCATTTCTCAGTTTGGATGTTTATACCTTTGATATGTGTTCCAGAGGCCTTCAGTTTAGAGCGTGTCTTTCGAGATGACAATTTGCAAAAACTGCCACAAAAAGTAGCCAAATTGAATTTACTATTAGGAATTTTATATACTGTAGGTTGTATCTTTTCTACCAAAACTGCTTTTGTTCTATGAATGGTATCTACATGTTGTTCATTTTGTGCGTTTGGTTTTGTTTTACTTTAAAAAAATGTACCAATGTGACATGCAGTTTATATTGCATAACTTTAATTTCAATTAAGACATAACAATCAGTAGATTTTTTTTTGATCATGAAACTTGCTTGTGCTTTACAGTGTACCAGCATTATATTAATTTGCATGAAATGTTCACAATGTATATTTTTCAGCCATGACTCATGAATGATTGTCAATCTTTGTAAACATAAATCCATAATACATGTATTAAAAAATGATGAAGCTTTCAATTATGAAATTTCAGTTCAAGGGAAACCTCTTTTCAATGCCCATGTCAGATTGGTGATTTTGAAAATAAGTACGGTAGTTGCTAATAGAAGTTGATCTACAGTATTGTATCCCAAAGCTTCTGAGATAGATGTATATTTTTACATAGTCTGTATGGCAAGTGCAATAGATGATATTTGACAAACTTTTGAATTATTAAAATTCATGGTGGCCAATTTTCACAGATTGTGAATTTTGTGGAGTGACTTGTAACAAGTAAAGACTTCGTTTAATAATTTGTTGAGAATGTAAATACCAAGAAATCCAAGAAAATTGAGCCACCACATATTCAACTGATCTTTCTTACTCACCTGGCATTTTATGAAATTTAGTACACATCCCACTTGTCTCATTGATATTGTAATAGAAGGAATTTTCGGACCTAAATGAAGTATTGATGTAAAATTTGTCAATTCTTATATATAAAGATATCAATTGACCATAAATACTTTGGATTTCAGGGTGTAAAATTGTGCATTATAAAAAATTATTCACATTTCCTAAAAGATGAAGTGACCTGTCCCTGGCTCATCCAGCTCGCCAAACAGATAAAAGAATCATATTTTGACACCTGGGTTGAATAGCCTGAACTTGTGAGATTGAGACCTACATTACCAGGAATTTATGTAATCTATGAATCATTTAGTATTAGTTT
The DNA here is from genome assembly GCA_033439105.1 of Magallana nippona. Taxonomy (NCBI): domain Eukaryota; kingdom Metazoa; phylum Mollusca; class Bivalvia; order Ostreida; family Ostreidae; genus Magallana; species Magallana nippona. Next base: position 44,823,134 of record CM065922.1, on the reverse strand, counting down.
ATATGATCATTTTGTGACACTATACCAAAGAGCATCCCATCAAAAATCAAGCAATAGATACAGAAAATTCTCTTTAGAAATCGCCATTTTAGACATTGTTAAAATATATATAACAAAGCTGATTGTTCCCAAAAATTCACTTGCTTTGTTTCCCTTTATCTCTTGTATTAAAGGGAAAATATAGATACTGTCTTTTTTAATTAGACCCTTATAGTCTTAAGTGATTTATTTTGATGATTCATATTTATATTATTAGAAACACATTTCTTGAACAATATGATAATATATTAAAATCGTAATTTATGATATATCTTTACATTTTATGTCATCTTCTAAGCAATGCAAGTATATTTTTAGATGTTTTGTCAAGATAAGGAAATGAGATTCAAACATGCATTAAAGAGTTTACCTGCAAATTTTAAAACTTGACTAGTAATTTGCAAAATCATAATTCATGATAATACCGTAATGTTCGCGTAAGCCATTCCATTTTGGCCATGGAGGGCCATGTAGTTACTCAGGAGTAGATTTAACCCAATAACAAAAGCACTCGATACCTAATACAGACAAAGTAATGGTACATGTGTTGTGTATTCCCGTATTCACATTCCGTTCAGATTTGGAAAGCTGAGCTCCAAGCTCCAAGTTCAGTGAACCTGGTCTTAACATTATTCATTAGAAAACTACAAGTCATATATGGAATCCATAGTTCTGGTGGTATTTAGTTTCACAGTTTCAATTTTACAATCATCTGGAAAATATCATGCCTGGTATTTCGTCTCTCCTGTTTCATTTGGTTCAGGTAGGGCCTATTTATATAAACTTGAGACAATGAGACATACAAAATTGTACCTGCCCAAAGCAAACCCTTCTTGCTAACTTTAGTTAAAAGCAGGTACGTTATACAAATGAACTCTCGTTTAGCTGTATTACCGAAGTTAAAACCAGGAACATTAAACAAGTCCACATTACATGTATGTCATGTCTAATACGGAATGCGACCTGCTTTTGATCACAGATTGGCAAATCGACCACATCGGTAACTAACTTTTTAGTTTTGACGAATATTCATTGATTCCTTTTGTAAACTTTTGCCATATAAGGTTTCAGATTTAACGTCAGAGTAACGCTTGTGTCAAAAGTGGATTTGGGCGTTAAATTATTACGTCGAAATGAGTGGTAACCGCTCCAACATTAGCGCGAAATTAAGTTTTACAACGTCTTGCCATTCAGACAAGTAATAGCTGATTCTATGGTTATCCAGACCTGTATCGAAAAAAAAATCATCTGATCTATGTTAACAGAAGATAAGACAGATTGTCTTGGTCATCAATGTGCTTGATGTTAGTGGTTTCTGTTAATGATTGATGTTAAAGGTTACTGTTAGTGATTGATGTTAGTGGTTACTGTTAGTGAGTGGTTACTGTTAGGGATTCCAGTTAGTGGTTACTGTTAGTGATTCCTGTAAGTGGTCACTGTTAATGATTCCTGTTAGTGATTCCTGTTAGTGCTAACTGTCAATGATTGATGTTTAATAGTTACTGTTAGTGGTTACTGTTAGTGATTAATGTTAGTGGTTACTGTTAGTAATTGGTGTTAGTGGTTACTGTTAGTGATTCCTGTTAGTGGCTACTGTTAGTGATTCCTGTAAGTGGTTACTGTTAGTGATTCCTGTTAGTGGTTACTGTTAGTGATTCCTGTTAGTGGTTACTGTTAGTGATTTGTGTTAGTGGTTAACGTTAGTAATTGATGTTAGTGTTTACTGTTAGTGATTGGTGTAAGTGGTTACTGTTAGTGATTGGTGTTAGTGGTTACTGTTAGTGGTTACTGTTAGTGATTGGTGTTAGTGGTTACTGTTAGTGATTGATGTTAGTTGTTACTGTTGGTGATTGATGTTAGTGGTTACTGTTAGTGATTCCTGATAGTGGTTACTGTTAGTGATTCCTATTAGTGATTACTGTCAGTGATTTCTGTTAGTGGTTACTGTCAGTGATAGATATTAGTGGTTACTGTTAGTGATTCCTATTAGTGGTTACTGTCAGTAATTGATGTTAGTGGTTACTGTCAGTGATTCCTGTTAGTGGTTACTGTTAGTGATTGATGTTATTGGTTACTGTTAGTGATTGATGATAGTGGTTACTGTTAGTGATTGATCTTAGTGGTTACTTTTACATATGTAGTGATTGATGTTAGTGGTTACTGTTAGTGATTGGTGTTAGTGGTTACTGTTAGTGATTCCTGTTAGTGATTCCTAATAGTGGCTACTGTTAGTGATTCCAGTAAGTGGATACTGTTAGTTATTCCTGTTAGTGGTTACTGTTAGTGATTCCTGTTAGTGATTGATGTTAGTGGTTACTGTTAGTGATTGATGTTAGTGGTTACTGTCAGTGGTTACTGTTAGTGGTTACTGTTAGTGATTGGTGTTAGTGGTAACTGTTAGTGATTGATGTTAGTGGTTACTGTTAGTGATTGGTGTTAGTGGTTACTGTTAGTGATTGATGTTAGTGGTTACTGTTGGTGATTGATGTTAGTGGTTCCTGTTAGTGGTTACTGTAAGTGATTGGTGTTAGTGGTTACTGTTAGTGATTGATGTTAGTGGTTACTGTTAGTGATTGATGTTAGTGGTAACTGCTGGTGATTGATGTTAGTGGTAACAGTTAGTGATTGATGTTAGTGGTTACTGTTGGTGATTGATGTTAGTGGTTACTGTTAGTTATTGATGTTAGTGGTTACTGTTAGTGATTAATATTAGTGGCCACTGTTAGTGATTCCTGTTAGTGGTTACTGTTAGTGATTGATGTTATTGGTTACTATTAGTGATTGATGTTAGTGGTTACTGTTAGTGATTCCTGTTAATGGTTACTGTTAGTGGCTACTGTTAGTGGTTACTTTTAGTGATTGATGTTAGTGGTTACTGTTAGTGATTGATGTTAGTGGTTACTGTTAGTGATTCCTGTTCGTGGTTACTGTTAGTGATTCCCGTTAGTTGTTACTGTGAGTGATAGCTGCTAGTGGTTACTGTTAGTGATAGTCCGAAATATCTGACGTTTTCCTGACCTTTTTAACGATTTTGATATTTTACATGCCAGGAAAACGTCAGAACCGGCGCCATTACGAAAACTGGAAATTCGCCGCCTCCAACTGGAGGCGGCATTCTCGGCTCGATTTTAAATATTTACGAGTTGAATCAAATGTTTCACTCACAACCAATTAATAAAACGATAATTTTGCTGCTAACTAATATCGCTTTTATGGGTCCTTACATCCCATAAACAGGCTGTTGAAGACTTTCTATCGAACTGTTGTGATTTGTTTTGATTTCGTGTATTTTTGAAATCTCGCGAGAAAATAGGTCAACAACACTATTGTTTATCAGTGTGATTATCGAATGTGCAGTAAAATTATATTTTAAGCTGTATTATTGACTTTAGATATATATCTATTTAAAATCGAGTCTAGAATGCTGCTTCCAGTTGGAGACGATGAATTTCCAGTTTTCGTAATGGCGCCGGTTCTGACGTTTTCCTGGCATGTAAAATATCAAAATCGTTAAAAAAAGCCAGGAAAACGTCAGATATTTCGGACTATGTTAGTGATAGCTTTTAGCAATTGCAGTTAATGGCTATGTTAGTGGCTGCCGTTAAAGGCTACGTTAGTGGTTTCTGTTAGAGATTGCTGTAAGTGATTAATGTTAGTGATTTCTGTGAGTGTAAGTGACAAATGTAAGCAGTTGATGGCTTCTACTAGTTGTTGTGGTTAGTGACTAAAGGCCCTTTCACAATTGGCGCACGAGCACTTTACAACACTTTGCGATCGGAATGTTTTTATAGCTTCGCACGAGCTCACGCATACGTTGCACGATGTCTCGCATTCGTTGCATGCGTTTTAGTGGTTGCATCAAGTCTCCTAAAAATGTGGACATGCGCACTACTAGTGTTCAGACGCGACCGAATGCAATCCAAATTATCGCAATGCACCGCACGAACATTAGTACGAACGTCTTACAACGTTTTGCGTACTCGCAAGGTCATATTAAGATGAATCGCAGTTGTCTATGCGTGTGTTTTGCGACCATGAGACTTTTGCTCAACGTGTTATATGTAATCTTGCAACGTTTTACTATCATTGCACGATTTATCAGCTTCAATGTCCAATGCTTTGCCACTAGTATATATACCCTGTATTACATCTCTGTTTCAGACCACAATTGATCAATTGCTGCTGCACCAATATCTCCTCGCCGTCTGCTGGGTTTTATATATATATATATATATATATATATATATATATATATATATATATATATATATATATATACACACACACACACACACACACACGAAACTCGTATTATATATATTAAGCCCCTTTCACAATTGGCGCACGAGCAGGAGCAACAAAATATTCGTGCGACCGAAAAAATTAGATATGGTTCGTAAACTGTTGCCAAAATAATCGCATACTCGTACGAAACTCGCACGATTCAGAGCGACTGTTGTGCTATGTAAACGCATTAAATCTTGCGATACATTTTGCGTCTATATGTGACTGATGAACAATGACAGCGAGTGTTGTAAAATAATTCGATAGAATCGCACGAATAACCAGATAATCGGACGATTGAACGTGTGCAAATGCAAATAGGACGTGCGGCGCTCGTCCGATCATGCGTAATTTCCCGTTTCCGATGCTCTTCAGTAGAAATAGTTGAATGCAAGAGAAGATACCACCACAAAAAAAATTACAAAAGCAACAGCCAAAAATAAGGTCAAGTGTTGCCTGAAACATGAATGCCTTTACAGTGTAAACTGTATAAGAGAACTATTCGCCCCCGTTTTATTTTCGCTCATTTTGCTCTTTTTTCAGTGAACAGATTAAGATTTATGAATTTAAGAGCTATGAATTAACTTTAAGTTTCTGTAAGAAATAGAAGGAATCATATTCGGTAGATGTAAATACATGTATGTAATAGGGGTCATATTTTCAAATATATTTATTTTGTCAAATACCTAAAATTGTAATTACTTCCATTTCAATTTTTACTGTTTTTCAATAAGAGTTATCTCTCTTTGATTATTGATTATTGAGTACCTGAAGATCGATATCTAAAAATATAAGGAGTTTCCGATCACGTGATTTAAATAATAGTATTACGTATTTACCCAGAAATTACACCTGGTCAAACCACTTCATTGTCTGTATTTTTGCGCCATTTTTGGTATAGTGTTCACAGCAGCGAGTGTCCATATTTTTTGTTAGTATTTATATTGATAGAATTTGTACATATGTCATATGTGTAAGTTATAAGTAACAAGTAACAGTGTTATTTATGTTATAAAGTATCTATATCTGTTATACAGAATATAAAAGTAATTTAGTGATATATTTCATCATAGGTTACTTACATCTTTCATTGAAATTCATTCTGATCACCGGCTGCAGATTTTCATTTCACAAATGTGTATTTCTGTTTCTTATTTTCACATTATTTGATTGTGATTGAAGTTTAAAGATGTGTAAATTTATAATAAGTGTAATTTATATTTTATTGAATTAAATGTCCAATTAATTTATTTATTAGTTTTAAATTATCCATATATTGTAAATCATTCTATAATTTATACGCTGATTACTGCCAAATATTTATTATTGCTAATATTTATTTTTAGGACCTGTCGTATTATCTTCATCATCTTCTTCATTTTGATTCCTTCATTCATTTATTTAATCTGATCATGGAATAAATCGACTAATCGAACCCAGCACTGCACTTCGTTTATTTATACAAGTGACCCTGTTTCAAATACATGTATATCAAATTAAACGAAGTATATTTTACTTTAATTATTTCTGAACATTAAAAAAGGGAAGACCAAATGAAGATATTTATATATTAATCTCATACCACATTCAGTATCATAGCACAACAAAAGATTCTATTACAGAGTCCATCATATAAATTAAGTGAACAAGAAAGTCTACACATGATAGTCCAAAAAATAATCAGTCACAGTGACACTTTTCACTGTTTACAATTTCACAAGATCTCCTTGTTTTCATAGTGGACCACGTGTTGAATGCATCCTCATTGGGGAAGGATTCTGACGTTGGTTCTTCTATGGAGATCATCATGAGGTTGGAGAGGGACTCTGTCTTCAAAGAGTTTCTCAAGTCTGTCTCGATCAGGATCTGCCTGGAGAAGCCCCTCTCACAATTAGCAGTCGATATAGGTAGTACCAACATTCTCCTAGCCAAGTATCCTACCACCTGGTATACAGAGCAATGCCGAAAACTGAACTGAGTTACATCCTTAACTGAAGTCAAACCTGCATTATTACCTACAAACTCATGAAAACTCATGAAAACCAACTATTTCAGAAAATAAATGAGTTTGAAAAAGAACACTTCTAAAGAAGATCAGTAAGAGTAACCAAAATAAGTCTCCTGAGAGGGAGGGGTTGAAGAAGAAATGAAAGAAGGGTCAAAGACAGAGCACAAACTGACATTACCCTACAATCCCCTTCAATAATAAACCTAATTGATTACTATGGCACGCCGAATTCACAAAAATGAGCTAAAGTAAAACATAGTTTTTGGCCATTTTTTAGAGTTTATACATTGTTTATACATTGTAGCTAGCTTTGCAAATCAGTTTTTAAACTTTAAGGTAGATCTGATGGTTAATTTTGTTGACCACCAAGGCTCCTTAATGCTTGCTGATAGTGGTTGTTGTTAGATACTGCTGCTAGTGGTTGTGGTTAGAGACTGTTGTTAGTGGTTGTTGTTAGAGACTGTTGTTAGTGGTTGTTGTTAGAGACTGTTGTTAGTGGTTGTTGTTAGAGACTGTTGTTAGTGGTTGCTAGAGACTGCTGCTAGTGGTTGTTGTTAGAGACTGCTGGTACTGGTTATTGTTAGAGACTGCTGCTAGTGGTTGTTGTTAGAGACTGCTGTTAGTGGTTGTGGTTAGAAACTGCTGCTAGTGGTTATTGTTAGAGACTGTTGTTAGTGGTTGTTGTTAGAGACTGTTGGTAGTGGTTGTTAGAGACTGCTGCTAGTGGTTGTTGTTAGAGACTGCTGGTAGTGGTTATTGTTAGAGACTACTGTTAGTGGTTGTTGTTAGAGACTGTTGTTAGTGGTTGTTGTTAGAGACTGTTGGTAGTGGTTGTTAGAGACTGCTGCTAGTGGTTGTTGTTAGAGACTGCTGGTAGTGGTTATTGTTAGAGATTGCTGCTAGTGGTTGTTGTTAGAGACTGCTGGTAGTGGTTGTTGTTAGAGATTGCTGCTAGTGGTTGTTGTTAGAGATTGCTGCTAGTGGTTGTTGTTAGAAACTACTGTTAGTGGCTGTTGTTAGAGACTGCTGGTAGTGGTTGTTGTTAGAGATTGCTGCTAGTGGTTGTTGTTAGAGACTGTTGGTAGTGGTTGTTAGAGACTGTTGTTAGTGGTTGTTGTTAGAGACTGCTGGTAGTGGTTGTTGTTAGAGACTGCTGGTAGTGGTTATTGTTAGAGACTGCTGGTAGTGGTTATTGTTAGAGACTGTTGTTAGTGGTTGTTGTTAGAGACTGTTGTTAGTGGTTGTTGTTAGAGACTGCTGCCAGTGGTTGTTGTTAGAGACTGCTGGTAGTGGTTGTTGTTAGAGACTGCTGGTAGTGGTTATTGTTAGAGACTGCTGGTAGTGGTTATTGTTAGAGACTGTTGTTAGTGGTTGTTGTTAGAGACTGTTGTTAGTGGTTGTTGTTAGAGACTGCTGCTAGTGGTTGTTGTTAGAGACTGCTGGTAGTGGTTGTTGTTAGAGACTGTTGGTAGTGGTTGTTGTTAGAGACTGCTGGTAGTGGTTGTTGTTAGAGACTGCTGTTAGTGGTTGTTGTTAGAGACTGCTGCTAGTGGTTGTTGTTAGAGATTGCTGCTAGTGGTTGTTGTTAGAGACTGCTGCTAGTGGTTATTGTTAGAGACTACTGTTAGTGATTGTTGTTAGAGACTGCTGCTAGTGGTTGTTGTTAGAGACTGCTGATAGTGGTTGTTGTTAGAGATTGCTGCTAGTGGTTATTGTTAATGGTTGCTGTTGATGGCTTAATTCTTCTGATTGCTGGGCAAAAGAGCTAATAAAGCTATGTATGGGATTCTGAAAAAGGGTAATCAATTGCATCTTTCTCTAGACGATCAGTTACATTTGTTTGATAAGATCGTAGTTCCTATATTGTTATATGGTTGTGAAGTATGGGGATATGGCAATGTTGACATAATAGAAAGAATATATGTTAAATTTTGTAAGCTGCTTTTTCATCTTAATTAACTCTTCTACTCCCAATTATATGATATATGGAGAATTAAGGAGAGTACCATTAATTGTACATATCAAGACAAGAATTATTGCATATTGTTTAAAAAATATCCAAGGAAAACAGTCAAAATACTGTTACATAATTTATAGTTTTCTCTATGCTAAATACGTAAATGGTAAAGAATCTAAATGGCTAAAGAATTTGAAATCAATTTTAGATGACAGTGGGTATAGTAATATTTGGATGAATAACCAAGTAGTTAATGATAATTGGCTAATTAAAAGCTTAAAACAAAAGCTAACAGATCAGTTTCAACAAAACTGGGAATCAATCTGCAATAATTCTTCAAAAGGTATTATATATAAGTTGTTTACTAATTTAAACTTTAGATGCCAACCTTACGTTAATTGTAATTTTAGTAATTACATGAAACAAATTTTAGTAAACAATTACAGGGGAATAACTCTTGTTAGTAACCTGGCAAGAATATTTACCACAGTGTTGAACAATAGATTACTTCGCTGGTCTGACGACAACGGTATCATAAGCGACGCGCAGTTTGGGTTTAAGCCAGGTCATAGTACCACAGATGCCATTTTCGAACTTACTAGCTTAGTATCTTTGTATTTGAAAAAGAAAAAGAAATTATATTGTTGTTTTGTTGATTATAGAAAAGCGTTTGATAGTGTAAATATAAACAAGTTACTGTACAAACTTGCTGCAAATGGAGTTACGGGAAAATTGTTAAGTATTATCAAGCATATTTATTGTGAGTTAAAATCATGTGTTTGATATAAGTCTGAACTGTCAAATTACTTTTCGTCTACAATTGGACTTATGCAAGGAGAGGCTCTGTCACCTTTTCTTTTTCGCTATATATTAATAATTTTGAAATGGATTTTATACGAAGTTGTTGTGAACCTGTTGACTTGAGAGACCTTTCACTTTTTCTTTTAATGTATGCTGATGACACTGTGTTAATAGCTAATTCACGAGAGGGTCTACAGGGTATGTTGAATCAATTGTATCAATTTAGTAATGATTGGAATATTGGTATGAACACTGATAAAACAAAAATAGTTGTTCCAGACACGCGGGCAGAATGTGTAAAAATGATGTCTGGACTTATGACCAAAAGCATGTTGAGGTTGTGAATTGTTTCAATTATTTAGGTACCAATCTGAATTTTAATAGGAATTTTAATGTTACACAGAAAACAATTGCAATGCAGGGTAGGAAATGTATGTTTGGTATTTTGAAAGTATGTAATGAAACCTATTTAAATATTGAGACTAAATTAAGCATTTTTGACATATATGTATCTAATGTTCTTAACTATGGCTCCGAGATATGGGGTTTTCATCCTGGTGACGAAATAGAACGAGTTCACACAAACTTTTGTAAAAGAATTTTGAAAGTCAAAAAATGCACGTCAAACTTCATGGTTTATTCAGAGCTAGGTCGTCTACCTGTGAGTATTATACGTAAATTGTGCATCACTAAGTATTGGTTGAAATTGATTAAAACAGAAAATTGTATATTACGTAATATATATGAAGAAATGGTCTCACAGTTGATACCAAATACATGGTGTTTTAATGTCAGAGAATTGTTAATATCTCTGGGTATGTATGAAGTCTGGTTTTTACAGAATATGGCTAACTCTAATGTTTTCTTAAAAGACTACATCCAATTAATATATTATTATTATCATTATTATTATTTACATTATACCATTCGATTTATTAATTTATAGGGTCTTTCCTCCTATGTACGAATAATTTTTAGAATATTGTATAACGTTAATAGTGACGTAGAGAGAGTGCAGTGTAATATGTTCATAATTATGTACGTATGTTATTTTCCATTGCTTATAATTCATATGAATTTTGGCAAATAAACAATACAATACAGCTAGATTTCGAACTTCAAACCATAAATTACCTATTGAAACTGGTAGATGGAATGACACTGAAAATATTGTCAAATTCAATGAGCTTTTTTCCTCAAACAATGTGAGCTTATTAAGCAAGTTATGTAAGTTTATCAATATTGTTAACGAGAGGGCTAAACCTCCTGGTTATTAATTCATACATATAATATATACTTATAAATTAAGACATTTCGCCAATAAACTACGAAACGCCTGCACCAGAGTAACTGCTTATACCTTTAGTATTTCAACATGTGTGATATGATGTCCGTAAGCTATTATTGAATTTTAACGGATAAATAATTATTGAGAAATAAATTAAAAACCTACTTTCATTTTCGATAAACCAGCTCGAAATAGCAAAAATGAGAGTAAGGTGGTGGACACGCTTTGGCGGATCCAAGTCAATGGGAGTTAGCATTAAAATATATCCTTGCAATGAAATAATATTGAATGATTACGTAAACAGTGAATATATTTTTTAGGAACTTACTTGGATTATACATAGAAGTTAAGATTTGACAAATGCTGAATAAATGAAATAAGGCATTAATCGTTCCTTGAGTGTACGATTTTAGTTTTGATAGAGAGAAGCTAGCGAAGCGCGACCTCTGGCGAGAGAATGGAATAGAACTTTCCAGAACGGGGTAACCAAGAACGCGGTTTGAGTAATTAACGTCATGGCGAAAAGTGTAGGAGGGGTTCATCATGTATCGCGGGCAGATATTCATACCTTGGATGGGACATCTTTGGTTTACACAAAAAAGTTAATAAATAAAATGGAACAAATTAATCCGATTTTAGTTTTGATCGAAAGAATTTATTATCCACAACGGCGTGCCCAGGAACGCGGTTTGACTAATTTACACCATGGCGGAAAGTGAAGGGCAAGTTAACCATGGGGCAAATACTTTGGATATGACAACTTTGGTTTAAAAAATGAAAATTAATATGCATACACTAGCGGTTTTTTTTTAATTTCATGCATTTTTTATACCACGACAGATTGGTCTTAGACCTTAAACATTAATTTGTAAACAACGAACAGATTTATTGTTCTAAGTCTATATGAATAAAATATGCATGAAGTTAAATTTTTTTTTTTGGGGGGGGGGGGGGGGGGGCTGGGCGTTGATCACCCTTTCCAATTGGGTTTTTTGTTAATCAGTCTTTTATCTGAAATCCTCATTTAGGACAGTGATAAATATTATAGTGAAATTTTACCTAAAGATTTACAATTTAGAGATATGACGTCCTAAATAGCCACTCACTGGTTTAAAAAAAAGTATTGTTATCACTCAGCTGCAACAAAAAGAATTAAGGCCATTAAATGTATATATAAATCATCCAACACATCATAGATTTTTCATCCCTCAGCTCAATATCTAACTATGCAGATTTTTTGTTTTTATTTTAAAGAATATGTTACGAAAACAATTAAGGAAAAATTCGGAGATAGTATATACGAAAATTAAAAACAATCGTTCATTTTAGCATTGTGTCATTAATGTGTAAAGTGTTAATTCAGGCCCGCGCTTGCGCGGGATATCATCTAAATTTGCGCACGACTTGCGTAAATATTATATATAAGATATACATGTAGTTGAAGAATTGCACAACTCATCGTCGAATAAGTTGACTTTGATTATGATAAAAACGAAATGACGTTGCCTGTAATGCAGTTGAACGATTGTTAATATGACCAACACATAATGCAGAAAACTGTTACAACGTATGAGGAACTTTGATATAAAAATAAAATGTCGAAAGATGTTTAAATATCAGTAAGCTTCAACAATTAGAACAATGAGAGCAACAACATAAGAATTCTGCACGGATTGACACAGTCAGGGTTTTGTGTGAAGACCATCACTAGATCATTAAAAGCCAAAAACAATGGAATCAGACATTGTCATCTTAAATTTATATCATGGGTAGCCATATCAGATAACAGACACAATGCCTCAATTAATGTTGGCTTAACGCTTATCAAAGACAAAGGTCAAATAACGCTTAAGAATCTGACGTCTTCTTTTCTTTTTTTTGCCAAAAAACTAGTCGTTGTGTTTAACTCTGGTTAGCACTTCTTCGAGGAATAAGACCATTTCAGAACGGACGCCAAACGATCAAAATGTATTTCTTTAATGAGAGGGGATAAATAAACTGTGATAAAGGATGGGTAACGCACCTAGTGAGATCGATGATGGGGGGAGGGGGAATCGGATCACCCCCAACGTCAGCCGGCAGAACACCCAGATCACGGTCAAACCGGTGGAGGAAGGGATGGAGATGAATTTCACGGACGATCGCTCCATGTCCCGATCCCCCAGTCAGGTGTTCGCGGAGAGAGCTTGGAATGATACCCCTGACGGCAGGACCCCGTCTCCCAACCCGATGTCTAATGGAGGGGTGCCCAACAAAAAGAAAAAAACCATAGACAGGCTCAATCACGTCATGGACTACGTAAGTATTGTCATCCTATGTGTCAAAATTTACCATATATCCACACACAAAATTAAATTCCTCAAGGATATGTCAAATATAAGGGAAATATATATCCAGAAAGGATTTGAAACAATCTGTCGTCAATTTTGATTATATTTCTTCCAGGACATGCTATTGAAAAACATTAATCCTAAGGTTTACATGCATTAACCACTAGCGAGATATTGCATTCTTCTCATGTATATCTTTAAAATTTGCAAACAATTTCAGTCCCATTAATTTTTTTTCTCCCTTTGATATTTGTGTCACGCAAAGTTCCAAAAAAAACGGACGATTACATGGTTGATTTATGTTGAGATTTAATTGGTAGGTTGGTCTGACATTTAAAGTGTCAGCTCATACTGAACAAAGATTGCGTTCCGGACAATTAATCACCGATCAATTAATTAAACCTCCCCAGTGGTACCTTAATCACTGCATGCTTAGTATCACCACCCTGCGAGATTTTTTTTTATATTTTCCAGGCTCCCACAAAAAAAAAAATTTTTTAGTATGCATAAATAATGATCTTAATTTGGCATAAATAAAGTTGGGTAATATCCAATAGTAGTAAATAAATTAATTTTAAAATTTGAATATTCAGGGGCGTATCCAGAATTTGAAATTAAAGGGGGCACCAGTCGTAGGGATGGGTCTGGGGGCCGCCTTGGGGCCCTCTGTAGTTCCAGGGCAAAGCCCTGGTATGGGCCCAGGGGTGAAGCCCCCAGAAATTCATGGATTCTAGAGATTTTGTAGGATGAAGTCTTCAAAGTCAGACTATTGTGATGTTTGTTCTCGTGATTATAATTAAGAAATGATAAAATTACAAATCAAAAGCTTTTGACTTGCAGAGATCCTTTTACTTTTGAGGCCTGACTCAAAATAAATCAGTTTTAACAAAAGAAAGTTCAATTGGATGGTGTAAATGAAGTTTTAAAATAAAATAAACATGCAAGCTGTATTACAGTGAAGTCGCCAATTCCGGGTCGTCTCCAATTCCGGGTCACTCGTGTGTGTTTCATGTCACTTCGTTTAAATTGAAGCAGAAAAAAACTGAATAAATACATTGATCACGAACTATAGGCCTTTCTGTCTTTGATCATTAAACGATATTCGAAAATTAACATTTACAGACCCACCGAGAAACGAAATTAGAAATAAAGCACTTTCGAGATAGAGATTTTCCCACTAATTTGACATGCTACCTTCATTATTAACGCTGCAGCACGGTTGATGTAAAAGTTGTGGGAGGGCGTTAATGGATGAAAAATATTGCACATGCATTCAGTTATATGTCAGAAATTATTCAGAATGATAACTGCTCAAATAAATTTACAGCAATTGATTAATCAACCTGAAGGAATTTCCCCAATTGCGGGTCACTATACCTGAAACATATTTTTTTTACGAATTTACGATAACGTAAGAGAGAAAAAAGAGATTCAATTGAATAAAATGATCCATCCAGCTCAGGTATCATTTTATTTATTTTGTCTGTTATTTTTCTTTTTGTCACAATGATGACATAATGACGATCATTTCATTCTGAATCCCGACTGTCATTTACATTTAGAAATTGATCCCTGTTACTTGAGTATCAGTAGTTGTAAATATATTTTCTGATCGGAATCATTATTTCAATGATGCAAATTAATAAAAATTGTGTTTTGAGACGACTACCCGACATTACTGACACTTTGAAGTCACATGACCCGAAAATGGAGAAAATGATTCGAAACTGGGGAAACCATGCCTTGTTGAAATGCCTCTGTAAATATTGTTTCCGAGAATTTATTTTGAAAAACAAAATGAATGCCTAATAACTCACAAAATGTACTTTCAATATATATGTAGTATAAAATTTATATAGAACAGCTTTGTAAAATATCAAAGAAACAGTCTGACGTGAATCGGAATTGGCGACTTCACTGTATATCACACTACGAAGACTAGCTAGTATAACCTAATTACTCGCATTTGAACCCACGGGGAGCGTGACTAGAATGGGTTTTCTATACGTTTCACCATTGAACCCATGGGTTTCGTCCATATTATACCGTTGAAATCGTCTGTAGAGAAATCGCATGAGTTTCCACAAAATTTATAATTCTAAATGGAGAATACCACATCAATAATTGTTTTTAATATCAATATGCAATTTTATTTTGGAAGTTGATTTATCTTTTTTCGCCATATATTCCATGATTGAAAAGTTATTTGTTTGTAAGTTCAATAAAATCGCACAGTAATCAACTTTCTCAGATATGTACTATATAAATTCATAGGTTCAAATAATGATTTGATGCTGGTCTTTGACGTTCATCAAAGATTAATTGGTTTGATTCAAGTTCCAGTAGAAAACCTGTTAAACGTCTTGTCTTTCCTTGTCAGACTAAGTAATAGATTCCAAAATCGTATGGCATTATATTTACATACCACAGTGGCTCTAATGCGATGACCCTACCCAAATTTCTAGTGAAACGCTGGTTAATGTGTAAATTACATCTGTTAAAGGTTAGAAAATCATATTATTTTATCACAAATTATTTACAATAAACAGAATAAGTATAATCTATATGGCGGGGCCATTATGTTACAAATATATTAGCACATTCTTATCCTCTATACTATGAAAAGAGAAAAGTATTCTACCACCCCACCCTACCCCAACCCTCCAAAAAGTAGATTTAAAAATTAATTCTGCTTCAATCTCTATAATGGCTCATTAAAATTCCTTTTAATTGACTATAGATTTAATTATGTTATAAGATATATATTATCATATTATATTCTTCCTTTGATTTGCCACACCTTACAGTGTTAGTGTATTCTTTTTTGTTTCAGATGAGCGCCAAGCGTTCTAATACCGTTATCTCTAACCCAGCGTCGACCAGGTCAACCAAAGAGATCGTATACGAACTTGAAGAGGAGTTCTCGAGTGATATAAATAAGAAACTGGGGAAAAATCAAGTGGAAAAATATAATGTAAGAGAGAGAGAGAGAGAGAGAGAGAGAGGGGGGGGGGAGTGGGTGATGCTCACATTGAGCTGTAAACGAGTGGGGAAGAAGGGAAAGGGGGAGGGGCATGATGAGCTAGTCATATAATACAGACTGTGATTTTGATCAAGTAAACAAAATAAATAGTGTTTGTTAATTTATCAGTTTATTGGCAAATTCAGTCAATAGTGTGACATGCCCCAAAGAAAACCGATGTAACTCGGACTGTACCTGGTTCACTGAATTAATCCCCTCTTCACAATTAAGTCATTTAAAGGTTAACGCAGTGTAGACTGAACATGATTTAGAAAGTTTAATATCTCGATTAATCCGATTAAAACAAAGAGTTGATTGTTTGCGACACTGTTCTCCTTTGTACAATGTAGCATGCCACTGCTTGGATGGATGCTCTACGCGGGGAATATGACGACACATGTCGTCTGCTGATGATGTGGGTGTTCTGTTTTAGGTAATCGAAGACTTCTTCGAGAGGATGGGGTCTACAGTGAGCGCAGGAGAAGAAAGCTCAGAACGGGACCCGTCTCCCGATTATTATGGGGGCTCCAAAAAGCGACCCCTGGGAGACGACCCACACCCAGTCTCTATAGGTGAAAAGAAAAAGGGTCTTCCGGATGATCCCGTGGACGAGAAAAAGAACAGGCTGGCGACGTCACAACTGGTAAGTTGGTCACTAGGGAATCATAAATTTCATAAGTTATGAAAACGTATTTCTTTGAGTTCATGTCTGGCTCTAGAGTTTTTGGAGATACGCTCTGAAAATTGTTTATAACGTAAACTAGCTCGGAAAAGTATACATGTACCTTAATTATGTGTTTAAAGTTAGCTAACGAAGGTTTTAAATATTCAGATGAAAATCATACACGATCGAAAATTTTGAAATTATTATCTTAATATGTTGTAATGTTTGTATTCTCACAACAACATTACTTTAAAGCGAGGTGTAGATTATGATCATTTGAATATATCAACCACAAGTATGCTTTCTATCATTTTAGAATTTAACACTCCGAGTCGGATCTGAAATGATCTATATAAACTACTCGTTATAATAACAACAAAGTTCTTTATCCGATAAGGGTTCAAAGAAACAATTGTATTTGCCATTTCCCTTCAAATGGAGTTTCATGTTAATGTTTCTAGCATGGAAAACAGCAAAATTGTTGATTGATCTCATTTCGGCTGTTTGTACGTATCAAAAAGCGAATAAATTTAGTAATTTTCATGGTCGTATTTTAAGCTAAACCAATCTACCTTTAGTAGGTCTTCATGGTAGCCAATCACTAGAATAAGATACAGTATTTGAATTTATTTGTATCGAGACGCAATCCTATAAAACACCACGGACATATTATATATTTCAAATTCCAACCCTTCCTTGAGTCTTCAACATGTCACGATGATTTTATTTTTCCTCAAGCCCGTCTTTTACGGTACCCATTCCTTTGTAATGAAGGTAAAACATATATATATATATATATATATATATATATATATATATATATATATATATATATATATATATATATATATATATATATATATATCCCATTTATATTTTGCTTACAAAACTATCTATTTCACATAATATACTATAGTACCTAACAACAAAAGAATAAAATAAATTAACTCTATATAATTAAATTGTACTATAATATTTGTATATACACAACTCTAATGATGTTCAACAACGTACTTTTTGACACAACCCATCAGTTAGCCTCGTTTCCAAAATAACACATAATGCAAGGTGCGATATGATCGGCAGGGTAACACGACATTCTTTGTACGGTTCTCCGGGTTATTGGACTAGGTCATTACTTAAAGCGGGAACATCGTGAGGTATATTGCTCTTACATTAAGGGGGCCTTTGTTTCTCGTGAGAGCTTACATCATAAAGAATAAAGAACATTTAAATTTACACTGGAATCAAGATCTCGCACAATGGCCCCTCTTAATACAGACTGTCAAATCTAAAATTTTAATTAAACAAATCACCTATCTGACTAAATTTTTTTTATTATTTTAAGATGTGTATGCACAAATATTTTAGAATGTGCTATATACTTAGTACGATATTAAACAAAATAGTCAATGTTAATATTAACATACAAAGTAACCTACCAATTGACCTGATCAGTAAAGTGCAATTCCACTAAAAATTAGAAATAACACTTCATATAATTTTACAGTTAAATTCAGTATTTTCAAACAAATGATAATCATGTAACAATACAGTCCTAAATGATACATATGGAATTTTAACGAATGTCTCTTCTTCGTTACAAAGGGTTTTTTTTAGGTCTTTTCTTTATGTAATTTTAAGTACCTTGAACTGGCAGATAAGTTGGGAATATTTAATAAAAAAAAAAAAAACCCTCGTTCAGATATTGCAACTTTTATGATTTCACATTTTTTTATTTTCCGCTATCTTTCTGTTGTACAGAATAGGGAAAAACCTACCATACAGTTTGCTACCATGCAGTTTCACAAGAAATGCGTGTATTCCCAGACTCACTTTTTGTACACACGTGACGAATCTCTCCTTCCGGACATGCCACCGCCACACCCACCCTACACCCGAAAGTCCGAGATCTTTGATGCTAGGCAATACAGAAGAGTGGACAAAAAAGCATTGAAGGTATCACTTATACATATAGATATCACATACATATTTAGCTATCAGTATTAAATGTTAAACATTTGCTGCCGACATCAAATGCATATTTTTTTGGTCATAACTTTATTTTAGACAGAATATATTTTCAATATTTTACTTTGACATACTGAGTAAAATCTTTTTTAGGTTCGTAAAACAGTTATAAACGGAATGTTAAGCGAATTGGTCACTTATCTCACTGAACGCTACAGAGACGATATTTCAAAGCTTCGCGCCCTTTACGTGTGGCTGACGTCACAAAACTTGCGTAAGCTTAAGCTTCCACTTAAACCAGCAAGAGAGGGACATGTTCTGCATTACCTAGAAAAGCTGAAGAAGAAGAGAGGAAACTACGCACAGCTCTTTAGTCATCTTTGCAAGTAAGTAACAGTTTTACAAGTTAACCATACTTTGAGAAATGCTTTGGTATAGTGGCGAAGGAAATAACGAATTATTTTAAATTCAAGTTTGGCAGGCCTCCCATGTGTTGTAATTCATGGGTACTTGAAGGGAAGCACATATGAGATTGGACAAACCCTTACCAAAGACACACATTACGGAGAATGGAACGCCGTTCTTATAAACAACAACTGGCGTTTCGTCAACGCCTACTGGGGTTCATGTGCCGTAGGGACTGAGGCAGACAGTGAGATGGCCATGTATCGACTAGACGAAAATTTCTTCATGCCTGATCCCGATCAATTAGCATACACCCATTTTCCAGAAGAACAAAAGTGGCAGCTTTTGGAACCTTCCATGTCGATGTTTATTTTCGAAAAACGTGCATTCCTGAAAGAGAGATTCTTCGAACTTGACATGAGAGTTCTATCCCATCCAGACTGTGAAATTAAGGTACAAAATGGAGAAGAGGAAATTCTGTTCGGGATGAATCCGGCTAGAGCCCCGAATTTAGATTTCATGTGTTTTATTTTTCTGAAAGAAGAGAAAGATTATAGAATTCTTTACGACGACGAAAATAGGTATCAGCACGACTTTCTATACAGACCAAACGACGATTCTCTCTCTATCAAAATCAGATTTCCCAAGAAAGGCACTTATCGTGTTGAAATTGTTGGTAAAGACAACTCTATAATGGACGAAAGCAATGATTACGACTGGATTGCAATCTACAAAGCAACAGTTGTAAATGGTTGTAAAAAATATGTAGCGTTCCCGAAAGCAGCAGATGCCGGTTGGGGGAATAGTCCCATTTTAGAAAAAATCGGCCTGGAGTCCGCTAACTATGAGCAGAGAAGGGCCATACTTACCGCGGAAGAAGGAATGTGTACGATTGGATACGAAATCAAAACACCAGAGGCCAAGGATCTCATGCTGTCGTATAAAATGATCAACGTCAATTCTGGACTTGATGACGTCACCATGGAATCGGACGATTTCACGATGGAGGATGGCAAGTTTCAAGTTCACATTAATTTACCTCCCGGTGACGAGAGTGCGTTCTGCTTGTTCGCGCAAATTGACGACCCAGAATACGGATCCATTGAGAGGAATCTGTGTAACTATCTCATCATATCTACCCCTCTGAAGGAACTGGATAAACAGGAGAAGCAAGCTGTGAAAAGTGTGGAGGAGGGTGAGTTTGAAAGTTTGAACATTAGAAGACCAGTTATTTACGAATACAAAAGAATGAGGGTGAACTTATCTCTAATAAAATATAATAGCATTAACTTAAAAACAACTAGTTTTTGACTTTGCTTGATAGTTATGTTAGTACGAAGGTAGCATTTCGCATCCCTCTAAGGTGCAGTTTCCAAAAAAAGATGAGACAGTGAGAGACACCGAAGACAGAAATGGTTACACACTTTCCGGGCAATAGTCCATTATATGACATGTTTGATAAATTACATAATATGCGAAGCCTTTATAACACAAGACATTTTGGTGTACTATGTCGACAGACTTACTTTTATATTTGTGTTTAAGAATGTAAGAAAAAGACTGGGTGTGATGATAAAGTTGCCCTTATATCGTTTTGCTATGTTGAAACAAGTATATGATTTTAAATTATAAAAGTGCGGCGTATTAATATGCTTTTTGTAAATATTGTCAAAATGATCAACTTCTGGAAAATTTCTTGGAGAATTTTTTGACGAGAAGTAAAATTTCCACATGCGTTGACTACAACAATTTTCCAGTATTTGCAGTCTCATCATATTCTTTCATATATACAGGTTCATCAATTTGTCCAGTAAGTCAACGCATGTGGTCCACTTTTTCTAAAGCAAACAAGAGGAAATACTAATAGTAATTTTTGACCGTTTGCTTTGGGATTTGCACTTATTTGCAATGTCATATAAACAAAAATCTTGATTGGTTTTGTACATCTCTCCCACATAACAGTTCTTTTGAGAAGTTTGCTTTTGTTTGTACACGTAGTTCTGAATTACATGTACTTTGAAAGTAGGACCAGGTAAGTCAGGTAGAGCTATTTTTATAGAGAATAGTCTGACTTGTTGAAAGATCACGAATTCATTTTGCTATAAATTGTTCTTTCACAGTGCTTGATGATGCAATTCACTTCAAACAACTGGAGATGCTTGAACGAGCTGTTGATCTAGTAGAAACAAAACGAGCGACCCGGCATATGTATGCCAAAGTGATGGAAGCGAAAGACACCATAGAACGATTGAAGAGCATCTCCAAGATGATGCATAAAGTTCTGTCTCTTGATCAGAGAACCATTTCAGAAATCCGAGGCTATTCGAACCCCTCTCCGGAGATTCATACCGTGATGAAAGCAACCTTGCTGTTACTGGGTCATTATGAGGAGGAAACTCGGGTAAAACTGAATATGAACAAACGTTCGTTAATTGTTATCCAAGTGTGTTACGTATATTCACAATTAATTTTTCAAATTTCAGGAATGGAGAAACGTTCAAGCAATCCTGGGTAAAACAGGTCGTAACTCATTAAAACGAAAAATCAACATGTTTGATATCAATCACTGTAAACTAGATATTGCACTTGGCGCCCAAAAACTTCTTGGCGACATGAAATTACAGGACATCTTAAACCAAAGCTGTGGAGCAGCCACATTCTTTGAATGGGTATGTTATTTATCAATTGAACTATTTTACCAAGTTATCCTCTATTTAAATGTTTTATCTATCTTGCATAATTGTTTCAAAGGTTCACTTTACTGCAAACGAAGTCTCCCTTAGAAGACCTGACGAAAAACTCCGCGCTGTTCCGTTGATAACATTAGCGGCAGTACGTTTCAAAGCAAACAATAAGGACCTTGATAAAGTAAGACAGGTGGCCCAGGCTGGCATTGACAATGCAGTTTATTCTAAACAAAATGCAGCCCTAGCACCAGCGCCTACCTATCAGAATAACTTACCCACCAACAAGCCTTACTTCAAAGAAATCAATGAGATGGATGAGGAACCCGATCTACCGAGTCCATTTGCCAAATCGCTGAAGGGTCCCAAAAAGGGGGGTTCAAAGGAGGATTTAGAAAGGTTTGGAGCAGTTGGTGGGGAGGATTATGTTACTATAAATGATAACGATCTTGCTAGCGGTTCCCAGACAGTTGAGGCTGTAGTCGAAAATTCTAATCCACAACGAGGCGGAAATAGAGGAAAAGGAAGAGTAGCAAGTAAGCCGGTTACAGGTCCAAAAACCCCGAAAACAGTTGGAAAAGCTAAATTTGACCAAGAAAAATCCAGTCCAGCATCTGCATCCAAACATATATCACTTTCGCCTTCATTCGAAAGAGCTATAGAAGAAAATCTAGAAGTTGACCGTCCAACGCCTCAGTATACTAAAGCCGCGGCCAGTCAACCTGTACCTCAGAGTCCACCGAAAGCTGATAATGAAGGGGGTCTACAGCTTCCGGGGGGAGATGACTCATACGTTCAGAGTTGGTTAAACAACTAAAGCCGACAACATCCATGTGCAGAACGTCTTTTGAGAATCTGGTAACTGCCTTGGTTTGAGTTTTGGAGCTTTGCTAACTGTGACGGAGGCATTGACGTTTGCGAATGTTAGCTTGATTTCTCTCTCTAAAAGTTGACTTTTTTTCTAATGCTTGGTCCTGAATAATTGTAACATGTTGATACCCTCATAATTATAATCTTATTATATTTCAGATCTGAAGAAGTCGATTAACTGCTCGATTTCACTGTAACCAATTTGACTTTTAAAACTCAATCTTAATTTGTTTGCAATACATGTAACAATAATTGCTTTATGACATCTAGCTGCGTTTATAAAAGTATGTTGATCAAATTCCGAGTGAAAAATGTCATGCATACATTTTAGACTATGTATACATGACATTCTGGACTCAATTGGGTTAAGTTGCTTGATTTGCAGTGTGCCAATTTAATTTGTATTTTAGTTACTAAGTAACTTTAAAGCTTTTTTTGGTTTGCCATTATATATCTACACATGTACAGTAAATATTTTTTAAATTTTTGTTTGCAGACAACTGAAATAATCCTCGAAATGAAGAAACGATATGATGACGACGTTGTCCAGATGACTATTGCTCGGACTCGAGGTTCCCGAATTTCTTACACCCGCCAGAAAACTTCAATTTGTACTGAACTCTAAATATTACCATCGTAAAGTTATGATTAATATTTTTCATCTGTAATCATAAGAATCAAACCTTTGTATATATACTTTCATGGTGCAACCATGCTTACTTTGTCAAGTCCGTTTTCATATAATCAATATTAATCGTCTTATTTTGTACATACATATGTAACACTGCTGCTGTTATCGTTATTTTTATGAATTTATTTCATTTGGCCAAATGTTTTGTTTAATTGGTACATTCAATCATTGCAATGTCAAACATAATGTGAAAAAACAGCAAAAGACGTGCTCAGTTGAAATGAAATTACAGTTTACAGTCGATAAGCATAGTAATAGTTTTCCATGGAATTATGTTGAGCTAATATCTCATGGACGTCATACATATCAGATCATATCTGCTCTCCTTATAACTAGAGTAATTGTCATTTCAATTTCAATAATGTCAAAGCCTTATTATATACCTAATTGCATTACTATTGTATTGTTAAAAACTGTCACGTTCAATGTTTTGATTTGCTTGAATTTCCCATCAATTTTCATACTATTTGATATATGCACCGTTAATAACACTGCATTATGTGATATAAATGTATTTTAAGTTACTTTATGTTTTAGACTTATATTGTTATCAGTGAAATTGTACAAAATAAATGCTTCTTAAGTTTAACAATTTCTTTTTAACCGGGTTTTCCAAAGGAAAAATCCGGTTATTGAAATGGTGAAAATGGCGGGCGGGCGGGCGCGTGGGCGGGCGGCTGCCAAAAGGGTTCTCTTATTGTACGGATAACTCCTCCTACTGTTTTCAAGATAGGAAATTGTTCTTTTGCAGATCAATTGTACATATATCAGAGGTATGCATATTGCTAGGATTTTGATTTCTGACTATTTATGAAAAAATACCAGCTGTTGAACTTAGTCATTTTTCGGCAAAATATTGCATATAGGGTACCCCTATTGTACGGATAACTCCTCCTACAGTTTTCAAGATAGGAAGTTATTTTTTTGCAGATCAATTGTACATATATCAGAGGTGTGCATGTGGCCAGGATTTGGATTTCTAATAATTTATGAAAAAAATACCAGCTGTTGAACTTAATCATTTTTCGGCAAAATATTGCATATTGGGTACCCCTATTGTACGGATAACTCCTCCTACAGTTTTCAAAATAGCATGTTGTTCTTTTGAAGATCAATTGTACATATATCAGAGGTGTGCATATTGCTAGGATTTTGATTTCTGATAATTTATGAAAAAAATATCACTGTTGAACTTAGTCATTTTTCAGCAAAATATTGCATACTAGTTTAAAACTAGGTTCGTTGTCAAGTTGATAACTTTTTTGTTCCCCAGTTAATAATCATTGCTGATGTTATCAATTAACTTTACTGATTAAGTCGGTGTCATTGAGAGATACTCTTGAATTGAGTACGATTTTGAACCCTCCTCCTTTCTTTACAGAATCTTACTCATATCGTTTCAAGATCAAAGCGCGCATGATCCTTATTTCAAAAAAATAAAATTATAAAGAATAAAATAATAAATAAAATAAGTGTTATTATTCTAAACTGGTTTGCTAGCGTTCTTTGGTATCGTAACTCCTAAGGAATGGTTCCATCCGTCTGATCTCTCCCAATTTCAGCATCCTCTCTGCAGTTGTATATCTTATCTATGTGCCTTGGCTTGAGAGTGTTAGTGGTTATAGTAAATGAAACAGTTAGCCATGTTGACACATCCAAGCCTTTAATTCCCCCCACCAAATCGGGCCTGTTGAAATTCTTAGGCCCCTCTATAACTTTTGCTTCAGTTGGTCGAAGTCTCATTGGCCTTTCAAGCTTAAATTAAACAATTTCCCTCGACATTTCACGGGTTTGTTCGCATAGATGTCTCCTCGCCTTGTATCTTCAACGTGAATTTCTTTCTAACTTTGCCCTTCTTTATAATCAAACTTCTTGTTTCTGGGATTTAAACTTTATTCTTGCCTGGCCCACTGTCTCATTAAGAACATCAAGTACCCAACGATCCTGGGTGTGTGTTGATGTTGTGATTGTTATAAGTAGTATAAGCCCCCCCGCTGGGCGGTTCAACTGAGTGCACTTTTTATGCAAATGAGGTGTTGAACCGCCCAGCGAGGGCGGCTGGTAATCTAGCTTCTTGGTTTTAAAGCTAATAATGCTATAGTAAGCTAATAATGCTAAGCTATAGTAAGCATAATTTCATAGCATTTTTTATTGAGTAAAATTCTTCTTGTAAAAACACGTCCGCTCTCTATGAAGTCACCGAGAATTATGACGTTATAACGTTAGGCGCCTTTCTAGAACAATCTGAGGATGACGTAACGTTATTGTTCTTGACGTAGCACGCGACGTTATAGAATGTTCTAGACAGTTCTTAACGTTTATTATGTACTTTAACGTTATTCTCTTATCATTTGAATCAAGTGCATCATGCCGCTCACATCGCTTAGAAGAAATCTTCTCCTCCAACATCGCCGCTTGAAAGAATATCAGTTGAAGCAGAAAAGGATTCGACTTTTGAAAAGAAATGAAGAATTGCTCCGACATTTGCGCTTATATAGAAAAAACCTACTGCGACTACGGGAATTGGCTAAAAAAGCAGAGAAGTATTATCAGATCAAGTTGGATCGCGGACGACACTCTAGGAAATTCAAAGTGCAGGAGAATGTATACAATGTGAATTTTAAGCCTTTACCCGAGAAAGACCATTCTCCTTTTGTCCGGAATGTATTGGATGCCATGTTGAACGAAGTCAAGAGTGAAATGAACTGCCGTCCGAACGACTATCTGCGGTTGAACATACGACACCCTTCTTTGGACTCCGACATATGGTATGAATTTACTCAAAGCAAGCATCTCGACGCCCGGGGGATACTAGAAAAAATTAAAGGTGTGCAGCAATCCAAGAGAGATTTCACCATGACCGACGGAGCTATACAATTCGAATTTTTTCATGTACAGTATCCCGAAGGAAGTGGCGGAAATAAGAAAAAACATCTGCTCCTCAACAAGGAGAATTTCAAAAAGGGTAAAAAATCCATTGTGAGCATTCAAAATACGGATTCTTTGTGTTTACCGCGAGCAATCGTGGTCGCTCGATTGCACAGTAAAAAACCTCAGGATCCCGTAGCTCTGGAAGTCTGGGGAAAACAATGGACTCGAATGATGAAAGGTGACTGTAGAAGTGTAGATCAGAAAAAACAGGCTCTAGAGCTCATGGAACTTGCCGGATGTGATCCCGAGTTACCCTGTGGCCCTATAGAGTGGAGGAAGTTACAGCAGGTATTGTGCCCTGAATTTCGACTAAAGATCTTTCAATTTGAAACTAACACGCGCGCACTGAAATTAAAACCAATCTACAAGGGTCACGGCAACGGGAAATGTCTGAACGTGTTGCTAGATCGAGGGCATTACGATACCATACTTTCCATGCCCGGAGTCAGCGAACACAAATATTACTGTGATTATTGCGATGTTGGATATAGCCACATCGAAGAGCATCGTACCAAGTGCCCTCATCGCTGCTCATTTTGTTTGGGCGACACTCCCTGTCCCCCCGAAGGCTTAAGCATCGAATGTTCCGAGTGTCACGGATTTTTTAAGAGCATGGGGTGTTACCAGAGACATTTAGAACCTAATAACTCTAAGACCAACACTTCAGTGTGTCATTTAATGGATCGATGCCAGCACTGTCAGACCTGGATGACCAAAAAATTATTAGCTAACCACAAGTGCAAAGGACAAAAACAATGTAAGATCTGTAAGAAAATTGTAGAGAGCGATCACCAGTGTTACGTGCAAAAGAAGCCCGAGAAGAAAAAGGACAAATTACAGCTGTACATTTATTTCGATTTCGAGTGCACTCAAGAGCATGGAATTCATTCCCCTAACTTGTGTGTGGCTCATCGGGTGTGTCAACATTGTGACCATTTACCTGTGGATGAAGCCTGTACGCACTGTCAGAGTTTAGGCCCCCGTCAACACGTGTTTCAAGGACCGGATACCTTAAAGGAGTTCGTAGATTGGCTATTGAAATCTGAATGTCAGAACAAAACCACCCATTTAGTGCACGATGGGGCCATCGTCATTGCTCACAATTTTAAGGGATACGATGGACAATTTATCTTGAACTATATCGTTCACAAAGCTTGCATCAA
Source organism: Magallana nippona (assembly GCA_033439105.1). NCBI lineage: Eukaryota > Metazoa > Mollusca > Bivalvia > Ostreida > Ostreidae > Magallana > Magallana nippona. The sequence goes on along the minus strand of CM065922.1, from coordinate 44,796,026 downwards.
ACCCTCGGTCATCATGAATGGAAGTAAGATCTTGTCCATGAACATTTGTGACATAAAATTCATCGATTCCTACAACTACTTACCTTTTGCACTCGCAAAGATGCCTTCTGCTTTTGGGTTACAAGAACTGAAAAAAGGGTATTTCCCTCATTTTTTCAACACGGAGCAGAACCAGGATTACTTGGGAGTCTATCCACCCCCCGCTTACTACAACCCAGACGACATGAGCACCGCGGGGCGTAAAGATTTTTATGCCTGGTACGAACAGCAACGAGGAAAAGTGTTTAACTTCCGAGAAGAATTCCTAGCCTATTGTATTTCGGATGTGGACATTTTAAGGCGCTGTTGTGCAAAGTTTAGAGCTACCATACAGTCTCAGGTTCGCGTGAATCCCTTTCAGGAAGCTCTCACTTTTGCCAGCACTGCCAATTTAGCTTACCGGCGGAGTTTCATGTCAGATCAAACCATTGCCATCATTCCCAATCTGGGTTACCATCCTGCTCGCCAGTATTCCATCAAAGCCTGCCGTTGGTTGGCCTGGATGGGTCGTCGATGTTCTATACGACATGCTAAAAACGGAGGTGAGGTTCGACTGGAAAATTACACCGTGGACGGTTACGATGAGAACACGCAGACAGTGTATGAATTCCATGGATGCTATTGGCATGGCTGTCCCACCTGTTATCCAGATCGAACCACAGACATTCATCCTCACCATCCAGACAGGACTTACGCCACGGTCTACGAGCAGACCCTCCGTCGAGAACAAGAGTTAAGGGATAAAGGATATAAAGTCATTAGTATATGGGAACACGAATTTGACAGTCAATTAAAAAACCAAGAGGAGTTACGGAACTTTGTACAAGAATTAGACTTTCAAGACCCCTTGAATCCCAGAGACAGCTTGTATGGAGGCCGGACCAATGCCATTCGTTTGTTCTGTACAGAGGGAGATATGCGCTATGTAGATGTCTGTTCTCTGTATCCTTACGTGCTAAAGTACAGGCCTTTTCCTGTGGGACACCCCGAAGTCCTAAGTGATAATTTCGGAGACTTGAGAGCCTATTTTGGATTGATTAAATGCCGCGTTTTACCCCCACGCGGTCTCTATCATCCCGTCTTGCCTTATCGTTCCGGAGGAAAATTACTATTTCCCCTATGTCGGACATGTGCCGAACAACGACAGAGTCTGGAACCGGAGTACCAATGTTTGCATTCTGAATCTGAACGCTGTCTCACTGGAACCTGGGTAAGCACTGAACTCCATAAAGCGATGGACATGGGATATCGAATTGAGCGCATTTACGAAATCTGGCATTTTCCTCAAACTAGTAACACCTTGTTCAAAGCCTACATAGACACCTTTTTGAAAATAAAACAAGAAGCTTCAGGATTTCCCCCCGAATGTGAGAGCGAAGAGGAAAAACGGAGCTACATTCTTGACATTTTTGAAAGAGAAGGTATCATGTTAGATCCCTCTCAAATAGAGAAAAACCCAGTCAAAAGAACGATTGCCAAACTGTTTTTGAACTGTCTGTGGGGAAAATTCGCTCAGAGAATTCAACTACCTAAATCTCGTTATTTGACCGAAGAAGAAGAATTACAACAGCTGTTACAGGACTGCAGTCTAGAGGTCAAAGGGATAGAACTCTTGGAAAACTCTGAAGATCCCAACTTGGACATGATTTTAGTCAATTACCAAGAGAAACGGGAATTTCTGGAAGAATGTCCCTTCGGTAACGTGGTATTGGCTTGTTTTACCACGGCTCATGCTCGCCTGCATCTCTACGAAACCTTAGAACAACTGGGGGAACGTGTGCTATACTTTGATACCGACAGTATCATCTACCAACACGAGGAGGGTAAATTCAATCCTGAAATTATCAACAGTTTAGGTGGCTGGACCGACGAACTGGATGGAGATCGGATAGTAAAATTCATGTCTGGAGGACCTAAAAATTATGCCTACATCACCGAGAGCGGTAAATCTGTGTGTAAAGTGAAAGGATTGACTCTGAATTACAGAGCCTCAACCATAGTGTCTCCCGAAGCCCTTGAAAAAATGTTAAAAGAAGAAATCGATATCATCAATGTGACTTATCCCAAGTATATTCATAGAACCCGCCAACATACTGTCCAGACGCTACCGCTTACCAAACAATACAGGATTGTGTATGATAAACGCCAGAGGATATCTGACTACCGAACCCTACCCTTTGGATTTTGACCAATTTTGAATTTGATGCATTTTATTGTTGAATGATCCTGTATATAACATTGATTTTTTTTACCTATTATCAAACTCTTGTATCAAATAAATTGAATGATTTTCTCAAAATCTTGTCATTCTTTAACATGTACTCCTACGATACACTAGCCCCTTTTCAATTGAAACACGAATTTACTATGGTAGTAGCAGGTCCTTCCAAGTCGGGGAAAACTGAATTTGTTAAAAAACTGGTGGAAAATACTCATTGGATCACCCCATACCCCGAGAAAATCGTTTGGTGTTATCGAGAATGGCAATCTGCTTACGAATCTTTACAAGACAGAGTCAAGTTTATACGCAATATTCCCGAGGACGATGAGAAATTAGTGGCGGATCTCAATACTCGACACCTTTTAATATTTGATGATATGATGGGAGGTAAAGCGATCGAGTCAATAGTCGATTGGTTTACACGGAAAGCTCATCATAGGAATACTAGTGTCATTTACATTACTCAGAATGTATTTGATCGAGCAGCTCAGCATCGCACTATTAGTTTAAATGCTCATTATTTAGTCTTGTTTAAAAATCCCCGAGACAAGTCTCAAATTGTGGTGTTGAGTAGACAATTAGACATGCCTCATTTAATGTCTGCCTATCAAGATGCTACTCGCCAACCCCACGGGTACCTCATTGTAGATTTAAGCCCTCAGACTCCTGATGAATTACGACTGAGGAGTCAATTGTTTGAGACCCTAACAGTTTACATGGCTAGAGTATAAATACAAGAGTTTGAATGTTTTCCTATTCAGTTGAAATCATGACTGGAAAGAAGTTACTACGTACATTAAGACGCTTACAACATGAACGGGATCCAGAGAAACGAACAGAAATCATCGAGTTGGGGCGAAAAGCCTTAATGAAATGGTTTTTGGCTGGAGCTAAAAATTTATTGAAAGGAGTCATTCCTATCAATAAGCAGACCCAACGTTTCATCGATAAACATCGAGAGGATTTAAGTGTCATTGCCAATAAAAAAGTCAATGATGATAACAGGATTAAAGCCATTCTGAAACGTGGTGGAGCTGGATTTGTTGGAGGAGTCATTATTCGCCATTTATTGAAATGGAACCTGGCTAAGGCTAGAACAGCTAAACCCAAAAAACGACGACTTAAGAGTGTAGTGATCAATCCCAAGGCTCCTAAAACTAGAAAGCTCCCACAGTGGATGGTTGACATAGGAAAATCGGCTTCAAGTAAAAAGAAAGCTCCCAGGAAAAAGAAATCTCCCAAGAAAGGCAAAAAGAAATCACAGAAACTGATTGTTAAACTTCCTAAAAAAAACAATAAGCAGATTCCGTTGACCCAACTTCCCCCCAATACCACATTAGCCATGTTGAAACAAGGTCAAAAGAAAATGGCTCGAGCCATGACTGGACCTATAGGGAGTCAGAGAACTCCCGATATTCAACCTAGTGTGTTTCCTGGTATTAAGGTTCCTGTTCATCATATTCCGAGATCCTCCTCGTTGTTTACAAAAGTGGCAGGTTTTAGTCCTTTACAAGATCCCGATAAGAAAAACCAGAAGGGGAAATATCAATGTCGATATTGTCCTGCAGAGTTTAGAGTGAAGAAAAATAGAGATCAACACGAGAGAACCACTCACTTGGGTTATGCCCCTGCCTAGAGGAGAGTATAAAAACCCTTACAGACTGAATCTAGTTATCATTTTGTACAAAGATGGGTACAAGCCAGAAGAAAAAGAACAAAGTGTGCTGTTGTAAATCTAGACTGAAACCTCATTTACCCATATTGCAGTTATTATCAACGCCACATTATTCACCAAAGTTAAAGAAAGAGGTGTTAAAGCACTGTTCTAATGACTGTATCTATAAAATTTGTGAAATCGTGTACAACCTCTTAAAAGGCAACGTTCTACTGAACTCCTCTCAGAAGAAAAAACTCGCTCCTCAGAAACACATCTTGAGGCGACTGGTTCAACCCCAGTCCATACAGAAACGCAGACGAACTTTAATACTGAATCAAAAAGGGGGCGTTTTCCCAGTCATTCCCATGCTTCTCAGTTTACTCCTTTGAAATTATGAGTCGCAAGATGGTGTTAGTTCCTGAAGCCATGTTACTGGAATTGAAAGGAAAATTACCTAAATCTCCTGAATTTCAAGCCACCATTGGATTAGGACACCAGTTAGATCAGATTCAAGGGAGAGAAGATTTGAACCCTGAAGAAAAAGTGGCTCTCTATGGACATCAATTACACCGTTATCGGAATTATTTACAACAAGCCCGTGATCAGGGGAAGGAAAGGACATTTACAACACCATTACCTAAAACACAGAAAAATAAAGAGGCAAACAAAGATGTTGATATTGCTGCTGCTCCTGCTCCTGTTGCTGATGCTGCTGATCCAGGTTCCTCAGAACTGGAAGAACAAGTGATTAAAAGTGTTAGCAACAAAATGCAAAAGAAAGCAGGACTTCTCTTAGATCATCTCAAGAAAACTAAAGTCTTGAAATGGAATTCCGATGGAGAAATCAGATATCGAGGAAAACTCATACCCCAATCTAATATCATTGATCTAGTAACTAATACGATGAAAACTAGATCTCGCAAAGGAATCAGCCCTCCTATTGGAACAGACCAGTTTGCTCAAGCCTTAAAAGAAACCAATGTCCCAACAGATTACCTACCTAATCCAGACATTATAAAAGCCATGCAGAGACCAGGAAAAATCAGTACCCCTATGTCCATTCTAGCTGACAAAGAGTCTGATGATAATGATGACGATACGGGGTTTCAGGAACCTTCGACTTTTAGCACACCGCAAGCTTCTCCTTTTCTTCTAACTCCAAAGAGAACCAGAAAAAGAGACAACATCCTCCTAGATTGGAATATATTAAAAAAGAAATGAAGAAAAAGAAAAAGGTTTTACAAACCATTCTACAAGAGATTTATTACAATCCTAAGACTGGATATGGAGGAGTACAATCTTTATACCGGCAAGTGCGTGCAAGGGGACATCTTTTATCTATTGCTGAGATTAGAAAATGGTTGAAAGAGCAAGAGACTTATACTTTACATAAACCCATTCGACGCAAATTCAAGCGACAACAAACAAGAGTAACCGGTATCGACGAGCAATGGCAATTAGATTTGGCAGATGTATCCCAATTAAAGAAAGAGAATGATGGATATACCTTTTTACTGTGTGCTATTGATGTACTCTCTAAATATGCTTGGGTGGTGCCTTTAAAGCAGAAAACGGGAAAAGAAATGATTCGCGGATTACAACAGATCTTTAAAGAAGAAGGGCGACAACCGCTTCGCATTCAGTCGGACCAAGGGAGGGAATTCACAAACAAGGAATTTCTGCGCGCTTTTAAATTCATTCATTTCTTCACCACTCGCAATGCAGAAACAAAAGCAAGTATCGTAGAGCGTTTTCAACGCACCTTAAAAGCTCGCATGTGGAGATATTTCACTCGTCATAAAACTCGAAGATATCTGGATATTTTACCCGATCTGGTATATGCCTACAATCACTCATATCATCGCAGTATAAAAAGAGCTCCAGCTGACGTGAATGCCTCCAATGTCCTACAAGTGTGGAAAACTCTGTATCAAAAGAACTCCTCTACACCCTTCTTTTCCCCTAAATTTCACAAAGGAGACATAGTGCGCATCAGTAAAGCGAAACGAACTTTTGAAAAAGGATATCTACCTAACTGGACCAGGGAGTTGTTTACTATATCTCATCGAGTCCAGGGGGCTGTTCCTTATAGATATAAGGTACAGGACTATCACGGAGAAGAATTAGAAGGAACATTTTACGAGTCTGAATTACAAAAAGTCATTAAAGAAGACGACGTCTATGAAGTAGAGGAAATCCTAGACTATAAAAAGCGGCGCATAGGGAAAAAAGTCATTAAAGAAATCAAAGTGCGTTGGAAAGGATATCCCCCTAGCTTTGACTCATGGATTCCTCAAACAGATCTTCTACTTCCCAAATAAGTGAACATTGGAAAATGTTTGGAGAAAAAATTCCTAGAGCAGAAATCGTGTATTTTGCTCAACTTGTAAATCTAGACTGAAACCTCATTTACCCATATTGCAGTTATTATCAACGCCACATTATTCACCAAAGTTAAAGAAAGAGGTGTTAAAGCACTGTTCTAATGACTGTATCTATAAAATTTGTGAAATCGTGTACAACCTCTTAAAAGGCAACGTTCTACTGAACTCCTCTCAGAAGAAAAAACTCGCTCCTCAGAAACACATCTTGAGGCGACTGGTTCAACCCCAGTCCATACAGAAACGCAGACGAACTTTAATACTGAATCAAAAAGGGGGCGTTTTCCCAGTCATTCCCATGCTTCTCAGTTTACTCCTTTGAACTCCTAAGAAAAAGGCAAAGCTGGCTCTTCCCAAGAAAAAGTGACAGTCATATGACATTATTTGTGCCATTGAACTGATTCAGTGTTATTTCATACTTCATTTGAACTGTTTCGCTGTTATTTCATACTTGTTCTTCATGCGTTTCTCAATAAATTAATGTTCACTTTTTATTCTCTTTTTTTATTATTTCATACAGCAGGAATAAAAAAAGCATTTAATAACTCTATGAGGACTCCTAGCCTCATAATTCTCGTTGACTTCATAGAGAGCGGACGTGTTTTTACAAGAAGAATTTTACTCAATAAAAAATGCCATGAAATTATGCTTACTATAGCTTAGCATTATTAGCTTACTATAGCATTATTAGCTTGAAAACCAAGAAGCTAGATTACCAGCCGCCCTCGCTGGGCGGTTCAACACCTCATTTGCATAAAAAGTGCACTCAGTTGAACCGCCCAGCGGGGGGGCTTATACTACTTCTATTGATATGTTAACTTTGAAAAAAATTCGACCTGACAATTTTTGCCCAGATCACCTCAAACCTACCATTTGAATCTCCTTTCAGTGGGGTGTAAAATGAAATGGTCATTGTTAGAATTTGCTATGCGAATAAGTTACATTATAAGATATTACAAATGTTTGTACTGCTATTTATACAGGAGACCTTTTTGTTACTTATAGACACTGAAATAAATTCTAACTGGTAACTTAAGGTAATGCCTAATGTAATATAAGGTAAAAATAGCACTTGTAAATCATCTTTTAAGACGAAAATTTGCAGCACTTAACGGTCTCTAAAAGGAAATTGTATTGTTCAAATTTAAATAAAATTTAGCAGTACGATTGCCATGACCCCGTAATTAAAATATATTAAATTTATGAACATTTGACTGTGAGTTTTAGATTCATTGAGGTGTTAGTATATTTGACGGAGGTGAAAATTGATAAAAAAGCATAAATGACGTCATCATATTTGACCTTTGACCTTTTCATATGACCTTGAAATTTAATGGACATAAAGTCTGAACACTGGTCTTTACCTTGAACGGAACAAAGTTACACATTTTTAAATGTAAGAGGCTAGCCTGCACAAAAATCAAATGAACACCATTCAAATGTAGGTTTCAAAATTATCAAAATACGCTGTACCTCAATTTTTCTGCCTTGAGTAATTTATGGGTATGATTTATATTATTTTTTTAAGATAATGGATTAAGATTAATTTTTACACAATATTCAGCTATTATTTTGTGTATTTGAGAAAATATTTCAAATAATTAATTTCACGGGTGTTTCGAACTACCTTAAACATTGCTGAACCAATCTGTTTCGAAATGTGTCTCGGCATCTGCAGAATGTAAATTACAAGCTGAAAAATAAAATGTTAATACTTTCTAGATTTAACGACTGTAATCAATTTTTAGATAGAAAATGTCAATTAGAAGTGTTGTTTTATTCTAGGCCCCAAAGAAATACTTGCTTGGTATTGCGTTTGTTTCCCTTCAAGATGTATCAAATGATTCTGAAGACGCAATATATTAATTTTCTGATGGCAGTTAGTAACACCCAATGCATCCACTTTGACTGCCAACAATATAAACCGATGGAAACCTATAGATATCATAAAGCTCGACTTTGCACCATTTCAATGCAATGATGTTTCCTGTACACAAAGGACAAAGACAAAGGAAAACAATATCAATTTCTATCAGTATTTAAATTGAAAAGAGTTGATACATTTATTAAATCTGGAGCGGCACAGTGTGTAAATATTTTGTTTTTCAATAGGGCTGATTTCACAGTTTCCTGATGAAAATTTTTAAAAAAATTATTGGGAAGCATATTGTAAATTTTGTATTGAAACCAATCCAGTAAATACAAAACTAAAATATTCAACCGTATTCGTCTTTAAATGACATCCAAAAGTGCGTCCTTCGTAGTTTTCAGCATTCTTGTTGAGGTAGAAACGTTTGTGCACGATGCGTCATTATTCATATAATTTTCTCCAATAAAAATGCAAAAACTAACATACCAAATCGAAACACATCAACGGCCGTCATCTAAGAATTCAAGAATGAGATTCTTCCGTGACAATTAATGGTCGTCGTTAATTAACCCGGAAATGCAGTTTGGTATCAGAAACCAAACGGAGATTTTGACCCATAAACACAGTTTTGGGTATCTTGAATTCCGAACGATACATGTACAACAAACTACTGCAGTACTCAGAACCAGAGGGTCATGTACTATGTTTATTATACATGTTTATTATGTAACCAAAATTGTGTAGAAGATGAATGTCATTTTCTTGCTGATTGTCCATTATATAAAGAAGAAAGACATTCATTTTTCCATTATATCTCAATACTTAACAAAACTCTTTATACTTTTAACAAAGAAAGACAAATTTATCTGGTTAATGTCCAATGAAGACAAAACAATACTAAGTTAAGTGAATTTCTAATTAATGCTTTCAAAATAAGACAGAATACTTTGAGATCTAAGTGAACTAGTGAAATACTTAAACAGATCATGATGTACCATCTTTGAAATTGTATTAGGTACTTTTCTGACTATATAGATATGTATATTGTTAATATGTTATGACATACTGATGTACATTTGCCCGGCTGTTACATGTTCATGTATGTGTATGGACTATTTTGTATGTAGAATCTCTCTTTTAGAAACTTCTATCTAATAATTGTAATCTTGTATGCTCTCTGCATGCATGGGCCCAAAATTGGAAATAAATTGGAAATCAAAAAAAAATGACCTCCCTCTATCTGACCATCAATAAAAAAGGGTGTACTCAATAGATTATTTAATACTGTGGAAACATCATGGTTCGTGGGGGACCAATGATCGTGGCTTTCGTGGGTAACCCTTGCCCATGAATTTACATCCCCACGAATCTATATACAATCATTTGTTTAATATTTATTAAAATTATCCCGATTACACTACCAACGAAATTACTTCCCCACGAACCAGGAAAATTTTGGCTACCCGCGAACATTGACCCCCATGAATAATAATGATTCCACAGTATATAACAGCATATAACAGATAAACATAATTAAAACTTATGTAACCTAATATACTCATAATTTCTGCATTATTTTCCGCATTAAAAAACAATCACAAAGTGTAATAAAAACATTAATGCGTAATTGTTTTTCTATATACTAATATAGCACAAATATAATAAACTTCAAATGAGTTCATACATTATGAAAGTTACGAATGAATATGTTTCACAAGTATAATGCATCAACTTTGTGGCTTATTGGGGGGTGTTTTTTCACTATCGCTCCCCTCCGTCACATCCTCAGAATCTGAGTAAGGTTCCTGGTCCCCATGGGAGGCCCCAAGGTCATCCTCGTAGTATTCGTCCTCGACCTCCACATCCTCCGAGCTCCTAACAACAAGAGGGTCTTCTTCGTAATCGCTGAGCGTGTCCTCTGTCTTATCAGTGGTTACTGTATCAGATGAAAAATTAGTTATAGTTATAGAAGTAGAATTTTAACTGCTTTTGTGGGAGTTATTTTGGAGGGTTGTGGGGGAAATTTCATTCATTTCAGAACAATGAACTATAGAACATCAAAACCTATAGACTCTAATTATTAAGTTTAAATTATTTATTTCCCATCAATTTTTATCCACAACTGGACAAAAATATAGAAAGAGTTCAAAATGGCTATCAATAAAAGTATTTGATGATAAATTTAAGGTCAGCCAATAAAATATATAATTTTCATTATATGATGACTATAAATTTTGTACAACCACTGTAATACAGACCTGCTTCTACAGAGGGCATTGTTTCCTCTTCCTGGAGAAAATCATCCAGAGCATTCTGGTCAGTGTCTACCACTATGTCTCCCAAATCAGCCTTCTTACCACTGTCTGAACTAGATACAGACAAACCTGTGGGTGTATAAATACACAATTACGCATATATATTGGCTGTATATTTTATTTCATTATAAATATTGTGTATCAGTCACAGAAAATTAGTATCAGTAACTCCTGTGCAATCATGGCTTTTGATAATAAGTTCTTGTTTGAATGTTTTGCTTTATTACTTTTTATTAGTAAAAAGAAAATTGTAACTTGCGTTCTAATCTGCCATGTGTTCTGTAAAAGTCGATATCCTGGTCAAAAGCACTCTGGAATGTTTCCTGTCTCTCCTTGAGTTCTTTTTGTTTATGTTTTTCTAATTTCTGAACGGATTTCATATGGTCTTTTGCAAGTTGCACTGGGGAAAAAAAACGTTTTCAAATTGTCATAGTTACAAGTAAAATTGTCATTAATAAATAATAAATCATGTGTCAAAAAATAAACATCAGACATTGTAAGTACCCTTTAATTTTTCTAAATCATCCATCTTTCTGTTGCGGTAGGCTGCCAGTTTTTGAGAGTCCACCAATTTAGCGTTCTGTAGTTCCTGTTTCTCGCATATATTCTCCAGCTGTATCAGTGCCGACTCTACATGGTCATACTCCTCGTCCAGCGTAGCTTAAAATATTAAACCCTAATTTGTTTATATAGTCACACTAATGTTTGTGACACTGTTATTGTAATATTTTTTTTTTATAAATATGTTAAACACATATAAATGATTTGTTTATTGAGACATAAATCTATGAGTTATTTTCACACAGCTAATCAAAGAAGAAATAGCTAGGTGACAGTTAGCTCAACGTTGATCAAAGGTATGATTTATTTATATCAATAAAATATGACAATGTCTTGTGAGCTGATCATTAATTAAAGTTTAAATTAAGTCAAGACCTACATTCACAATACATGTAGCAGGACAGATATTCATGTAGCCTTTATATTGCAATATGCATGGGGATTAGATACAGTAAACAATAATACACCAAAAAGATGAAACATGAATTAAAGGCATATGATTACCAATAAATGTACTATTTTTGTGATATTGTGTTATATACTGTGTTCATAAAAGTATAGTAGCTATAGCATAATGGCATTTATTTGTTTATGATCAAGAACTGTGAGTTGCTGGGTCAGTATGTAAATATAAGTTTGCTACGTACACTGCTAGTCACTTATATACTCGGGTACATGACCCCCTCTAGTATGAACACATGAATATAATTTTCAAAGCAGATGACTTCTTTACCTACATATATACAGTATATGGGATTATCAGTGTACCTAAAAGACTATCAAATAATGTAAAGTGAATTAAAAACTTTTTGACTGCATTATTCAGACAAATTGGAATGACAGAAACGGTAGTATGGATAAGCAAAAATAAGTACATGTAACATTGTGTGTTTGGTACAGTTACTGGTGATGATCTGAGAGAAAAATGCATTGCTTTCACACATCAGAGTTTTAATATATAACATGTATATGATCCAAAAAGTCCAGAATATTTCATCCTGTCATGCATTTATCATAAGAAAATCTATGTACTAATTATATTTGTATACTGTATGTATGACTTGCACCACATGTGGTTTTTGTCAATAAATTGAATTGAATTGAAATAAATCAGTCTTAAAAGTAAAGTTTATTTTTTTATTCATACCTAAAACATCTGTAAGACTTTGTAGTTCCGATAAAATGAGAGGAAGTGATTTCACACTTTCGTGGAGTTTTCCTAGGACTTCATTTTTTCTGTCATATTCCACAAATAGGTCGTTAATCAAAACATCAACCTCCTGAAGTTCATAAAATACAGTGTCATTAATTTTACCTTCTAACTGACCTTGCAAAACAATTCAATTCAATCAATTCAGATGGAATATAGGTAATATATGTGTTGTTGTTTTAGAAACCGAAATTCAACTTAAGTTGTTGTTTTAGAATTGGAAATTCAACTAAAATTCACTTAGTTTATTTCTCACAAACATGCTCTTTATAGGTAATAGTACCCCAAGATGCTAAGTACATGTAGATTCAACTGTTCCTTGTGATAAATATATTAAAGGAATAAGGAATCATTCTTTGAGTATTATAAGGTGATAATTTTGGTTGGGGCGTGATCAAATCCAATAAAGCCTGTGATAGATTTAATCATGCCAGACCTTTCAGCTTGATAAGCAAACCCCTCTTGTGCCCTAATTATATGCCATTCAATGAATTTATTGGACTGTATAGTACAAAATCGATACGTAGTGTTATCACAGGCAAAGACACTGAAAAATGTAAATATATGTGTATAATTATATACCCTCTGAATTTTTTTTTTTGGTTAATAATAACTAATGTATAAGTGTCTAATGTCCTTTGATAACTTGTTACCTCTGCTCGCCTTGCATTTTGTTCTGTGTTTTCATGGAGTTCTTTCCATATCAGTTGATATCTGTGAAAGCAATTATACTATACAATTTTCATTACGTCCAATTGTCTAAAATTTAATCTACATATGTGAAGTCATATCCTGAGAGAGGAGCATAACTTCATATAAGATTATATCAATTAAGTTATGATTTCAACCAAATACTACTCATGTTTTTCCATTTTATCAGAGACGTACATCCCTAATATAGACATAACTGATTTTATTAAAGAGGAGATCAATATTGTGAGTCATCCAATTATTGTACACATGGAAATGATAAAACAGGATGATTTAAAAGAGATCGATAATACCTTTGAAGAAGATCTGCTCCAGCATCCAAATTAAATGAGATTTTGGAATCATGAGCTGTGTTTTCATTGCTTGCGTCACGTGAAGTAAATGTCTTTAGCCTGTTTGAAAAAAAATATGATTACGACACCATAATGAATTTCACATGCAGACACCTCTACCGTCCTTTAAGAACATCAGTTAGACATGCATACCATAAAACCGTGTGTTTTTCAAACGTAGCTTTACAAAAACAATTAATTATATACAAACCCAGCTTTCAATGTTTCAAACACACTCATGTTTGTTTTTAGTTGTTTTTGTAAAAAATCTTATGATGTTTACATTATCTCCCCAACCACCATTTTGAGCGATCACATGACTTCTGCTGAGAATTTCGAGCTCGATGTAAAACTTACCCCGATCTCAGTGTTCCAATGATATTCATTGTCACTATGTCTATTTCAAATGCTGCCATTTTCTTGTAATATTATAGGCCTATATGTAGTATTACTATATTTATCTATTGGTACAGTTAACTAGGACTATAAACTAGCTACATGTCATGTTTATCATGTTTATAGTGCGCTGCTAGAATTTATCTTCAGTAGATTATCAGCGCAAATATTTGATTTCAGATACAATCTAAATATGTTACAAAATATGTTTCATAGCTAGCGTTTATGATGTTCGATTCTTACTTTAGGTTGTATCATTTGTAAATAATTAAATACATGCAGCATTCCTTGCTTATAGTTGTCATATTCCTTGCTTAACAGTAGTTACATTGTAACACTAAATTTAACAAGATTCGCGAGTTTCAAAATATTTTCATCTGAATTATATCTTTATATGTAAAAACGTAGAGCGTTAATTTTAAAGTGAACTTTTCCATTTATCGGTATCGTTATATCGCTTTATTATGTACATATGTGGCAGATTTACATAAAACAACAAAAAAATTGTTTAAAACGCATAAAAAAACAACAAAACACACACACACACACACAAGTAGAATAGAATAAATAATTAAATTTAACTAAATACGTACGGTGTAAAAATAATTAACAAATGTAGGATGATATTGATTAAAGATATATTTTATACATTTTAAATATGTGCAGTGACAGATTTCAAATGCACCCATTGCTCTGGAAAGGCCATTCATAGCTACAGTGGAACAGTGCATAATTAGGGTCTTCCGTTTCAACGGAAGACCCTTTTGTTTTCGTTAGGTTTCTTTTTCTCTATTTTTCACTATTATTAAGGTCTTCCGTTTCCAACGGAAGACCTTATTGTTTTCGTTAGGTTTCTTTTGACCTATTATTAAGGTCTTCCGTTTCCAACGGAAGACCTTATTGTTTTCTTTCGGTTTCTTTTTCCCTATTATTATTTTTTTTTTCTTACAAAATTTGTGCACGCGATTTCTCGGAAACGACTCAATCGATTTTCATGAAACTTCCAGATATGATAGGTATTGATGTGAACTTCATATACTTTTTTTTATTTTGATGACGTCATTTCCTTTTTTGAGATAATGACGTTTTAGCAATTTTCAGAGGCTCGGCTTGTCCAGGGATCTCCTCCTAAACGATAAAAGATATTGAGTTTAAACTTTCAGAGATTGTAGACAAGAGATTGTAGATATGCCATTTGGCATTCATTTTTTTCATGCTCAAAAAGCGTTGAAGCTCGCCTGATCCCGAAAATTAAGACTAAAAAAACGTCGTAATTTTTCATGGTTTTCTTCGTTTATCTTTTTTCTAAAAAATATTTTGTTAAGACATGTAATGCAAAATTTTTATTATTTATAAGAGCTTTCGTCTGATATCAAGAAAAAGGACTTGGCCCCTTAAATAAAGGACCCAGATGGGTCTTAAGTCTTTTATCTATAGCCCTTTACTGAGCGATATTTTGTAACCTGTTATAGAAGCAGAGATGTTTATCTTACAGTTATGTATCCAATTAATGTTATGATTTTCTCATGTGTTACGTAATTAGGGGTTTTTAGGGGTCAGAAGTCATAAATTTTGATCACCTATATATCAAAAAGGAAAAATATTTTGAAATGCAATATAGAATAAGAGATGCTCAAAACAATGTACTTAACAATATGCAACCTTCAAAATTTTGTTCAGCGGCCCCAATAAGGAGATAAGGGACCGGCCCCTAAAATGTTCTTTCTCAGATATCTTAAGAACGGTAACGAATTTCTAAACACTTGTTGAACAAAATGTCTTAAATATTAAATAACCTTTTATTTGATCTCAAGAAAAAGGGGCTGGCCCCTCAAATTAGGGACCTAGAGGGCTCTAAAGTCTTTTATCTATAACCCTTTACTGAGGGAATTTTTGTAATCGATTATTGAAGCAAATATGTTTATCTTACCGTTATGAAGCCTAACAATATAATGATTTTCTCTTGTGTTACGTAATTAAGGGTTTTTAGGGGTCAGAAGTCCAAAACTTTGATCAACTGTATCTCAAAAAGGAAAAATATTTTGAAATGCAGTATAGAAGAAGAGATGCTCATAATAATGTACTTAACAATATGCAACCTTCAAAATTTTGTTCAGCGGCCCCAATAAAGAGATAAGAGACCGGCCCCTAAAATGTTCTTTCTCAGATATCTCAAGAACGGTAGCGAATTTCTAAACACTTGTTGAACAAAATGTCTTACAAATTAAATGACCTTTTATTTGATCTCAAGAAAAAGGGGCTGGCCCCTCAAATTAGGGACCTAGAGGGCTCTAAAGTCTTTTATCTATAACCCTTTACTGCGGGATTTTTTGTAATCGATAATTGAAGCAAATATGTTTATCTTACCGTTATGAAGCCTAACAATATAATGATTTTCTCTTGTGTTACGTAATTAGGGGTTTTAGGGGTCAGAAGTCATAAACTTTGATCAACTGTATCTCAAAAAGGAAAAATTTTGAAATGCAGTATAGAAGAAGAGATGCTCAAAATAATGTATTTAACAATATGCAACCTTCAAAATTTTGTTCAGCGGCCCCAATAAGGAGATAAGGGACCGGTCCCTAAAACGTTCTTTCTCAGATATCTCAAGAACGGTAACGAATTTCTAAACACTTTTGAACAAAATGTGTGTAGTTTAAAATGACCTTTTATTTAATACCAAGGACAAGGGGCTGGCCCCTCAAATTAGGGACCTAGAGAGCTCTAAAGTATTTTATCTATAGCCCTTGACAACAGGATATTTTGTAATAGATTATAGAAGCAAATATGTTTATCTTACCGTTATGTATTTTTACCAGCAGTATAGAAGAAAAGGTGCTCAAAATGTTCTACTTAATAGTATGCAGCCATCAAATTTTGGTTAAACGGCCCTAGAAAGGAGATAAGGGGACAACCCCTAAAGCAATCTTTTCCAAATATCTAAAGATCTGTACCAAATTTCTAAACACTTGTTGAACAAAATGTGTTAGGAATTAAATGACCTTTCATTTGATATGAAGTAAAGGTGACTGGCCCCTTAAATTAGGGATCAAGAGGGGTCTTAAGTTTTCAAACCAAAGCTCTTACACCTGAAACAAAATACTCTTAGATATCTAGAATGAATACCCCCTTTTCCTCTATTTTCAATTTATTTTCAGCTGTTTTATAGTAAAATCAAGATCTTACATGTATCTCAACTTCTAAAATCGGACGGAAGACCTCCTCGTTGCTCGCAACGAGATCGTGTCTAGTTTTTCTTCTTTTTTTTCTTACACAAAATTTTTCAAAACCAAATATCTCAAAAACGGTTCGACGGATTTTCACGAAAATTTCACAGATAGAAGTCAGTATCTACAGCTATGCATACCTATCTTTCTGCGTATGACCTCACTTCCGTTCGTCAACGTCGTTCAATTTACTTTTTTCAAAAATTCATTTTGTCCAGCAAATATTTAGAGAATGGTTGAAGAGAGAAACTTGACATTTTCAGCGATGATAGATCTACCTTGGGAAGGGTGCACTAAGGTTGAATGATTAACGTCCGTCACTTCCGGTCGTCACCGGAAGGAATGACAAAATATCGATTTTTCAACTTTTTTCTTTTTTGATCTTTTTCTGTAGGGTTGATGGTGACCCTTTTACTGATTCAGAATATGTAATTTGTTTTAAAATCGAGAAACGCATTCTCGAGATATTAAGCATCAAAGTCCTGAAGCGATAGTCCGAATAGCTCAGTCGATAGAGTCGTGGACATGGCCCAGGCGACCCGGGTTCAAGCCCCGAGTGTCGCAAATTTTTTCCCTAAGTTTTTGATCAGATTTACGATTTTATCTTTAAAATGATGAGTTTTATTAAATCTCTTCAAATATCGGGCGGAAGACCCACTCGTTGCTCGCAACGAGAACGATCTAGTTATTATTCTTTTTTTTCTTAACATTTTTCTTTAAACTCAAATATCTCAGACATGGTACAACGGATTTTTATGAAATTTTGACAGGTAATAAAGAATATTAAGATCTTTTAAGAAGTACATTTTCGTTGATGAAGTCACTTCCGGTCGGCCGATATATTCGTTTATCTTTTTTTAAAAAGTGATTTTGTCCTACCTTTTTCTCAAAAACGATTAAGGATAGAAAATTAAAAATTTCAGGAATGATAGATTTTTGAATTCTTAGATGCCATCAGGTACAAACATGATCGTCCGTCACTTCCGGTCCACGGAAACGGCATTTTTCGAAAAATTGCGTTTTAAAACTTTTTTAAATTAAAAGATTTGGATTTTTTTTTCATTAAAATATATTTTAAACGTATCCAATTTTAATATGAACAGGTCGTCCGTCACTTCCGGTCGTCACCGGAAGTGATTCCAAAATTTCGATTTTTGGAATTTTAAAACACATTCATTCTGTAGAAATTTATGTGCTAAATACAAAACTGAAAACCGTTTTAAAATCGGACAATGCATTGCAGAGATTTTGCAGTTCAAAAATGACCTTTTCCGGAAATCTTAATTTTGCAATGCAGGTCTTAAAATCAGCCTAAAAGAAAATTAATATACCAATTCGTACTAAATCTGATTCGGAAAATTGTTAATTCGTACCTTATAATTAGGTCGTCCTTTACATTTCCGGGTTTTGTTAAGTCGTACTTAAAATCATTTGGGCTTTTAGTTAAGGCGTTTTATTAGATTTTTGGATTATTATAAAATCATTGTATTTGAAATGGTTTTACCTAATTAGATGGATCTATTGAATTTAAGATTTAAAATAATGTCAACATATTGATTTAACTCTGTCATTAATTCATAATCAAACGGAAGACCCACTCGTTGCTCGCAACGAGATCCTGTCTAGTTTTTAATTATTTTTTTTGTTTTTTGAAATCTTATTTGATAAAAGTTAACTAAATGCCATCGATCAAAATTTCTTAATCTTTTTTGTATACAACCGGAAGTGGGAGGGTATAAACATGTACACTAAGTATTGTGTATATGACTTAAAAGAAATTTTAAAGTAGAGAAGAGTCAAGTAGCCTAGGGGTCTAAATCGGGGGAGGGGGAGGGAGGTAGCTTCTGTCCTAAACTGTGACACCCCCTCCCCCTTAATGATGACGGGGTTTGGATATTTGGGGATATAGTGATATTTCTGTACCCGGGCTTTTCCCTCACATGCCATCAAGTATTAAATGCAAACAATTTGGATATATCCACGATGTTAGTGTGCTATAATACATGTAATCAAATTTAAAATTTTCCTCAATGTGTCTTACTCTTCACATAAGTTGTAAAAGGACTGGTAAATGCGCAAAAGGCCTTAAAATTAATCAATTAAGTATAGATGACTTGTTTCTTGTGAAAATGCGCGAATGAGATAAGGTGGTATCCCATATACCACTTTAAAGTGGTATGGGATACTTCCATATTGTGACGTACATGTACTTCCTATCGAAATAAACAATAAAATCAAGTATGATTTTATATATTTAACTTTACAAGAATTGCATGGTACTTAAAAGCGTAGAACAATGGGTTAGAGCGTAATTAAGCTACGAATCTGTAAGCCGTGAGTTTGAATCTAGCTGGGGGGCTTTTAAAAAGTGTCTACCTTTCCATAATATTTTAAAACGTAATTTTTGGTCAAATATTGCAAATTTGATAATTCTAAAACGGTGAAAGTATTTTGATTATATTGTACGTTTATTCAGATGAATATCGCTAGGCACATGTCCCTATATCATCCGGAAACGAGAGTGTTACATACAAATAGAATGATATAGACGGACAGACAGACGGACGGACAGGCCCAAATAAATATCCCCCACTTTCAGTGAAAGCGGGTGACAATATTTATTACGACAGTGGTTGTGTTTCAATAGAGGCAACAAAGTGATATTTATAATGAAATTCGTTCAAAAGTGGTTGTATTTAAGTAGTGGTTGCAAAGAGTGATTCTTATGATAAAATTCATAAAAAGAACAATAGAAAGGGGAAATTAAAAAGAACCACTGTAACTTCACCAATCCAAAAATTCTAATAGGGTGGGTTGATGGGGGGGGGGGGGGGGGGGTATTGCCTGGTATCTTAAAATATGTTCTATATGTGTGTGAACTTTCTTTACAGTTTATAACACTGTTCGAAAAATTAGATGTAAATATATAAGAAAAATATGAGTGAGAGCAATATGCTTCATCCTGTTGCTAATGCTTCGTATGTACATGTATACCTCTGGAATCTTGCCTCGAGAGTGACATGTTTCGCATTGTTAGCACACTTTAACCTTGTGTTTGCTTTGGAACATTAGTCTTGCCCAAATTCGATAGCGGTCTCAGTTCACGGTACCCTGTTCTTTTAGACCAAATTTAAAGTAAAATAATATATTATGCTCTAGATATTTTTTTTAAATGAGCGATGCAGTGCTCAAACAACAGGCATTTGCGTTTTATCATATTTCGTGAAATTTCAAAATTGATATATATAAATTTTTTTTTTTTTTTTGCTAAGTAGCTTTTTCTTTTTATTCCACTATAATCATACTATATTCATGGGCTTTTTGTAATTAATTCTATTAACTACCCTGTCCTCGTCCTCATCATCCCCCCTACCCCCATTGAAAATAGAACGTACAATCGTCATGTAATAACATGAAAATAATCCGTTCTTGGACATCTTTTGTAAGAAATAAATAAATGTGAATAGTTGAGCGTAGCCTGTGATATAATATGTAACGTTACGGATTCAATTTTACCGATACTCGCTTCAATTACTGAGTGGTGAATATTATAAAACAGACATCTATTTAGTTTTACTTTAATTTTGATTTGAATAAAAAAAATGAACGCCCACATTTAATTGAAATGGTATGTAGCTACTTATTTAATAGACTGTTTGCGCAATTTTTACATATAAATCTTACAATTTGAGACAAATTTAAAACACTTGACTAATTCTTAAAGCCATCTACAGCATAACATGTCTAATTCAAACACTTTAAGTGAAAAGTCTTGCAATACCTCAATTATTATATGTTAAACCGCCCATGTAAAAGATTAAACATTATTTAAAAGAACTTTGTACCTTGTAATACATATGTTACGTGATTAATCATTTACATGAATCATTCTACTTACTAATATTGATTTGTGGTACAAAGCCCAAATGAATATTTTCGCACGCATTTGTATCCCTAATTAAAGTTCTAAAAAAATAAATACAAGTAGTCATATCTATATAACATTGTTATAACCTCCAATAAACAAAAAATGTGCTTATCTCCCCAATTTGGCCCCAAAAGTGTAACAAATCCATTTCTTTTAAATATTTCAATTCACGCTCTTTTAGGTCTAATATGAACTTCGGCTTTTTCCATCGGGCTCGCGATTCCTTTGTACCGGATCTAGAGTTTTCGACGACGAAAGTTTGGTTATATAAAGATGTAATTTACCTAAAAGTTGTTTGAACGCATATTTCACAACAGAAACAGATTACCGGAGATTTAGATGAAGACCTGAAAATGTCTGCAAGGTTTCTGAAGGCTGCAAAGAAAAGTGAAAGGGTTTTGTTTCGATGCCTGGCAAAACAGCATGGTTTTCATTTGCATCAGAAAGAGGTATTTGGTGTTTTAATTTAATACAAAACTCCAGGATATAATTAAGAGATATTGCAAAAATCGTGTGTGTTGATTCGAACTATTTTGTTTGATTAAATGCAAGGAAACTATCACCGGTTTATGTTTGTAAGAAGTTGTGAAAAGTTCGAATTTCCTCTGGCGTGTCCTTAAACAATATTTATATAAACTCAAAGATGATTTTTCCTACAAACATTAATGGATACAAATTAAAGTGAAGTACTGTGTCATATAGGTGTAGTTATATTATGAAAGTTTCTAAACTTGAATTATTTTATCAGTGTTAATTTGATTACAAAACAAAGATGGAAGATTGCATAAGCAAACAGTGATGACTTTTGAGACGTGTTTATTTCATTTTCATTAAGGAATTAATGAATAGATACTTTCATACCTTACTTATATTATTCGAAATCAAACTGTTAACAATATGGTTTGTGGATAGTTAGTAAAATCTTCCATAGGGAAAAATATTTCATCATCATGTTCTATATCCTGTGTCCCGTTTGTTGAATGTGGACTCGGATGATTGCTTACTGCATAGTCATTTTAGCTTCATAAACCTTTAACTCTTGTACATTCAAAATGAAACATTACATTTTCAATATCAATTTGATAGTGAGCATGGAGAGAAAGAGCAAATGAACAAGCTCTTGTCATCTTGTTGTTCATAATCTCAAAATAGAACCATTTGACCAAATCTTTTGTTATTTTAAGCATATGTATACACTTGTTCTCATAATAATGCATTGTTTTATATGTTATTTTGTTAATTGTACATGTTGTACATGTTGCAAAAGGTGTAGAATACACATAGGTAGAATTATTTGTTTGAATTAGGTAACATATTATTATTTCTTCACTGTTTTAGATCAGCAGTAGTCTACATCTTGCCAGAACCCTCACATCATCAGGAAAGTTAAATGAAATCTTAGAGGACTATATCTATAAACAAAAACTTCCAGAGGGATTTGGGCGGTTTGAAAAGGACGGGAAAAGCTCAGAAGATAAAACTAAAAGTGGTGGAAATGAGGGCACATCTCAAAAGACTGATGCTTCCAAGCAAGACTCTAGTGATCCTTCAAAAAAAGACAGTGATACAGGTAGGTATTTATATTACATCAATACCAACTTTAAGGACTGTAATATGTATACAGCTGCAGGTATTTAATTCTGCAAATTTGTTATTTAAATGTTGGCTTTTATAGATTATGATGTACAGTATTTGCTAATTGTTGAACCTGTCAGTGAATATATTAAATCATATTTTCATTGGATTTTTTAAATAATAAAGTACCATTAATGAATATACAAGTATCTCATTTAAAAATATTATTATTGTTTTCTGTCTTTTTAACAGTCTATAATACTGAATTTTGATATTTTAGCAAAAGAATCCAAAGATAAAAAAGACGACTTTGATATGGACCTAGGGAAATCTTTGAAGGAATTTTTTGAGTAGGAATCTGCCTCTAATCTTGTCTAACAACCTTCTTTATCTCTAAGCATTGTGCTATTATATATTAAAAGATTAATCTAAAAAAGGATCATTAAAAAAACATCTGTTAAAACTCTGCAATAACTGTTTTTTTTCAAAAAATTTCATAAAGTATGTACACCTTTTGAGCAGCCATTTTTTAAAAACAATTAAAAAAGATGAATTATTCCAAATAGAAAATCTTTAAAGAATCAATGGAATCTTGTTTTCTTCCTTTTTAATTTAAATTTCGCTATAAACCTAATTAAGGATAACTTATTTCCAGGAATGTTTCAAATCAGATGAACGATCAACAAGGAAAGAAAGAGGGGCGAAGTAGTGGGAGTTGGGGGAATGGGCCAGGTAATGAATTTGTCCTAGGACTCGTGGCACTCTTGTTTGCTCTGTGGTTGCTGAAAGTCATTGCAGATGCCAACAGATATGTCTTGCTGACGTATAAACAGTTTGAAAACCTACTTCGAGATAAGAAGGTGAGAAAAATTATTCAATTCAATAAATTTGTTTATTATATAAAATTATTTGCAACAGTTAATATATATACATTAATTAGATTTTAGTGTTATGATGTATTTTGAAATGTTCAATGCTATGAAAATTGATGCATGTGTGTAGGAATGAAATGCACTGTACCTGGTAATTCAAAGACCCTCTGAACTCTTCCAGGTTGATGGTCTGACAATAGATCCCAAAACTAAAGTGGTATACATTCGACTGAAGCCTGAGTATCGGGGAGTGGTGGTTAGTAATATTTCTGTACCCTGTATATAAAAAAAAATTCTGTCTTTTCAACTTCAAAGATTTATTGCTATTTGAATTATATAAACAAACGCTTTTGATAGACTAAATGTACATGTACATACTGGTAACAAATAAAAAATATGTAGCTACCACCTGGCCATTTTAGTTTCTTTGATTTATTGTATTATTGTTTGATTTTTTTTAAAGAATGTGGAAAATGACAACAAACATCTTTCCCAAAATTGTTACATGTTTTTTAATATGATTGTGTCATTTGGTGTTTAAACTGAATTTTGAAAAGCAGTTTTAATTTTGTTGAAAAACTATTGCTATTTATATATTGACAGTCTGGCCATATTCTTCAAATTGGAAGTATTTCTAAATTTGAAGACATGGTAGAGGATATTCTTCAAGAAACAGGAGATCAAGATAATGTGGAAATTAAATACAAGTAAGCTTGAAAGATATTCTTAAAAAGTACCAGTACCTATGGTAGTTCTTTGATAATGGGGTAGACTTTATATTAATCTGTCTTGTTAATGCTAAAATCTCAGAAAAAACTCTAAACAAAATGTGTGTTATCCCGGTCAGATGTTAAATGCATGCATGTATAGAATTCAGTCTCGTGCTATAAGGTCAATTCTACCATTTAAATTTAGGCTAAATTGTGAATAGTATTTTTAGGTGCATCAATTACTGTAACCATTCTATAATATTTGTACTTTGTTATAAAATGTGTTTTAATTTGTAGACTTCAGTCAGCCACTGATGGATTTAATTTTTCATTACTATTTACTGGAGTTATGTTACTTTTGCTTTTGGTAAGTGGAAGATTAAAGTCAAAACTACATTATTAGGTAATATTTTCCCTGAAACTTGTTAAACATCATTATTATGCTGAAGGAAGTCTTGCTCTCTACAATCATGTACATGTTTTTGTTTTGTTATTGTAGCGGAGTTTTTTAAAGCGTGGACAAATTGGGAAGGGGTCAGGAGGAGGGGGTATTGGGGACCTATTTGGAATGGGAAAATATCAGGCCAAAAAGGTCACCAAAGACACAGGTGTCAAATTCAAGTAGGTATCGATATTTAATATATAAAGATCCAAATGTTGCATTTACATGTACAATGTATTAAAATGCAAAGACTTTTATTCAAGAACCATGGTTGATATATACTTTTATAAGTCACATAATTACCAGGTAATCTTAACCGCATTGTTGACCTCTATTTCCAGAGATGTTGCAGGTTGTGAGGAAGCCAAAATAGAAATAATGGAATTTGTTAACTTCCTGAAACACCCTCAAAGGTACAAGGAATTAGGGGCCAAAATCCCTAAAGGGGCTCTTCTGACAGGGCCCCCTGGTACTGGAAAAACCTTACTGGCTAAAGCCACCGCAGGGGAAGCAAACGTCCCCTTCCTTAGTGCATCTGGATCTGAATTCTTAGAAATGTTTGTTGGAGTTGGTCCTAAAAGGGTAAATACTTTTCTTAATAAATTATGAAAAGTCCAGAGTATTAATGCATCAGCAATGGATCAGCAAATTTTGGTCTTATTACATGTGTAGTTCAGTTTAAATATTGTTATTAATTGCAAAAAAAATTCCATATGTATTTTATTATGAATATGATGATGGATTAATCTAGGTTTTGGGGGAAACTACCCTCTCTGAAGAAATTGGGAAAATCACCCTGGAGCTTCATCAAGAGTACATGTAATGCTCACACAATTTAAATGCTCACATAATTAACATATTTAACCCCATTTGGAGTAGCTATAAGCACAATTAAAAGAAAAAAAATTGAGCATTTTATTATAGTAAAGGGGAAATTTTACTTATCAAAGGGGGAAAAGAGGAGATTCAGGGGAAATTTTCTCTACGGGAAAAATACCAAATAATCGATAGTAAATATGCCATAGATTAATTCCTGATGACATATATTCTTTGAGATCTTTTATTATGAATGTGACATTTTCTTTTAGATCCGAGAAATGTTTGCACAAGCTAGATCAAACGCTCCATGCATATTATTTGTGGACGAAATTGATGCTGTGGGGAGAAAGAGGTCAGGAAGGTCATTTGGCGGTCACAATGAACAAGAAAACACTTTAAATCAGCTTCTAGTCGAGATGGATGGTAATTTATTGATGCACAATGATAGAATTCTTTTGTCATAAATTACTGTAAAGTATCGTGTATAGCATGCGCCTTTGTATAATATGCACCCCAAATTTGGGTGTAAAATGCTGTAAAAACCACTGTTCCTATATATAATATGCACCAAAAAAAAGCTGAAATTTTCATTCAAGATTTTTTAAAATTCATGAATGTGGATGCATTGATAATTTAATCAAAGCACTTATTTAAAAGTAATAATGTTTTTGGATCTTAACCAAAACAACAACAATAGTAATGATTTAATTGATAATTAGTCCAGTTCTTTGATTATTGTTACATTTTGAAGAAACGTTTGTATGGCATCTGTCGTCAATATCAAGTCATACAAATGATCGATCTATTTTTAACAATGTTAAACGATTTATACGGTACTCATAATTTGACTAAAAATTCTGTGTTTTATAACTTGACATCACTGGTTTATGTTGCTTTATTGTAGGCTTCAATACCCAGGAAGGAGTGGTCATTTTAGCCGCTACCAACAGAATGGACGTGCTGGATGAAGCCTTGCTGAGACCTGGTCGATTTGATCGTCAGATTTATGTTCCCACACCAGATATCAAAGGAAGGTCAGTGGCATACATGCCAACTTTTGAAAATCTCCATGGGGGATTTTACGCGCTATGACATTTTCCTAGAAGGAAAATTTGTGGCGTTTTGTCGTGTATTTGGTTTGCATAAACTATTGTGCTCTAAGAAATTCATCTATCTATTTCTTTATCTATTTATCATTTATCTTACTGTGTTTATCAATCAATTTCCTCTTTCAAATGAAAACAAGAATAAAGTACATAACTTTATTTTCATATATTAATATCAATCTTTAAAAACTCAACAAACAACAAATACATGTAGTATGGTATAGCAGCACAAAAAGCATTAAGTTCTAACAAAATAAGATCTATGTGCATGCACATAACTGTTAGTTTTATATTATATAAGTTGGTAGCAGCAGGTGTTGATTTCTGGGATTTGATGCTGGCTTGATGGGTGGCTGTTTTCGTGTGCTCTGTAACATCATTCATTCCACCATGGTCCACCCTAAAAAAAAAAAAAATTGTTACTCATAAAGTTTAACATATATCTATTCTTCTTTTAAGTAATGTTTTGGCTGTCAATTTGTCCTAGTGTCATGTGTATAAAAAAGAATGGACATCAAACGAAATTTAAAAAAAAAAAAAAAAAAAAAATTAAAAAAAAAAACACCCCACCAAACACTGTCAAAATTAGGACCCTGTCGATTTTATGACCTAACATCTAGTCAATATATAAATGTATTCAATTGTACTATATTAAACATACCTATTGCCTGCACGGCAATATGCATGGTTGTCACCCAGTTTGGATCCCGATAGCCATCCCGAAAATCGGGAATCTGCCTCCCCCTTGCTGAGATATTTAAGTTTCGTTTTCTTCTCTGGTGGTGTAACCCTGATTCATTGCTATCGAAACATGCTCCTCATTAGGTTAACGAACACCCCGACACAGCGTACAGGTAATTACACCAATTCACACATCCTGATATATACACACACGCGATACACATGAAACAGGTAAACAGCAATTGCGGTCATAATCCCGCTTTTTGACTGGTTAGCGTAGACAAGCAGCGCTGGATTTCAAATTTTAGATGGAAATCGGGACTTATTATCGTAAAACGGGTTAGATTTTTTGAGAATCAGGATTTCGGGGTATTTTGGCAATCCCGATCGGGATTTGTATTTTTGACGACATCAAATCGGGAGAATCCCGCAAAAATCGGGATAGTTGGCATGTATGCAGTGGAGTTCTGCAGATTTCATGTGAAAGAATTTTGCCATTTGCTCACCAGAGGTCATGCTACACAAGCTTCGCTTACACCTCTGTCAATGCCTGATGTACAAGATTCTTGTACAAACTGAAACAATGGACAAAATGTTTTTAAAATTGATGTTCATGTACATGTATTTACCAGTACTTCTTTTATTAAGATCTTCTGTATTATTTTTTTTTCTCCCACTGTTTCTCAAAAATGCTTCAGCCGATTTTGATGAAACTTTCAGGTCTTACTCATGACAAAATTTGCAAGAAAATTACAGATTTTTCTGGTCGTCACTTCCGGTCTGGAGATATGAAATATTTTATGTTTGATGTCCCTCACTGGAGGGAAACAAAAATCATTAATTTTTCAACTTTTTTGTTTCGATTTTTTTCTCTGCTTTCATTCGATAGAGAAGCTTTAAAAACTTCAGAATATGAAATTTGTTTTAAAATTGATCCACGCATTCTCGAGATTTTGGGCTTCAAAATCCTGAAGTGAGAGTCCATGTAGCTCATTCGTTAGAGTGGTGGACTTGTGCCAAAGAAGCGACCTGGGTTCAGTCCCCGAGTGCTGACTGGGTTTTTTTTTCTCTCTTATTTGTGTTTCACTTTATGATTTTATCTTGGAAATGATGGATTTCACTAATTTCTGATTAAATTCTATAAAAAATCACAATAGCACATTTCTACAGTATAAATATATATACATGTATGTCTATTGAAATATTTTTAAAGGGTAAAATAGAATTTGCCAAAGTGTTAAGAAATGATAGAAAAGAACAACCATCCCGATAGCTTTTTTAAGGTGAATTCAAAGGGAAGACCTCTGGTTGCTCGCAACGAGATCGCATTTAATTATTATTTTTTTTCTTTTGTGCAGAAACGGTTTTACCTATTTATGTCAAATTTTCAGATCTGAAAGGTATTGATCTGAACCTGGTTGGAAATGTTTTTTTTGTTGATAACGTCACTTCCTGTCCTGAGATATCCTGGATTTATCGTTTATAGGGGTATTTTGTCGGGAGAAATCCTCTTTTAACATTTAAGATATGTTGTTGAAATTTTCAGGGCTGGTAGACAAAAGACTGAAATAGTGCCTGATAGTCTTAAATCATTTTTATCTCAAAAAGCGCCGAAGCTGGCCCAAGCTCGAAAATTAAAATTAAAATGGTGTTGTGATTTTTCATGGTTTTTCTTTAAATATCTCTTTTTCGAAAGAATTTTGTTGAATCATGTAGAACAAAAAATGTTTATCAAACCAGGAGCTTTCATTTGACATCAAGAAAAAGGGGCTGGCCCTTCAAATTAGGGGCCTAGAGGGATCTAAAGTCTTTTTGTAATAACTTTTAACTGTGAGATATTTTGTAATTCGTTATGGAAGCAATTATGTTCATCGTAACGTTATTTATCTACATGATAATTGTTTAGTCCTTTTTTGCATAATAAGGGATTTTAAGGGGCCAGGAGTCTGAGATTATGATCTTCAATATCTTAAAATGGAGAAAAATTTTGAAAAGCAATATTAAATAAAAGGTGTTCTAAATGATGTTCTTTCTATTGAAGATGAAAGACAAGGTCATTTCACCTTCAAAAAATTGGACGGAAGACCTTCTCGTTGCTCGCAACGAAATCTTGTCTAGTTTATAAGGTCATTTCACCTTCAAAAAATTGGACGAAGAACTTCTCGTTGCTCGCAACGAGATCGTGTCTAGTTTATAAATATGATTATAAGTACATGTAATTCAGTTTAAATCTTTGATACTTTTATTCATATTTATTTCATAGTTACTGGGAGAACTATTTTGCAGAGGTAAAAATTATAAAATCTGATCACATGATCTAGTTTGACAGATGTTTGAAAGTTTTGAAGAATCAGTTTCTGCACAATACCAATCCATCGTTGATTTTACACAAATACGCATTAATGTCATCCCCTATGATAATTTTAAACTCGCCCACAAAATCTTTGCCCGTTGATATCCTCCCTTCAAGCTAATTGTACAGGAGAAACGAATCAATAATGCCATGTGCTCACCATGCTTGTTTTGATCATGTGACAGACTTTTTTTTCGGCGTTGACAGAGGTGTAAGCAAAGCTTGTGTAACACGACCTCTAGTGAGAGAATGGAGTTTGCAATACGATAGCTTTGAAGTTTTTGACTCCGATTAAAATTGATACATGTACAATACCTGTCTTATTTGAAAATTTATGTGTTTTCATGAACATGTATGAATATGAAATGATTTACATGTATCTTGATTTTTTTTTCAGAGCCTCTATATTTAAGGTTCACTTAGAAAGAATTAAAACAGAAATGGATAAGGAGGCTCTAGCTAAGAAAATGGCTTCCTTGACCTCTGGATTTTCAGGTAGGCATGCTCATTTTATAACTGTACAAATATGTACTTACATGGTATACATTTATTATGGGAAAAAATGTACATGTGTTAAATCCATGACTAGGGTATCTTCTATGGCTACTAGCATTGCAAACAATTGTAGTGAAGTAGCGCCGATTGGAAGAATATTTACATGCTTTATGGTAAAAATGTACATGAGTGCAACCCATGAAAAGCTTATTTATTTTCTACAGGTGCTGACATCGCAAACATCTGTAATGAAGCAGCGTTGATTGCTGCAAGAGAGAGCGCTGCATCTGTGTCACTTAAAAACTTTGATGCTGCCATTGATCGTGTGATTGCAGGTATGTAAATATATATAAGCTTCTTTCTATTGAATTAAGTTTGTTGTGTTTACAGGTTATATTTTATAAATGTTCATAGGCTTTTCACTGTTCTATAACTCCATACTGTAAAATCCTCATTTTACGCGAGCACTTAATTCCTGTTTTGTATCAAATCTTGAGAAAACAAAATGGTGAGCACCAAACTTTGTTATAATTTCATAGAGTTCACAACTGTCAGAATATTGAAGGCAAGGTTTACAAATCTGTGCAGTGTGCTCTTTATGACTTTATGCAGATATAATCCTCAAGTTAAAATAGGAATCTTCATTATAAAAAAAAGGTTTACTGTACTTCTAGAACAATTTTCTTTACACACATTGAATGTTGAAATGCATGTACATGTTTATAAATCATTTTGTAAAGGTTTGGAAAAGAAGACAAAAATTTTCTTGCCCCATGAGAAAAAGAAGATTGCATTCCATGAGGCAGGCCATGCAGTTGCAGGCTGGTTCTTAGAACACTGTGCTCCATTACTAAAGGTAATAAATGTATCTGGTAGTGACTTCTGTTGTATAACAAGCAATATGTATAATGTATCATTTGAATAGATGGTTTGAGTAAATGTATGTACAAGAGTTTAAAATACATGTATACAATTTGTAGTCCATTGTACAAGCTGTATTAATTACATTTTCGAAATGATTTTGATTCAGTCAACAGTCAGACAAGGGTGATATGATCTTAAAGGAGGACTGACAATTTCAATAAAGTAATTTATTTTTCCTTCCATTTAAAGGTTTCAATTATACCAAGAGGGAAAGCATTAGGTTATGCCATGTATGTACCAGTGGACAGACAATTGTATACACAGCAAGAGGTAGGTATACTCATACTATCATTTAATAAGAGAATACTGTGTACTGAAATTGTGTGCAATGCTACACGAAGTAAGGTACATGCATTTATGTACTGTATAATGTAAAGTTGTATCTTATTTTAGATCCAAGATCAGATGTGCTTAGCATTAGGAGGAAGAGAGTCAGAGAAGTTATTTTTCGGTGAATATACTTCAGGGGCTATGGACGATCTGCAGAAGGTCACATCTATGGCTTACGCACAGGTAATTAGATCAAATACAGTCAAACTTGTATTAAGCAGTCACCTTTGGGAGGCACCCAAAGTGACCTCTTAACAGAGGTGACCTTTGAATAGAGACTTGGGAATTTTCCATCATCAATTACCTTATTAAAACAATTATTGCAGTTTTTATATACTTGCAATTTAGCATACTGATCAAAATGAAAAAAATAATGAATAAAGTTATTGATTTGGATTTTAATAGCATTTATTATATTTAAAAATAAGTGTAATTACATAACAAAGAATTGTGCATCCAATTGTTTCTTTTTCATTTTTGAAAAAGTCATTTATTTTCGTCTGCACTCCAAACTTGCACTTGATAGAGTCTTCTGTTATCATATCATTAATATCTCAGGCCGTAATTTTATCCAAAATTTGGGCATGGCCATGAACATTTGCATAAACTTTTCAACAATGTATTTCTTAACCGACCGTATCTGAACTCAAAATCATATTATTAAATCGATCTATTTTCTCTAGCCTCGTCGCAGTCATTTTTGACCCTAGCTATTTCATGAAGTTATATATATTAGACAAACACTGTAAATACATGTTTAAACAATTTACTTTTTTGCCATCTGTATCTGAACTGCCAATTATATAATTACATCGATCAATTTGGCTTCTTTTGCCTCAGGCGTATAATTATTGTGTACATTAGTTACCTGACTTTCGGAAGCCATGTTTAAAATCCCCGTGTATAAATCATGTGACCGACCAAAATGGCCGCCTAATGCATGTCGAAAGTACAGTTTCGGATCAAAATACGATGACCGCTGACCGCGTTAGACAGGTGACCGCTCTTTAGAGGGCAATCATATAGGATTTTTAATCGGGAGGAAATAAAATGACCGCATACGAAAGGTGACTGCTTATTAGGGGTGACCGCTTCGGCAGTTTTGACTGTATCACACTGTTTCCCTTTGTATTTGGTCTGGGTATTCTGAATCTTGATTTATAATTTTATGGCACTTTGCTTGTAAAATTTCAGATAGTTACTTATGGAATGAATGAAAAAGTAGGTCAAGTGTCTTACCATGACCCATCCAAGCAGGACCAGGGGTTCACCAAGCCATACAGTGAGGAGACTGCCCGCCTCATTGATGAGGA
The DNA here is from genome assembly GCA_033439105.1 of Magallana nippona. NCBI lineage: Eukaryota > Metazoa > Mollusca > Bivalvia > Ostreida > Ostreidae > Magallana > Magallana nippona. Next base: position 44,763,558 of record CM065922.1, on the reverse strand, counting down.
GGTGAGGACCATGGTCAACATGTGCTCTCAGAGGACCCATGAGCTCCTCAAGTCCAAGAGGGCAGAAGTGGAAAAGGTATCTACATTTGCATTGTATTAGGTAGTTGTACCTACATGTATACTGTACATTGTAAACTCCATACGATTTTAACTTTTACTTTTCATCAACTGTACTTAGGTAGCTACTAGACTTTTGGAGAGAGAGAAAATAGAAAAAGCAGATTTAGAGGAGCTACTTGGAAAGAGGCCGTTTGCAGAGAAGACGACATATGAGGAATTTGTAGAAGGCACAGGTATGTTGTTGTGCAGCCATACATGTATATAATCAGTAGATATACTGTATACAGGGAAATATTCACCTCCATTATAATTTTGCCCCTTTGCCCTCATTGAGTGATAAACTGGGCAATTCAAAACAATTTTTAAATAACTGTGTTAATTAGAAATAGTATCTATGTCTTAGTGAATTCAAGACAAAGCAAATCGTTTGCAATTGCAGTTAGGCAAAAACAAAAACATCGGGCGAAAAAAACCCTGTATAGAGTAGACAATGTGGGCTTACTTTTTCAATATAAATGTATATACATATTTACATGTATACATAAAGTTGCAAGTGTTACTTTGATAATTTGTACCTCTTTTAGTGTTAAGTGAGCGTCTTTTATTTCTACAAAAAATGCCTAGTGTTCTCTCTACACAGTATTTAATCTTCTTAATTTATGTAAAGAATGAATCTTTAATGAAATTATAGAAAGGTTTTACAGAATTTTTTTTCCATAGAGAACCCCTCATTAATGCTATTTTTTTTTATAACTGAATGTGATATGATGCATCAATACACATGTAGCATGTTGCTCCCACTGCATCAGACAGAGGACAGAGACTCGGTATAAGTATGCTTTTTCTAAAAACAGGCTCCATGGAGGAAGACACTGCATTACCCGAGGGCCTCAGAGACTGGAACAAAACTGAGGAGGAAATAAAAACAGACAAGAAGAATACAGAGAAGGAGGACAAAACCACCAAGGATGAGGAGAAAAAATTGAAGGAGGAGGAGGATAAAACCACCAAGGAGGAGGAGAAGGCATAGTAAACTGAGGGAAGCAATCCTCGTGAGGAGAACGTGGCCCTGGATGGAAATCTTTCACAATGTGTGCACACAAACTTGATATGTGTGTTTGGAATACAAAGGAATTTATTTATAACAAGCAATGAAGAATAATTGTCAAATAATGAATACAACATTAATAATAACTGTTACAGTGCTTTTCCTGGAATCTTAATATCAGTATTAAGTTTCAGTCCATGTGAACATGGTTCTATAATAACACATTCAAATATTTTCTTGTCAAGATTTTGATAGCTCTTAAAATATTTGCGACTTAGAAAATTTACCAATTAAATGATAAAAATGTCATTTATTTTGTCACAACATTTTATGACAGTGTATAGTGCGATGATACTCTAATGAGTTCTGTACTTTATCGGAAGAAGAAGATATACAGTAAGTGTGAATGTGTTAGATAAAGGATGCAAAGTCATTGAATCAAATATGGAATGTTTTCTTGACTTGCAAGAAAATGCTGTATTTTTAACAGCCCAACATATAGATGAAAAACATGTACATGTATGTACAAGTTGCCATGTATATTACCAACCCATGGCACCACTGTCAGGTATGAGATTTCGTACCTACCAGCATTTTTCAAAAGTTAAGAACACCAATGAAATGACTAGTGGTTACACATTTTATTACATAAAAAAAATTTTGTTCATGAATTTATAAAAATTCTCCAACTGTGCCTTCCCTTAAATACCGTTAAAGATAAAAATGCATAACAAATAAAAGTAACATGTACAAATACATAAATCGCTTTAATACATGAACATTTCAATACACAGTTGTAAATACTGTATGTGTATGATTGAGATTACTTGATATTGTGAAATCTTCATAATATTTCGCACCTGTATGTGAAGGCATTTTACATTTGTAAAACATTTGGAGGGAGGAGGGGTCACTCAGGTCCAATTTCAAATTGCCGCTGAATTGAAGTTTTTATAGTATGTTTATATGTAATACCAAAATTTCACAATTTATTCATGTATTGTTTCAATTTAAAAGAAGAAATTGACAGGTACAAAGTATAACCTTTAAATGACTGGGGAAAAACCAAATAAATATGATTGTAGTCATTCAAACACAAGGCGGTGGCAGGATTGGGGAGTTTACAGTTAGTGTAACTTGGAGATTCAATGAAACAAAGTCTGATCCACAGCAGTCCCAAACAACAGTCTCCATGACGACGGAACTCTCCAGGTGGAGGCTGGCTTTATGATGGTTTTTCCATCTAAATCATACTTGGGCTACAAGAAAAAAAAATCAGTTAATTAAAGCTTATTGTGTTTGTGCAGATTGTTTATGCAAGGAATTTAATCAACTTTGTCTCTAGTTTCAATCTAAAACCTAATGCAAATCTTTGTAGATGCTACCAAGATGCAATTTGACAGCCACAAAATATCAATTAATCCTCATGCAAATACTTGTTCAATTGCTATGAATAGTGCTTGGGAGCTACTAGGACAATTTGTTGATTCTACAAGAATATACAATAGAGAGCCACTCAAAAAAAATAGCACCAAAAAATAGAAGCTGAGTGAGCTTTTAAGCTATACATGTATATCCTTGTACATTTCTTTACCTTAAAATCAATCAAATCCATCCACAAGTTTAGATTGTAGGCCAGCTTCACTGCATCTTGGGCATTGTCTCCTTCAGCACAAAACACAAGTAGAACAATGGCTGGTATATTTTCCTTTGAACTGCAACAAAAATGTCAGTTGGAAAATTTTGTTTATTTTTTTTTATTCTCGCGTTTGAAACAAAATACATTTGATCATGTATCAAAGTAATGCTACCCTATAATAATTGTTTTAGAGAAATACCCTCCGTAAATTTTCACACATTAACATAAGACAAAGAAGTACACCCAGAGCTGGTGATCTTTGATGATAAAAGTTCACAAATTGGATTATTTCAAGTTCTGAGTAAGAAATTGAGACCTGTGTAGTTACTTACCAGTCTTCAAACAAGCTCTTAGCTATGCCTCCTCCGGGAAGATACAGTGATCCTTCTGGGTCCTCTAATGACGGCCTTCCTTCCAGGGGAATCCACTTTAAAATGTCATGTGTGAATCTTTCTTTGTGTTCAGCCTCTAAATCTGGGGTTGAAATGTATCTAAACTGGGGCCTGAAAAGAATTTACCATATACATGTATAAAATATTTCATGAATGATATATACATATGACTACATGTACGTGTAAATCAAGTATATGCAACTCATTTCAGATCTTATGCTTTGTTCTAACTATTATGAAATTGAAGGTACCAGTACTATTTTTTTTTGATACAGAAATGACTTGTTTCTGTATTATTTCATATAAGAACCTGTGGCTTTAGTACATGTAGTTAAAATTGGTAAAGTAATACAGGTATAGCTTACCCTTGTAATTGAATATCGAGCCTTTCGTGTGCATGCATACTGCCCAGTATAACCACTTTTTCAAATTTGTTCTCCTTTACCCAGCTGGTCAGCCAGCGCCGGAAACTAGACATTTTCCCCTTAAAAAATACAGTAGAGTCACTTGTAGTAAATTAGATGAAATGAAATCAAACCTTTTATTTTGGGTCTAAGAAATGGTAACTCACCTTCACAAAGGGAGCTCTCTGCTGAATAATGACCAGCTGATGTAGTTTGCTCTCGTACACTATCAAAATAAAAAAATTGCTATTTAGGGTACAAGCACATTAATAAATCCTTATTTTTAGCACTTAAAAGATATAACAATTTAAAACTGCAGTTCTTAATAAGGACTTCCTGGGTGAAACGGTACCTTCACATGATGTCACAAGTTTACAAACATCTGCCTCAGGGTGAGCATAGGGATCATTTCCCACCAAAGGCAGGATGCTGTCATGGTAGATAAATCCACAACGCTCCAACCACATGGTGGAAATCAACAAGTCTGCAGCGAGCTGGCCCACATTTCCAACAGACACTGCAGGCTACAAAGTTTAAATCCAATTAGTCAGAACTCATTTATATTCAAGAGTAAGTCGTAAAAATACTAAAATATAATTTTAAAACTGGAATCTTATAGTTAAAATTTGGTCACATGCACCATTGATCATGTTAATATCGCAAACACAATGGATAAGTTGCAGTGGATTGAATATGACTCGGGTGCCTGAATTCCTTTCTGCATTTTGACACAGGTATTATAGTACAGTTTATCTCATATTCAGAATATCTCTCATGGTTTATTTTCTCAAAGTTGGAGATAATGAGGTTTGACTAAATGTTCAATTAAAAAAAAAAAAAAAGTAATTTCAACTTGAATATACATAGAATTGTGGTTCTGATATTATTTTAATAAAAACGTATTAATGATTCGATATCTTCTGAATTCTGAAGGTATCAAATCAAAACGTTTTTATTAAAATTTTATCAGAACCGCAATTATAGCGAGCGCAGTGAGCTCTAACGACAACGCCTGGGCGAAGAGAAAATTTCAACTACTGCTACCTTTGACATACTGAAAATTCTGTCGTCAGATTTGTACCCACAATTCCATGTAAATTGCAAATGGCTACTAATGTCATGATCTCACGAGAACAGGTAAAATGAATTTTTAGAATGTCATGCATTTAAAAAGATGAATAAAACATTCTGCTGATTCTAAAAATGGTTTGCAACTATTTGTTTTACATTATTTTCTTGGTAAAATATTCGTAGGAATGCTACTTTGACGGAAACTGCCGAGTGATGTCTGCTCTACCAACGTGACGTCACAATGTCTAGACTAAGCACGCGACCTTTAGTGTAATGAATGAATAGATAGGCGGATCCAACACTGCATGTTTCTGATGAATCTGATTCTAAATTATGATTTTTAATGGCTTCACCCTCCAGATCGCCACATCGTAAAACATAACTGTTTATACATGTACATGTATACTGGAGTGTAAAATATTTTTATTCACGTTGATGCATCCATTTGGTAAACCACGCTTTAGGAACCATTTTAATAGGAGCTTGGACTTTGGGTAGTTGTGTCAAACAGCATTGTGACTTAGGCCTGTCTTTTTCATTGCTGGCCACTCGGCCATTGCTCTTTTAAATCAACAAGATTTGTCTGGCTTTTGAGCTAATCTGTGTATTTTCACTTGAAACCAGCGTCATTTTTAACTTGTTTTGACGCAAGAAAAAGATATTTACATCCTACCGAAAGTCCAAGGTCTTGTTAAAATGGTTCTAATTTATTATCATGTACCCATGTGTATTTACAATTCAATTTAAGCTGTGCCCGCCCCAACGGTCGCACCGTAAAACATATTATGTGTATTCAAGTTGAAAAGGGGCGCTGACATCAGCTAAGTGATGTCCGACTTCGCAACTGACCAGGAAAGTACTGAGGAAATTCGATCCTTTTCATTTACCAATGTTTAACAATATTCTACCGTTCCAAATGCGTATATCTTACCAAAATTAGTGTATATCCTTCAAAAGACTTCGAATTTTTCTTATCAGCTGGAATATACATGATGATAACTTAAATTACTCCCCAAATTTAAAACTCTGTTCAAATGATGTTGTTAGTCGTAGAGGCCGCCATGATGAAAAATATTGTTAAGTGGTTCGTAAGTTTATTCATCTTCCTAAGTGAACGGTTTCTGATCCACTCCGCGCTAGTAATCTTTTCAATGCATGTAATAAGACAATTTCTGGAAAGTAGAAAAATTCTTCCCATCATATTTTTAAAATAATTTACAACACCAACGCCCCCCCCCCCCCAAAAAAAAAACCAACACCAAAAATAGAGTACCTGCAACTAGACATTTGAAATTTTCATTATATCCTATGGAAAAGTTCTAACAATAACTATATTTAATGCCAAACTTATTCGTGTATTAAGGTAAATTGAAATGTGTTGAAATTAATTATTTCTAATCAGAAAATTTATAATTCAGTAATTAATTAAGTATATTTAGTGTATTCATTTATCAGTAAATTAACCAAAAATTTTGAAGAATGACGAAATTGGAAATTTCTGCAAATAAGAGTAGGCTAAATCATAACAAGAGGCCCATTAGCCACATCGCTCACCTGAGCAACAATAGACATAATAAAATCAGCTTTATGGAATCATACACAAAATAACTGGACAATGTAGTAGAAATGAAAGATTTTCATTCCCCCCCCCCCCCCCCCCCCCCCCCCCAAGATATTCTTAAGCTAAACATCGAGTCATTTTTGTAATAGGATGATTTTTATAGTCATATCACATATTGAGCATTGCAGTTCTCAAGATCTTAAATACATGCAACTGAGTTTTTTTTTTTTATATACAAACCTACATCAAGCTTTGAACCCCTTGTATGACCCAAGAATTGTCCAGGGGGACCACTCTAAACAATTAATATCTCAAAATACTTGCATATAAGTATATGTAATACAATAAATTATAACATGATTTTTTTGAGAATTTAGAAAATTTTCCTATGTAAAAATTCAACCCCCAATTTTGGCCCCATCCTGCCCCCGGGGATCATGATTTGAACAAACTGGAATCTATACTACCCGAGTATTCTTCCACAAAAGTTCCAGATATTCTGCCCGATTGATTTTTGAGAAGATACCAACAAATTTTCAATAATTCTTAATTATCTCCGTTTGAAAGAAGGTGTGGCCCTTTATTTTAACCCCCTCACCTAAGAATGCTTTGTGCCATGTTTAGTTGAAATCGGTCCAGTGGTCCTGGAGAAGAAGTCAAAAATGTAAAAAGTTTATGGTGACAATGACAACGACAAATTTTGATCAGAAAAGCTCACTTCAACTTTCAGCTCAGGTGAGCTAAAAACAAGACACATTGTATTCTACATATTTCTTTCTTTAATTCATAAATGTTAATGCTAAAGCATCGACAGGAAACAATGGTGAATATAAGCTCCTTCATGTCTACCAAATTTTATATAATGCTAGCAGTTTAATACTGTAAAAAAAGTAGATCTTCAATACTCAATGCAGCATGAACCAGTAATATGTGATCAATCAAAGTGCTTTGTACTGCAAGTGCAAAGCAGTACTTAATAAAGCTTGCTTCTTTTACATTGATGTTTGGATGCATATTTGATATACAAATAAACAGGAAAATCGTGCCTCAATAATTCAATTAACATGTAGGAATATGCTTCTAAGGATTTCATTCACACACAATAATAAACATGTACACATATTTTCCTGATACTGAACTTGTACTCTATGATTTGTTTATTTAAATATTTTAATAAAGCAATGTTCAATGTCTGATCTGTTCGGAAAAATTATTCATTTCGTAAGAATTGTAAATCATATGTAATGTGAATTGTTCCATAATTTTAAAAGAACTATTAACTGCATTTACTCTTAAATGACTAACAAGCAACATTAAACAAACAACAATCCCAGCACTGCTAAATTAAATTTGGCAAACCTTGACTAGCATAAGCTTTACAAATAATATTATAGTCTCTGCAGAGTGTATCCTCTTTGTACCGCTATGTGTATGAACCTTCTATAAGTGAAGGCATCTGGTTCTGCTTGTGTTTTGATAAAATACATGTACATACTTTACATCGTGAAATACATGTACACAAGTTTTTAAAAAAAATCCTTGTCACAATAAGGAATGTTTACATAACCCTCCCCCTGTAAAGTATTTCAGATTTTTTTTATCCCCTACCCCTTAACATCGATCTATAATAATCTACATTGTAGGTTAACCTTAAAGGACTACTATATATGGACTACTGTATGTACTAAACATGTAATATTAATAAAAAAAAATGCATATTATTATTACACCCAATGCAACATTATTATAATTGGTATTGCACTAAATGAGTCATTATAGATTTACATACAATAAATACACAGCCAATTTCATTGTAAGAAGTCATTAACAAGATTATTATTAATGAGAATAATAATGACTGTACAATAAATTCATGGTTTGTAATTTTTAATTTAGTAAAATTCTATATCTGTAAAATCACAAGCATTATTTTTAGTTTGTATGGCAGAACTAATGTTTAAAAACATGAAATAACATTCCAATGCACAACCAAACCAAAAATTTCAAATGTATAAATAAAACGTCACTAAGAATATAGTGAACAATGTGCACAGTATTTGTTGCTATTCTACGGCCAGGGAGAATTAGGAGGCACCATTGGTATACCCCAGACAGGTCTGGAGTCGGGCGGTCTGGTCTGGAGTGAGGGATGCTTGCACTGTCTGGAACTCTGCTGGGAACTTGGCATGAAGGTCTTTGACAAAGTTGATCAGAAGGGTCTGAGTATCTGTTGATATAAAAATGCACAAATGTATTGGCCTCATCAGATTCTATGGTCAGTGTCAGATATACATGTAACTACTTACTTGTACGAACTGATAAAATACATGTGAAATCATGTACATGTGTTTATACATATTTTGCTTTTCTGAGTTTTTAACATGTACATTTATTGTATTTGTCACTTCATGGTAGTCTACAGTGTGCATTACGTGTATTTATTCTTCACCATACCTTCCCTTATTTAGAAGGAAAGCAGAAACAATAGAATTTAAACTCTAACATCAGTATCTTGAAATATCATGGACATCTCACATTATTTTGAAAGTCAAAACAACTAATTTTTTATGTATTTGAGCTTCGATAATATTTCTCAGCCCCATAAATGGTTTGACAGCATGTTGCCAAGACCATGAAGTGGTTTTCCTCTCTATTTAAAAATCTTTAGATTTTATGACTTCTGAAACCTTTTTTCAATAATTTTTTCCCTTTGCTAGAGAGTTACAAATGTACATAATCACCCTGTTATTACAGATAATACAAACCTTGCTTGACTTGCTCTGTGCCAACAATCTGAGCTACCACTGTCAGTAATCTTGGAATATGTTGCAATATCTGAAAGAGATCAAGGCATATTTACACTCGCATATACATTTACATGTACAGTTTGCATGCAAATTTACAAACAGTAATTCATTTAAACTTCAATTTAAGAAAGCATGGAGATAAATTTTTTGAAATGTATGAAATCAACCCACTCCAGATATTGTCTATATCATGTACCAATACCAGTACCCAGTTTTTGTAAAGGAAGATTTGGATTCAATAGCTGTTTTACCTCTTGTTCTCCACTTAGATAAAGCTGACATAAACAGTCAAACACAATCTTATTCTCCTCGAAGTCTTCCTTCAGAGGCAAGCATTGTAGAACAGATGGTAAGACCTGAAAGATAAAAGCCAATACTAACAATGCTAAAATCTACACTAAAACACATTAGGTTAACTAATACATTATAGGCAATTCTGTTATATTTTTACAAAATGCATTAATTCCCTAGACTTACATGAAAAGTTTTGAAAATATATAGATCTACTCTTTGTTTCAACTGGGACCATCATTTTCAACAATAAATTCCTTTTTGCTTAAGAGTATTTTACATTAACAGATGAACTGTTTGACTTACCTGGTTGAGGGGTAAGGAGGTTTTACTGGGATGAACTGTTTGAATTACCTGGTTGAGGGGTAAGGAGGTTTTACTGGGATGAACTGTTTGACTTACCTGGTTGAGGGGTAAGGAGGTTTTACTGGCCATTATCATGCGGCAGGTTGCTGCACACACGTTGTCGTGGACTCGCTCATTGGACGTTTTTGTCATCACTTCATGCAAGGTTTTCAGAATATCAGGATAATGGCTGGATACAAAACCAACAATTAATTAATTAATTACAGTTAATTAAATGCAAAATGTTTTAAATTACAAGGAAAATTATTTAATTATGCATGTACAAGCAATTATCCGGTACTCAAAAAATCATAAATTACAACAACAATTAAATGCTACCTGTAGGAAATAATAAACTTGTCTTACTTATTCAAAATTCAATAATGTTACCAAATCTTAACCAACCTACACACCATAATCTTGGATTAATACATGTATATCGAGGGAAATGTATTTTATTAGTACATTTACAGTGTATTTACCTTGTTAAATGGTCTCCACAACTTGAGCAGAGACATCCCAAACCAAACACAGCATTACTGCAAACTTCATCATCGGCATCCTTCACCAACTTCATGAACAGGGGGTATAACTTCTGTAAGAAAGGCACCACAGCATTTCCTGAAGCCTGGATTATTTCAGCGATGGTTCCAATTGAAAAGGACTTCTCTGCCACAGAGCTGGTTTCTTTCTGCAACATAATTAACATTTGCTGTACATTACTGTTGAACATTACAAACTCAAAACTTTAATTCTAATCAGTCTGCATAATGTACAGGTATGTTGCTAGATCCAAAGGCAGATTAGATCTTTGATGATTACCAGTCGTTTCTGTAGATCTGTAAGGAAACTGGTAAAGAACGGCATAAATGTTGGTCCCCCGAGAAGCTTGGCCATGGCTGGTAGTACGTCCCCGGCCGACTCTATCAACATTCCATCAAACTCCGCCTCCTCATCATCCTCCTCAGTGTCCTGGTCCTGACAGGCAAGCTAAACATGTACAGAAAAATACAGGCTCCAGGATCAGGTGTTAGAGTGGTACAAGCTAATTTAATTGTTCTTTGGATATGTCACAAATACATATACAGTGTATACAAATACACTTCAGTTAATGAATCATTTTAAGTATGTACAATATTTGGCAGAAATTGATTTAACATATACAAGTTTGTGAAGATTTGATTTAGCCCATTTCTGAATCTATATTTTCAAACAATATGCTAAGCAATTGAATTAATAGAAACAAATTTCAGCCCAAAAAAATCTAAATGGAATACACATCCCAATGTTACCTTGTGTGTGAAGACCTCCTTCATACGAGTCAATATGGCATCAGAAATGCCTTGAACCTGAATGACAGGATGCCCAATTTTGTCCAGCATTTCATACAGAGTATCAATGGCAGACATTACGACCAGACTGTCGATGTCCTCCCCCATTACTGCCAGGAGCTTTAGCACAACAGCAGATAGCATGTTGGTCAGGGCCGTCTGAGTCTCAGCAGACTGCAGCTCCTGATTGGCCTTATGAACACAAATACACATCTGGCCCACAGCTGCAATGGCTGATTTCTTCACACCAGGGGCTGGGTATTCTATCATCTCCAAGACCTCTTTGAAAGACTGCTCCAAGTATGGGAAGAATGCAGCTCTGTACAAAAGGGAAAAATATATTTAATACACCATAAAGAAAATCAATACAGTGTGTTAATAAATGTTCAGTTTATATTTATGATGATATACCCTGTGTTCCCAGCCAGTTCTCCAAGTGATGTACAGGCATCTTCTTTTTCATCCAAAAATTCATTTTTTACACTTATCCTGCAATGTAAGATAAATCAATTTGGAAATTCTTTAAGTAAAGAAAGAAAGGACATTCAAAAACAGCAGTTGGGAGTGTTACAAAGTACAGGAGAGAGTGGTGTGGTATTGTATGGTGCTATGCATTCTACAGAGAACCTATTTCTTCAAAGATCCAGGCTTTCCTTACCCTTGGATTTTCTGGTCTTCCTCATCCTCATCGTCATCTCCATCCTCTGCTGATATGTCCTCCTCATCACACAGATCTTCTTCATTGAAGATGGCAACTTGGTCCTCATCTTCTTTGTAATGTGTCTAATTTCATGAAAAAGAAAAGCCAACTGTTCATAGAACCCACTGTAAGTCAAAATCAATATATTATATATACATATTATATATTTACTGGCTATGAGGACGATAGCAAGTTTATTGTCCCCCAAGACAGCAACTATTTCATGAGGCGAAGCAGAGGGAAATAGTTGCTGTTGAGGGGGACAATAATCTTGCTATCATCCGAATAGCCAGTAAATAGGTATTTTATTATAACGAAGAAAATTTAATTTGTTGGCAATGCAGATTTTCTTGATGGTAAACAAATTAGAGTTGTCTGACTTTGAATTTAACTTGGCAACGAATCAACAGAGGTGTTCCGAGTTTAAAAATGAGGGAAATGGAATGCCGCCGGTGAATAGTTTTGATGGCTTTTCACCATGCGCAGATAACACGGAAAGTATTTCCCGGTTAGATAAAATAGCATGTATATTCGTTGTAATTTTACATAAAAATTATTCAGAGGTATAATAAACTAGTATATGTACTGACCCAGATGATAAACAGATACTGTTAGATAGTTTTCTCACCTGTACTCCTTCCGTTGACTTAAGGGAGCCCATCATAAAGGTGACCAGGACTTCCAGGTAAGGAGAAATCTCATTCTTCATGATGACAGACAAAGCAGCAAAGAGGCCATACCTAGCGAGGAGTAAAGTGTACATACAAACTACCACATACAGTAAAACAGTTACAGCAAATACCAAAAGAGGCCATACCTAGTCAGAAGAAACTACATCTGTACCAGGTACAGTTAAACTCAGTTGCAATGAACATACACTGTATCTATAATGAATCTATGCATAGAGCAAAGTCAGTTTCATTATCCCTTCATATTGAAACATATTATAAACTTATTTGATAAAATGGAAAACATTCACTATGAATCAAAATAGTTTATTCCCGGCTCTTTGAATTAAGTATGTTTAACTTTATATGTACACCGATAACCACACTCATCAAAATTGGGGAACATGTAAATGGATACTCTCTAGGTTCAAATTCACTTAATTAATATTAGATTAATATTTACTTACACACATCTACGAAGGTCAGGGTCATCCACGGAGTTAAGTAGACCCATTCCAAAGTCTGCACACTCTTTGGCAATCGGGGCAAAGGTTTCCTCTCCAATACTTCTGGCTATCACACTCAGTGTGTCTAAGAATACAATGTAATATAAATATACAGAATGCGCAACTTATTCAAAATATGAAAATATGGAATTTTTTTTATGTCTGACACTGTTTGTCTCGGTACAACTACATGTACATTAGAAATCAATGATGTTTTTAAAGTTACATTAATGTGTTACAGGCTGTACCTGTTACTTCCATTTCTACCATCATGTATATAACTAGTCCATATTCATCTAACTTCCATGTCTAATATATATACATGTACATCTCTACACAAGTTCATGTACCTGATGTCTATATCTTAACCTCCTTTAGCCTACATTTATACAGATCAATGCAATTTCTGTATGTGAACTTCTTTCTCTAGCCTACATGTATATAATTCTATTTATACAAATACATGTACAAGTAGATGCATCCTTGTCTGTACCTAATGTCTGTATCTGTAACTTTCGCATGTCCTCCTCTGACAGTCCTCCGGCCTCTGAATGGGGAGCCAGGTATGGCTTAAACTGCTCTATGATGTCCGCAAAATAGGGCTTCAATAAACTCTTGGCAGAGTTTGCTGCAAACATTGAAATCAATTTACGGATCACTTACAAATATTAAATACATGTACAATTATCAAAATTGTCATCCAGTTCTTCCTATAAAAATGATGGTAATTTCCTTGGCTATATTGTACGGTAAGATTTTGGATAAGACCAAGAGAGGGTCCTATAGAACTTGGCCAATACAAAGTATGGTGTAAATTATAGTAATTGGACACTTACCAGTGGCCCCTATAGCACTGATAGCCAGCTCCTTGGCCCGGGTACTGTTAGCTGACTTTAGGGTAGTCAGCATGTGTTCCATCAAAGTGGGCAAATATGGTAGGATGTCTTTGTCTGCAAAAAATGTTAACAAAAATTACTTAATAATTCACACCTGAAAAAAATTTAAGATCTACAATGTACATGTATAATATCAGTGTACATGTATGTATACATGTATATAAGAACTATAAAATTTAAGCTCTTTACATGAATTAGCACATTTTCAATGGTTAATCAAATTGTTAAAATGTTTTTTTTGAGCAATTCCAATTAAATTTCATTCACACACATGCATTTGTATGTTACATGTACTAACCTAGGTTTTCACAGAATGTCTCCAGAGCATAATAACTCTTTGTAAGTCCTCTGGGATTTTTCTCAGCTTCCTGTGATGCTTTACTTAGATATTGGAATAACAAGGGAAGCAACTCTGAAGCAAAGGTTGTTATCTCTGGCTGCAAAAGATTATTATACTGAGCATGTACAACATTTAGTGGAAAAAGACTTTTCATAAAATCATTAAAGAATAAAGATATGATAGTGCATTTCTGTATGCTTCTATTCATATTTTTGTTGTTGTAGTACTTTAAGGTGGTATGGGACACCTCCATATTGTGACATACGATTAGGTAACAATTTTGTGAAAGAAAAAGTTTATAAAATTATGCTTGATTTCATTGTTTATTTCGATCGGAAGTATGTCACAATATGGAGGTGTCCCATACCACCTTAAAGTACTACAACAACAAAAATATGAATAGAAGCATACAGAAATGCACTATTATATCTTTATTCTTTAATGATTTTAAATAGCGTAGCGCAATGGGTTAAAGAGTTGTCAACAAATCTGTAAGTCAGGAGTTCAAATCCCGCTGGGACTTTAATAATTTTGAACATGTCCCAAAAAATTTAAAATATATTTTTTGATCAATTTTGCAAAATTTTAAAATTTATTTTAAAACAGTGAAAGTATTTTGAATATAATGTACTTTTATCCACATTAATATTGACAGGTGTCCCAACCTTAAGCAATATACTTCAATAAGCAGTAGCTGCTTTATGTCAAAATCACTAAATAGTACACATAGCCAAATGAAGTATGTATACGGCATTCTTTAAAACATTGAATGTAACCTAAATGCAAGAAAAAATCATTTGTATCAAATATACTCTTTCTAGACATATATAATTTTATCCTGGAATTTAATGCTTGATTATTAAATTACAATGTACAATGTACCTGTAGGTGTTCACAGAATTGCCCCAGTGCAAAGAGGGCAGCATTCCGTACTGTGGGATCTGGGTCATTCAGACCCTTAACAACACATTGTAGAAGAGCATGTAAATGTCTGAAATACAGAAACAAGAGCCTGAATATCATATATCAACCTCATACAAACTGGACAGCCTATTAATCATAAATTACTTCTTTTTCAAAACATACTGACATTTAGTACTGATTACTGTATAGCAAGTTATTTTGGTGGAGCGCAAATTTTGGCTTCTCAAACTAAATTGCCAAAATAACAACAGACTGTTACATGTACATAGCATAAAATTCTCTTCTGAACAAAATTATATATCAGACTTAAAATATCTAATCTTGGATCTGACCTATTTTTGATGTAATCTGCACATCCCTCTACAACGACTGCTAGGGACAAAAAGCTGGCCCGCCGGTGAGAGGGCGACTCACTGGTGATATTGGGCTCCACCAACTTAATCTGCAAACAGAAACAATGATGAACTCTCAAAGGTGTGTCTCTAACTAAAACAGATTGGTTTTCTACCACAGTCTATAAAGAGTCAAAAGCAGCAAACAAATCACTATGTACATATACTTACAACATTAGGGATAACCTTGTCTGGGGGCAAATGGATGGCCATAGTGTCTATAACCTAAACAGCAACATGAAATTTTGTGGATTGAATTGACAAACCTCAAGTGATATCTAATTCACATTACTTACATGTAGTTAAACTCATATGCTATCCCAGAGACAACCAAATGAAATTTAAATATTTGTGAATTATTGATTCATTGATATTAACTTCCCATTACTCTATTACACTGATTATATCTGATATGAAGTCCTCATTACATTGTTAAAACTGATCAAATGTTAATCTCTGACTACTGACCTGTGGAGCGTACATGGAAGGCATCCTACACTCGGCATCATCTATCTCCTCCTCGTCTTCGTCCTCCTCACTCCCCGCACACATGATGGGGAACAACACAGACAGCACTGGCTCCACCATCTGGTGCTTCAAGAAAGCCTGTGTAGTAACACAAACAATATAAAATAATAAAGCCAAATGAGTGACACATTCAATTTTTTATGCAATCAAATTTCAAATGTGTGCTTCATACTTTACTCTGACATTTCAGGTAAAATGAAGCAATAAATCAATTATTTATGCAATCCAATTTGAAACACACTTCAAAAAAAGAACGAGGGAAGCTTTTTTTTCCTGGTTCTTAAAAATAAATCAGCTTACAAAACTTTTGAAGCTGTAAAATGATAAAAACATTACCTTCTTTTTTAATCTGATGAGAGAGGCCACAAAGGACATTGCTTTAACTCTGATTCCATCACCTAGATCAGTACGACTAGCAACCTAGGGAAGAAAACAGAGGCTGGAATTAACTCTGAAACATGCTTCTTTACATGTAAAAATGTAAAATGTAGCTTGACAGTAAATCTCATATAGAGGCTATCAGGGACTGTTCTTACTGATAACAAACCTGAAGGCAGAATTCCAGTGTGGTTTTAATATGAGGAACAATGATGGAAACTTCACATTCCAACATTTCGTCAAAAACCTCCAATAACTCGCATGCTTGGTCCTATAAAGGTTAAGTTTACAGATCAATAAAACTTCTTTTGATGACAAGAAGTGTGAATTATAATTTACATATTGACATTTTCAAATTAATGTAATAATAAGAGAAAAGCTGTCAATTTGACTGCAAATCAGGTTTTCTTTTGTGTGAATGGTATCCATAATCCATTTGTCAACCCTGAATTGAAAGACACGACCTATCCAGAGATATGGGGTACTCTATATGCAATATTTTTGCCAAAAATTAATTAAGTTCAACAGCTGGAATTTTTTCATAAACTGAAATATCAAAATCCTAGCAATATGTACATCTCTGATATATGTACAACTGATCTGCAAAAGAACAACTTCCTATCTTGAAAACTGTAGGAGGAGTTATCCTATATGCAATATTTTGCCAAAAAATGAGTAAGTTCAACACCTGGTATTTTTTTCAATAATTATCAGAAATCAAAAGCCTAGCAATATCCACACCTCTGATATATGTTCAATTGATCTGCAAAAGAACAACTTCTTATCTTGAAAACTTTAGGAGTTATCCGTAAAATAGGGGTTCCCTATATGCAATATTTTGCCAAAAAATGACTAAGTTCAACAGCTGGTATATTTTTCATTAATTAGCAGAAATCAAAATCCTAGCAATATGCACACCTCTGATATAAGTACAATTGATTTACAAAAGAACTATCTTGAAAACTGTAGGAGGAGTTATCCGTACAATAAGGGTACCCTTTTGGCCGACCGCCCGCCATTTTCACCATTTCAATAACTGGCTTTTTCCTTTGGAAAACCCGGTTAAAAATAATAATTTTGAAATTTTAGCCAATATCTTATGATGAGTTATAAAACCCACAAAAATATCAATACCTGCAAAAGAGAACAGATTAGAGACATGCGAAGAACAACTTACCTCATCAATTGGAATAAGCTCTTGAACAACTTGTAACATGCGTGGAATCACATTCTGAATAAATTTCTGAAAGAAAAATTATTTCAAATGAAAACATTGACATGTAAAATCAAATTAATTCTTGCTGTTGCACACAAGATTGTAAAAAGAAGAAATTTCGCTGAAACACATTCAAGGTTTTTCGATCCTATACATTGGTTTCTTTAATATTTATAGACATGAACTTTCCAGGATTCAGTAAAACCCGGTTTCAAGAATATGTATATTCATAGACAATGGTTTCTACTGTTGTTTTTCTTCCATCTGGCCATAGTTGCATAAAAAGAGAATTAAAAGTGTAATGTGAGTAAAGCATACTGTAGATTCCTTATTTTACGTGAATACTTAATTCTGCGATTCATCAGTTTTGCATCAAATCGCAATAATATAAAATCGAGAACACGAAATTTTCATCATGATTCCAAATAGTTTATACCTGTCCGAAATATAAAGAGCGAGATTTTAAAATCCATGAATAGTGTTTCTTGCGATTTTAAGCAGATATAAATTCCTCGCATTTAAATAAGAATTTACAGTAGTCTGAGATACACGTAGATCATTGATGGTAAATTTTGATTACTGTAGATTCCTCATTAAACGCGAGGAATTTATATCCGAGTAAAATTGTGAAAAGCACCCCTAACAGATTTTAAAATCTCGCCATTATTTTCTGAGAGTTTAAAACAATAAGAAATAAGGATGAATGTTCTGCATTCGCGAATTCGCGGGATCACCGAATTTAAGTACACGCGTAATATAAGGAATATAGAGTATTCAATGGCACTTTACATTGAACATGTTGTTTACTGTTGATGCAGTTACAGTGCATGGCATTTAGAACTCAGATAACACAGATTTTCATTGGTGTTATCAGTTTGAGTTCACTATAACGACAATTTCTGAAAAGAGAGGGCAATGTGTACTCTGGACCATGGATTAAGATGATCATTATGGTTATGTAGATCTAATTTTTGTTTACTTATTAAACAACTGATTTAGTGGATTGACACTAACAAAATCCATACAAATTGGTGATCAATGGAAAATGATGAAACCACAGGAAGCAATCAAATTCAAGGGAAGAGTAAGAAAACTGAACTGCAACACAACAAAAACAGGTATATACAGGTATGTACCGGTATGTAAGAATATTCATAGGTATGATAGACCATAAAAGTCCATGATCAACAAACACATGAATCAGAAATACAAAAAAAAAAATAGAATTTAATTCAAAAGTTGACAGAAATGTTTGTTTCAAATTCTATCTATACCAAGGTGTCAGCTCTAACCTATTCAACAATATCAAAATATACTGTCGTCAACACTAGGATAATAATAACTTGAATTAAAGGTGTGGAGAGGGGATTGCTGTTTAAAATTGAAATTCATTGTCCCCTTTCTTATGTACCATGTAGTGCAGTCATTCAAAATAATTCTCTGGTATCAAAAAATTTACTGTTCATATCATCTATTAATTTTCTCTTCTTACAAACTTAAGCACTACATGGAAAAGTTTAATTTAACTAGTTAAACAATCATACCATATGCAATTGATCTGAATTCAACTTTTACCCAATATTTGTGTAGGTGCTTTTTTCAGGTAATTTTCATGTGACATAACTTGTATTAATAGTTTAATAACAATGATTAGATATATCAAAATATGCTTACCACTTCATCATCTCCAATGAAGAATATCACTTCTGTAATAGTCCTAAAAAGTAAAAGTTCAAGCATTTGAACCATGGTCAACATTGCATTTAAATTCTAGAAGTCCAATAAACACAAGTATTCCACAAAAATCTAATGCCGATTCCTCCTATTTTATAGGAATAAGAATTCCATGGTATTGTGCTATAACTTGTAGGGATATTTGCAACACTTTTCCAAAACTCACTGTATTTCATACTTAATTAAATAATACTTCATAAAAGATAGTTTGCTTCCCATAAAATTGCATCACAACAAAACATTGATCAAAATAACTTCTAGCATCTGTTACATTACACAAATATTTTATAAAATACCATTCCACTGACAGGTTGAATCTTGTTTTTAAAGGAAAAATATAATTTTCATGACATTGAAGCAACATATTTTGACATATTGTACATCACCAGATGGCAAAGTAGACTACCTAATGGCATAGGAAGTTACCTGATGACATACTGTAGTAAACTACCTGATGACACAGCAAATTACCTGATGACATAGTTAACTACCTGATGACAAATTAAGCTACTTATGACACAGCAAGTTACCTGATGACATAGTAAACTATCTGATGGCATAGTAAGCTACCCTATAGAATGTTATGCTACCTAATATGTAACTTAATTCTGCGATTCTGCTGTTTTGAATCAAATCGCGAAAATATAAAATTGCAAACATGGAACTTTTTCCATTATTTCTTATTCCCAACTCTCAAAAAATAATGGCGAGATTTTAAAATCTGTGAAAGGTGCTTCTCGCCATTTTATGCAGATATTAATTCTTTGCATTAAATAAGGAATCTACAGTAGTAAGCTATCTAATGGCAGGGTAAACTACCATATTGCATAGTAAGTAACCTGATGGCACCTGATAAACACATGACAGCATAGCAAGCTACCTGAGGGCAAAATAAGCCACCTGGTAGAATAGCTTAATGTAGCTAACTGGTGACAAAGTAAGCCACCTAATGGCATAGTAAAATATCTAATGGAACAATAAGCTACCTGATAGCACAGTAAGATATCTAATGGCACAATAAGCCACCAAATGGCATAGTAAGATATCTAATGGCACAGTAAGCTACCTGATGTCATAGTAAGATATCTAATGGCACAATAAGCTACCTGATGGCATAGTAAGATATCTAATGGTACAGTAAGCACCTGATGGCATAGTAAGATATCTAATGGCACAATAAGCTACCTGATGGCATAGTAAGATATCTATTGACACAATAAGCCACCAAATGGCATAGTAAGATAACTAACGGCACAATAAGCTACCTGATGGCATAGTAAGATATCTAATGGCACAATAAGCTACCTGATGGCATAGTAAGGGACCTGGCGGTTCTCTGAGTCATGGACAACCTCATTCAGAAGCTGTAACATGGACACCAGATGGGGCTTCAACTGTTCAGCAGCTGCCGCGGCCACTGAGTACAGGACAAAGGTACCAACCTAATAACAGAACAGGACAATATTTATCTGAACAAGTGGTCAGGTTAAGTTTGTTTTTCCATCACACATGATGATTTTACAATGCAAAATGCATGAAAAGTAAAAAATATTAGTTTGTTTTTACTTTTAATGCAGATCAAAAATCTTGAACAATTAAATTGCGTATGATGGGCAAGTTTTGAGTCAACTTTGAAAGAATAAGTCTTCTTTGCCTTAGCTACAGTATCACATATTATTAACACAAAAAATAAACCCAGATATCATGGATATAGCTATGTCTAGCTAATTTATCTCTATTTTTTTCTTTTCTTTTTTTATTTTAAAAAGAATCAAATTTTCAGCGGCAATAGTACAAAACAAACCACCGATCACCGACCTCTCTCTCTGCACTGCTCTGACTTTTGGTATAAAGGAGAATAAACTGGAAAAGCTGTGGCCACTGGTTTTTGGGTAAATCATGCTTGGCAACTGTTGCTACCACCTGAGCAATGGAATTCCTGACAAATTTTCTTTAAATAAAAATTAGAAATTGATTCAACCTAAATTAGATTCGAGAAATATCACTTTATCATAAACTTACCGGGTATTTAATTTTAAAAATCACATTCATTCAAACTATAAATCTTTACAGCTTTCCACATAGTTCTGAAATGACTTGGATTTTGAATCCCTTTCCACATGTTCCAGGAAGAAGTTTATTGCGAAATTTATTATTATAACAGTAACAAGATTACATACTCTGGTTCTTGCAACAGCAACTGAAGAATGTTTTCTCTGATGCTGAAAATGAATGTAAAGTCAAAATAATAACTTTTTAGAAAGTTTGAAAAATGACTATTTTTCCCATCTTGTCTTCTATTAACTAAAACACACATTGAACTTACTTTTGACAAACAGTTTCAGGCAGTGCTCTCCAGTGGCGACCTTTCTGCACTTTCCTTCTCAAAAGAACTGCTGCTAATTGCCTCACCTAAATCAAACCATAACTTGATGACCTTTAAAACACGCACAGTTTTTATTTTGTGTTATATAATTTAACATATACAATGATAAAGTTCCTGCACAGTTTTTACTTTGTGTTATATAATTTAACATATATAATGATAAAGTACCTGCTAAGTCATGTGAACATTAATTATGGTACCGATTATGGCAAATACAAAATCTTTCTATCATGTCTATTTTGATGGTCAGACTGGTTAGATCATCTGTATCAGATAGCTCAGCTGGCAGAGCACCTGACTAGAGATTCAGAGGACTTAAGTTGGCTAAAGATTCAGTAGGCATGGGTTTTGAATCTCCAGTCAGGTCAGTCATTATTTACAATATCTGTCAATAAAATCATTAGTCTTGTAACAAATTATTGAACTCATCAATTTGGAAAAACTCTTGGCGAATTTAGAGGGGGGCCCAAAAGCAAAACCCTTTGCCCCATGGACCCCCACCAGAGCTTTGCCGGTGACCCACTGGAGACCTCTAGGCGGCCCCCAGATCCCCTGCCTTTTGCTCCCCCCCCTTTCAACAAACCCTGGATCCGCCACTGAGTAGCAACAACAAACTATGTTTTATTCATTTTTCAAAGAAAATTCATTCATACTTGAGCAGATTGGGAGGAAGCCAGAATTTGACATAATCCTGGTACGATGTTAGGATCTTTGAATAGTTCCTTCAGCTGAAGAGTAGCCTGAAAGGAAAAAATGAACACTACAGAAATGCTATGTGACTTGTGTGCATTACATTCCTAACATAGCTGAAATTTCCCGCGTTTTTATTGATGAGTTATCTCCAGATGTGGTAGAAAATAGTTTTAAGATACTCTTAAACTAAGTCAATAAAAACGCTTTATAAATAAATGTTTCACGTCATATCACAATTTTACCTGTTTAATAGTGTTATTGTCCGGCAGTAAAAGCCTACCAAGCGTTTCTTCTAACCCCGATGCCATGCCTTCTCCCCGTCAACCATTCATATACCGAATGTAACTTTTTCACCAAAGAGTTTCTCATCGGGTTCGAAATACATTTAATTCTGTATGTCACAGAAGACGAAAATTTTGATAATTTAGGGGGTTGTATTCACTTTATCTTTATACGATGTCTGGAGATATTCAGCAGAAGAGAATGACAGAGGGCAAAGCACACGTACAAGCTGCTGAAAAGTAGTATGTATACATACATTTATGTTCAGTTAATTGATATTTGTAGATCCACGTTCAAATGTTATGATGTCAATGTTATTCACAGTCATGTGAAATGTTAACATGGTTCATGAACAGTCACTATATTTCTGATTAGATTTGAAAAATGTAAAATTCATAGGTGGAAATTTTGGAATTAACTGGGCATGCACTTTTAATTTTACTATAGACATTGTTATCTATCAGATGACTATTCAGGTTGCTTTCTGACATCTTCCTATATCAAATCATCTGGTCATGTTACCAGCCTTAGCTTGCTCTTTTGAAAAAAATGTAAATCAACTAATAGTAAGATGTATGCCATTCCAAAAATCTTGGAGAGATTCGACTTGGCTACGCGGGTAGGATAAGGCAACTCTGACTTTAATGATCGTCGATATTATGGTCATTTTAAATATTGTTTATTTTTATGAAAACAGTGCTAAATATAAATATCAAGTGAATGAGCTTACAAATATATTATATTTCTTCTTTGGAATCGAGTCGATCTTTGAAGCTGTCGTGCCATGGTATCACGTGACAGTTAAAAAT
This sequence comes from Magallana nippona, assembly GCA_033439105.1. Lineage (NCBI taxonomy): Eukaryota > Metazoa > Mollusca > Bivalvia > Ostreida > Ostreidae > Magallana > Magallana nippona. The sequence goes on along the minus strand of CM065922.1, from coordinate 44,740,157 downwards.
AGATCAATTTTTTACCTTAACAAAAAGTCAAAAAGTGTAACACTACCCCGAAGTTCATTTGTATGTATAATACAATAATTCGATCGGCAATTCAATCATGTTTATTAGTATTACTGCTAGAATCCTATTTTTAATCGCATAAAATAAATTTTGTCATTATTTATCGGAAACCTCCTCAACTTCTTTAATTTCATTGAAAATACTACGTATTTTTCAATTACAACAACGAAACAAAGGATTCTAGCAGCACTTTTCAGATATTTTAGGTCATAATTATGCTTTTGATATTTGCGAAATTCATCTTTCATAATATTCGGGGTAGTGTTACACTTTTGCCTTTTTTGTACACACTGACAGAGGAAAGGCCGGTCAAGCCATATAAATGTATATCTGCTTACCTTATAACACTCGCTGGTAAAACAAAATATCCATGCCTGTATTATCCTGATTATATCCTAACTGACAATCATCTAAATCTTGTGTATCTGTATTAAATAAGTCTTATTTCGGCATTGTTTACACTGCATTCTGATGATTTGTCTCCCGACATTGATCTTCTTTATTAAACATGCTTGTGACGTCACCAATGTTAATTATACGTAATACAGAGAAATTGAAGATATATTCAGTTAAAAGAGTTTCTAGTGACATTTTACGTCTGCAGTTTTTATAATTTGAACCAGAGATAAAGTTAAAATTGACATGTTTCAGAGTAAAATATGACATCATGCTGCTTATTGTGACGTCATATCGATCAGAGGAGTTTTTACTCAATCGATCGCTGAGAGTTGCCTTATCATACCCGTGTACAGGATATTTTGAGTTGAAGGTTTTCATTTCGTACGAAGATATAAGTCCAGCTAGATTTTATGCTAGCCAACTCTCATCATAAATAATTCCATAATTAATAGAATTGTATATATTTCTATTTTCTGAATACTTTTGATTTCATGACAGAAATCCTCAAGCTATTCTTTGTAGTCACATACAGGAGTGATTTGGTGTTCAGTATAGTTTTTTCTTATGTCTTTTTGGTCTTTGTGATTTTCATCTCAAGATTATTAGGAGCTAGTATTAGTTAGTAAAAGAAAATCTGGATATGACTAAGAGCATTTTCAAATTATGCAAAAAGGAATACACTTTTAAAGGTTTATTTAGCACAAAACTATAAAATATAAAAAAAAATTTCGATGGTAATCGATAATTAGTTAGTTGTGGGAAACTCATTATCGATTATGAAAATCTCATTGATTCCCATCACTATAGTATTAGTATCCCTTCCCTTCCCCCCCCAATTTACATGCATTTTCATATGTTTATCTTATGTAAAAGTTACTTACAAGTGCTTCTTGACTTTTAAGTTTATCTACATGGATTTGTAATGTAATTTATGTAACTATATTAAATCTTGTAACGAATGCGCCTAACCAACTTTAATTTGTTTTGTATTTAAATCAATAAGACAAAAAATAGTTATTTTCTGAGGAATCAGTGTAACATTAAGGGAGAAAAATAAGAGAGTTAACAATAAACAATTGTACTAATTAATTTGTGTTGGTTGCCCTTGAAGTGTTAGTGAATACTGATCTGCAACATTTTATTGTTTTTAGTGTATTGTTGAATAATTTTTGTATTGTATTTCTGAAGAAATACATTGTGGGGTTTGTAGATACGTACATTATTTACTTGACATTAAAGTAATAATCATGAGTCGTTTAGCAGTAATTTGATTTAATCCTTTAGTAATCATTTCTATTATATGATTAGTCAACAATACCTGCATGCAATCAACATTCTCTTCTTGTCTATATTTCTTTCCTTGTTATTTGTTATGACTCAATGTGTTATGATTTTCCACCCCCATAATACCACATCTTACTCTTTGGGAACATTTAATAGTATTCAATTTATTTATTCCAGCATGAAGACTTCTTTCTTTAAATGGAAGCCAGATTTAGATAGTGCTGCCTCAGAGTATACAAAAGCAGGTAAATGGGAGAACTGTATACATATGTATTATTATGTTAAGTGGAAACTATCATGGAGGAGAAATTGATCAATCTTATTATGGAAAATTAGTATGATATTCATTACAGTTACACTAGTGTATCTACCAGTAATTAAATTGAATTGAGAATTATCAATTCAACTACATGTAACTATCGCTTCAGAAGTAGCAGATTCAGTATTAATGCCATCCAATGTTCTAGCTTTCACTTGATCATTCATGCTTATATACCACAGTGACTTTAAGAGTAAGCAAAAATCTAATTTTTGAAAATTTCCTCATTTGGACCCAAAATGTCATGGCTATGTAATAATGTTGATGGCATATGATACATTATTACTTTGATTTGCTGAGAGTTTATTTAAGGAATGAATTCAATATTTATTTGTTTTATATGATATAAAATGGTTTTGGGCAGTTTACGCTTTATAAACCGCGAAGCGGTTTATAAAAAAGCGTAAACTGTTTCAAACCATTTTATATCGAATAAAACTAACAAATATTGAATTCATTGCTTATAATTTAATTTTTTTTACTCTGAATTGTGGTTAAAAACTTAATTTGACCTTTAAAATGACATCAAATTGTACAAAATTCAAACGTAACGTCAGGCGGATCAATACGTTTTTGACCTTAGTCTTACTATGACGTAGGCAACATTCTTTATACGATATAAAATAATTTTTTTTAGCCAATCAGAATGTGCATTATAACCAGGATTAAATTATCAAACTATAAAATGTGAGTACCATACATAAATTATTTACAAATAGGTTTATTGGTTTTATGTTTTTTTCTTCATTTAGCTACATGTTTTAGAAATGCTAAGGCATTTTCGGAGGCCAAGGCTGCTTTCCTCAAGGCTGCAGATGTACACAAACAACAGAACTCGTATCCTTACTTTACTAATTACTGATTCAAACAATATAAGCACCATCTTTAAGGTTCTTCAATCCTCAGTTCCCTATTAACCTCTGAAAGATATTGACTGTTCTTCATTTATATTATAAAGTTAGGATAAATATAAATGAATATCCAAAGAAATTTAATTATGGTAACCAGACATATACTAAAGTATACAATATTGCTCATGAAAAATTTATGAAAAGTGGAGATTTATGTTAAACTTCTCATCAGAGGATTAAACTTGCCATCCTCAGACATGAACAGGTACTAGATTCATTAATATTCATGGGTATCAATTTTCATGGATGAAGTGAATACCACAGTTTCAAAGATACATAAATTCGTGGCCAATGATCCTATCAATACAAAATAATAGTAGAAATTGCACTTCAATGAACATTTAATTTTGTGGATAAACATAACAATGAAATCCACGAAAATTGGTATTCAACGAATATTGATTAAACCACAGCATCTCTGGATATGTAAATCAAATTTAGCTAAGGATAAAACGGCGCTTTAAGAAGTTGATAAAAAAAGGGATTTCAAAAATATTACTGGTAATTGTAACTCTTTTTTAAGACACTTGTTTTTCTTTTTTCAATAAATAAAAATCTGTTATGATTAATATTCATGATTTCATCAATGGGCCTTTGATTTGTTTTTGATTGTTGTCAACTACGGGCCATATAATATATGTAAATGTACAATGCTTCATTCAAGTTAATCATTTTTAAAATAGGGTTCATATGTCATGTTATGTTAAGAAGTACATGTAATTAATTTACCATTTTTCTGTTTTCAATATAATTTTTTTTAAAAGTCTTTAATGAATTCAGTATATTCCATGCAGCAAAGTAAGTCAAAATTATTTATTTTTAAAAGATAATCAAAATTGAAATTTGATAAAGGAAGTCTATAAATTCAGTACATGTATTGTGATGTATGATACAGGATGATGGAACAGGCAGGTCTATTGTGTAAGGAATTCAGTGATGTTGAAGGCTGTGTTAATTTGTTAGAGCGTGCAGCTGACCTATTTCAGCAGCATGGTACTGCCGACACTGCTGCTCTGACACTGGACCGGGCTGCAAAGTACACACATCTCTCTCTCTCTCTCTCTCTCTCTCTCTCTCTCTCTCTCTCTCTCTCTCTCTCTCTCTCTTGTAAGTGCTGTGTATGATTGTAAGCTGATGTAAAAGTTATCTAATTTCGGAATAAAATATAAGGCTTACATGTCAAATATTTCATTCAAGACAGGAATGACATAGTATTTATAATCTAGCTTTGATACAACTGGTAAAAATTTAAACTTTGACAGGTCCATTGAGATGAATTATCCAAGTAAAGCAGCTGAACTATATGACAAAGCTTGTAGTATATCGGAGGTAACACTGAGCTTTTTGTTTCATTTTATTTATGTTTTTATGGTACAAATTTAGCCCATTGATGTGAAATGAGAAAGTGATGCTATTGTACAATCTTTAAAATACTGTAGGATTTTCATTTTTGCATTCAGAACTACCTAAGATTTTTTTATATTGTTTTCAGTTAGGGGATAAATGAGTAACTTAATCTGGTACATTAACTACGGTATGCATTTTGATATTGACATGAACTGGTTAAGTTTGATGTTCCTTTCCCTTTCAGTTGGAGGATAAGACCAGACAATGTGCAGAGTTTGCTGGGAAAGCAGGAAGGTTGTTTGTCAAAGCTGGAAAGTAAGAAAGCTGGCTGGATTCCTTTCAAAAGAACATGTTTACAATGCAAACCCACAAAAGAATGTGTGGTTTTTATAATACAACTGTATAGTTATTAAAGTATAGATCCTTAAGGAAGTGTAATGCCTACATTTCATGTACCTGCAACATGGTATAAAGTTTTTTTTAATAATACTAGATGATATCCCGCACAAGCGCGGGAATTAACTCTTATTCACATTGATATGATACAGTGCTTAATATGTTGAAGCAGATTTTTTTGTTCATTTTTGTTTGTTCTGTGTCCGAAATTTTTCTTAATTGCTTTTCTTGGCATATTCTATAAAATTGAAATAAAAAAGGAACTGCATGGCGGGGTATTTAGAGGAGTGGGCAGGGATGAAAATCTTAACTGAAATTGATTTTATATACATGTATGGCCTTTTTTTGCAGCTGAAATTCAACTTCCACATACATCATTTATTCATATAAACGTAGAGTTGTTAACATGGTTCACAAATTAATGCATGCATAAGGTTTACTACCAATCTGTCGTGGGTGTAAAAAATGTATGTAATTTATAATCAAAAACGGGTATGCATATTTATTTGCATATCTTAAACTAAAGTTGTCAGATCCAAGTTATTTGCCCAACACTTTCCACCATGACATTAAATTAGTCAACCCGCGTTTTTGAGCACCTCGTTCTGTAAAGTTATTTCCTTCAAAACAAAAATTGCGTCAAATTGGCCCATTTTTTTTTATTAATGTTTTTTGTATTTACTAAAGGTGTCCGATTCAAGGTATCTGCCAGTGATGCATGATGAACTTGTCCTTCACTGTCCACTATGACGTTAATTAGTCAACCCGCGCTCTTGGTTACCCCGTTCTGGAAAGTTCTATCCATCAAAACTAAAATCGTTCATTGAAGAAATGAAATGGCTCATTTTATTTATTCAACATTGGTCAAATTTTAATTTCTTTGTATACCCTGAATAAGTCCCCAGTAAATATATTCACTCTTTATGTAATCATTCAATATTAATTCATTTGAAGTATATATTTTGATGCAAACTCCCAATGACTTGAATCCGCCAAAGCGTGTCCACCACCTTTCTCTCATTTTTGCTATTTCGGGCTGGTTAATCGAAAATGAAAGTAGGTTTTTGATTTATTTTATAGTAATTGCTTAACAGGTAAAATTCAATTATACCTTACGGACATCAACTCAAATGTGTTAAAATACCAAAGGTGTAAACAGTTTCTCTGGTGCAGGCATTTTGTAGTTTATTGGCAAAATGTCTTAATTTATAAGTATAGATTTTAAATGTAGAATGTCTAATGTAATCATGGGAATGTGCAAACTGAATTAAGGAAATTTACCTTATAACCTATCAAATTTTCACTTTGCAGATATGATTTGGCTGTTGAAGCCCTTAAAAGAGAAATAGAATTTCACCACCAAACAGAGAACTTCCCTATGATAAACCGAGTCATACTTGGAATTGTTATGGTGTACCTAGACAATGGAGATCCAGTGGCTGCCGAAAACTTTTTCACATCAGCATCAAAGTAAATTTCCAATCCTATTTCTATCTACATCATTACAATAGTCATTATTAACAATTCCCAAGATTTCTTGTTTATTCCATACAGTTAACATTACTCTGTGAACCATTGCAATTCTTGTGTGATTTAAATATGATCAATGTTTTTCATCTTCGCAATGTTAATTAAGTCTCAATGTTCCTCTTGTGAGTGCTTGTATCAAGTTAAACTTTCCCAGTTCCATCATCATTTGTTTTAACTAGTTGTAGAACTTTATGAGACTGTATACTTGAAATAATTTTGCAGTCGAGGAACAGGAGAAGATGAGTTTATTCAAGGGGCAGATGAATTGATCCGGGCATTTGATGATGGAGATGAGGATGCTGCTAGAGAAATTCTGTCCAGACCCTTTGTCAAATTCATGGACAACTGTGTAAGAAAAAGCTGGATTCTTTATTGGTTATGAATATTAAACAGAATTGAATATAAATTTCATTTTAATTTTAGATGTACATGTATATATATGAAAGTTCATTCAAAAATTCAAACCAAGAAATGCATTTACCGGTACATGTATTTTGACATGCTTTTAATGTGGTTTTTTTAATGTGTATTTTGTAAATTTGATGTGCATGTACATTGAATTGGAAGAGATAATATTAAACCTTTGTTTTATAATTCACTAGTTTGCGAAGATAGCCAGAAGTCTGGTGATTCCTGCTGGAGGAGGTGGTAAAGTGGGTGTGGTTAGCAGCTCCTCAACCAATGAAAATCAGGGTCATGGGGCACAGCTAACAGATGATGACATAGAGGAGGGAGGGTTGTGTTGATAACTTACCAATAGCTTTTACTCTGCAAACTATCAATTCTCCTTATGTTACAGTTGTGAAGTGATAGGTGGATCATGTTGATACTCATTTAGACTGCATATATTATATATAAATTTTCGGAACATTCATATGCGTGTTTTGTGACTCAATTTTGTTAAATCAAATTGTTAATGTTTTTGTAATACGGTATGTATGTTTTACAGCATACTGAATTACTGAATTAACTCCTAGAAATAGATTTTTTCTATTGTGTAGTTGAGCTATTTTACAATGAATTAAATAGAATTGTGATTTCATGTAGCCTATATTTAATGACCAATCCTTTTTATGAAATGTATATAGATTCATTAAGCTATGTGTATTTATTTTCAAAATCTGTATTCCTAATGATGTGATTGTTAATTGCATGTATAACTTATTTAATATCTTAAAAGCATATAAAAGAACAGAGCTGTGAATTGCATGTATGGAAAGGTTATTTTACACCCAAGTTCAAGTCATTCGAAATATTCTTCAACAGATACATTGTATATGTATGTTTCTTTTTCTTTTTTTTTAAAACTTTTATTAAATGTAAAGTTAGACAGGATATGAAATTCGTTATTTGAAAATATTATTATACTTAATATGCATTTAACATAACCATGTTCACCAGCTATACACATATATATATATATATATATATATATATATATATATATATATATATATATATATATATAAATAAAATATGAATATTATTAATTTTTAAATTATCAAAGTAAACAGAATACACAAGGATTATGAAATCATGACTTTGTTTTTGATGAATTCTTAGCTATAGATTGGTTTTTGGGAGAGATATCAGTCCATTTCATTTTAAAAGTACATGTAGAATATGAAGTCATGTTTTACTTGCAGAGTTATTTGAAAGTGCAATAAATTAAATTTTGTAATGCCTATCAATCTTTTGTTTGTTTTTCATTGTATGACATGTTTCATTAATAGAATGTGTACATTGTATTTTAAGATAGAAATAATTTTATTGATTTATCCTTATTGAATAAATAAATCCTTCGGGCTTTATTGGATTTGATCACGCCCCAACCAAAATTATCACCTCATAATACTCAAAAAATGATTCCTTATTCCTTATTAAATATATACCTAATACATGTATAATCATTTGTTGATCATGAAATTGCTTATATTGACAGTTTTATAGACTTGCCCTTGTGTAGTTGGCAGTGTGAATTGGTAGGCAATGGTATTGGTCAGATTTTGTACAAAAGATTGCGCACACTGTATACAAATTATTATATTGATATCACTGCATCCGCAGATCTGGGGGGGGATCAAGGAGACAGGACCCCCCCCCCTACCCCTTGAAAATTTCAAACTTATTAAATTCAAATGGTAAAATTACCGAAAATAGGCCTTGGACAGCCAACCCCCACAAACAAATATCCCTCGAACTCCCCTCCCCCTGAAGAAAAATGTAGATCTGTGCATGCTACAGCATTATTGTTAGATAATAGCATTTATGTAATCATTGCATGTGTATTGTTCTGATTCACTCGTTTTATATATCCACAAAAATTGGCCTCCATGAATTTAAATGATTCTACAGTATCTCATCTGTTTGTTTTATTTTGTACATTGGGGTTATTGGTCCCTTTTTAGCTTTTCTGATCACATTTTGTCTGTCATCTGTCTGTCCGCCTGTCTGTCCGTCCATCTGTCTGTAAACTTTTCACATTTTCAACATCTTCTCCAAACCAGGGGCCAATTTCAACCAAACCTAGTACAAAGCACTCTTAGGCAAAGGGGATTCAAAGTTGTGAAAAATAAGGACCACGCTCTTTTACAAGGGGAGATAATTAGGAATTATTGAAAATGTTTGAGAATTTTTCAAAAATATTCTCCCCAAGAACCATTTGGCGATGAAAGCTAAAATTTATGTGGAAGCATCCTCAAGTAGTGTAGATGCAAAGTTGTGAAAATCATGACCACCGGGGGTATGGTGGAGCCACAATGGGGGGGGGGGGGGGTCAAATTTTACATAGGAATATATAGAGTATACATCTTAAAAATCTTCTTCTCAAGAACCATTTGGCCAGGAAAGCTGAAACTTATGTGGAAGCATCATCATGTAGTGTAGATTCAAATTTTGTTCAAATCATGCCCCCTGGGGGTATGGTGGTGCCACAATGGGGGGGGGTCGAATTTTTACATGGGAATATATAGAGTAAATCTTTAAAAATCTTCCTATCAGAAACCAATCAGCCAGGAAAGCTGAAACTTATGTGTAAGCACCCTCAGGCAATGTAGATTCAAAGTTATGAAAATCATTACCCCCGGGGGTATGGTGGGGCCACAATTGGGGCGGGGTTTGAATTTCGAATTTTTACATAAGAATATATAGAGTAAATCTTTAAGAATCATCTTCTCAATAACCAATCAGCCAGGAAAGCTGAAACTTATGTAGAAGCATCTTTATGTAGTGTAGATTCAAAATTGTGAAAATCATGACTCCCGGGGGTATGGTGGGGCCACAAGGGGGGGGGGGGTCGAATTTTTACATCCAAATGTATAGAGAAAAAGGTTTAAAAATCTTCCTATCAGAAACCATTTGCCTAGAAAAGCTGAAAGTTGTGTGGAAACAGCTACATGTAGGGGAAACTCAAATTTGTTAAAACCATGATTCCCGTGGGTATGGTGGGGCCACAATGGGGGTCGAATTTTTAAATAGGAATACGTAGAGAAAAGTTTTTAAAAATCTTCTTCTCAGAAACCAATCAGCCAGAAAAGCTGAAAGTTGTGTGGAAGCATCCTCAGGTAGGGTAGATTCAAGTTTGTTCAAATCATGATCCCCGGGGGTAGGATGGGGTCACAACAGGGGTGGGGGGGGGGGGGTACAAATTTGTACATAGGAATATATAGGAAAAAAATCTTTTAAAATCTTCTAAAAAACTATTTGCCTAGAAAAGCTGTAATTTTAGTGAAAGCAACCTCAGATAGTGTAGATTCAAATTCGTTAAAATCAAAATCTTGAGGAGTAGGGTTGGGCCATATTGGGGATTCAATTTTACAAAGGAAAACATTTTAATTATTCACAAAAACTGAAATGGCATCATATATGGTTTTACTTATATGCAAACATTTTGACATATTGCTGATTCTTTAAAATTGTAAAGATTTTGGCTCCTGGACGATTCTTGGGCCTCACAAGGGGTCCAGAGTTTGATGTAGGTTTATATCCCATATATAAACAATTATATAGGATCTTTTTTAGAACTGCAATGCTCAACATGTCATATGACTATATAATCATCCTGTTAGAAAAGGGACTTGATTATAAACATAAGAATATCCAGGGGGGAAATGGATTTTTATTAATACAGGATCTACATGTTTTATACCACATTGTTCAGATATTTTGTATAATGACTCCATTAAGCTGATTTTATTATGCCTTTTGTTGCTCAGGTGAGCGATGTGGCCCATGGGCCTCTTGTGTATTATGACGTGATCATTAACGGTATTTGACTATTTGTATCAGTGTCTGAATCACATCGCTTCGATTCGCTTGCAAGTGGATTATGTTTGTAAACAGCAACACAGAATTTCTATGCAAGATTAAACAGCCTCCTTCCCCTACAATCACCTTATTGTTATTGTCGTGAATAAATGCTTTTGTCAATTGGGATCAATTTGTTAAACGCAATTTGTTGTAACATTAACATGCATACAGTTGAACCAATTAATGATGTTCGAATTTGTAACAGAGCTCTGCTTCTTGGACCTTTTATTCTTAATGAAAAATATTGATAGTTAGTTAGGTAACTCTTTTATGACGGAAACCTTTAAAGCGCAATTAGAATTTTTATATCGACCACTAGTGTTTTCTTCTACAGGCATGGTTTTAATAATTAATTTTCAAAATTTTCACTCTCCTTTCTTCCAAAACCGTTTATTTAACATGCACCTCGCATCTTCACCAACCACCGAATCTCTATATGTATAATTTAAAAGATTTGACAAGATTTTTTTTGTTTATCCGTGGATATGCAAATTCACAGAAGCCATGATACGTTGCTTCCTCTTGCGAATCAAATAAATGGGTCATGCTTAAATAACTACTTACAATAGCAAAGGTTAATTACACGGACTTTGCGTGATTTGAACTCTACATCATCGATTTACCTATCAATAATTTTGTAAATTTCACCAATTAAGCTTGGTTGAGAAATCCATTAACCTCTGTCAACCTTTTTTTCCCGAACTTTTGATGCACTAGGTATATTTTATATTAGCGTTCCCGCCTCTAACGATGACAGGAGCGAAACCAATTTTATGTTTTATCGTTTCTTTCTATTGCTTAAATCACATTGGGTGCCAGGAAACAGGAAATGTACGAAACATTCTTAACGAAATATTTGAAATACAAAAATACGACAAACGAGTGCGCCCGGTGAGGAATGAGTCCCGACCTATTGGAGTCAGCGTTTCTCTAATCACTTTAGGAATAAATTACCTGGATGAGAAAACGGGTGTATTTTCCGTAACAGGGTTTCTTTGGGTAAATTGGAGAGACGAGTTTCTTGTTTGGGAGCCTAAGCTGTACAACAATGTGTCTTCGTTTACCATTCCTCAAGATAGCATTTGGATGCCTGACTTATTTCTCAGGAATGGGGTAAAAGAACCAACTGGATTAGGTGGAGATTTCTACTATTTACCTGTCAAATATACAGGTGAAGTCACGTGGTGGCCGTACTCGGTCTTTGAGGCTCGCTGCAAAGTTGACGTCGCATTCTTTCCGTTTGATACCCAAATCTGTCGACTGGTTTTTTCTATTTGGAACCATGACAATAAAACAGTTAACATTGTAAAAACTAATAGATATGTGGGTTTATACCATTTCTTTGAAAATGGAATATGGTCTATTGCAGAGAACAAAAGTTATTTAGAAATAGACGAGGGTGGCGTGTTCAACCAGCTTAAAGTTTCATTTACTTTGAAAAGGAAGTACCAGTTTTATCTTTGGAATTTAATCATTCCCGTAATTCTATTGGGATTTTTAAAGATCTTTGCGTTCTTCATTCCTGCCCAAAGTGGAGAGAAGGTTTCGTTCGCAGTGACCCTTTTCCTGTCGTACGGAGTATTCCTGAACTTGCTCACCTCATCCCTGCCGGAGAATTCGGACTCGGTTTGTCTGGTTTGCGCTTACATGGTGATTCAGCTAACTCTCGGAGTCTTGCTCGTCTTTCTTGTGAGCATGCAGGTACACATCTGTAATAGAGAGAGACACCTCCTGTTTTCGCGATATGAAATGCGTCTGATTCGGCTTTTCAAGAAAAACTCTTTAGAAGAATGCAACAGAAGACTAAATGAAAAGAATACCGATTGGACGCTGTTGTCGTCTGCTGTCGACAAACTGATGTTGATATTGACGACAGCATTTGAGTTCATTTTGATAATTGTATTCTCTATTATGTTCTATGTAAATGCTTAGAATGCAACAAACCCTGTAAGAGTTTTATCTGGTATATCCAAAGAAGCCCAAATTGTATATGTAAATATTACGATAAAATACACATGTACTAAAAAATATTTTTAAAAGTTTAAAATAACAAACAACCGTTCAGAAATCGAACTGTTTGATTAGTTTCATTTGATGTCAAAGGAAATGTTGCAGAGATTATCCTAAGCTGCTGAGCTTTGTTACTTTAATTAAAAATTTAAAACTAAACCTATTGCAAGGTCTCTGTCAAACAGACTGGACAGCTTTGTGCACTGCTGTTAATATTTAAGCTTTCTGTGCAATGTTAGTCCTTCATGTATTTCTGACCACAGCTCTTATGACTTTAAAGTACGTATACTAGTTTTAGGTAAAATACGGTTAATACAAGGTCCGGATATTCCATCAATATTATACAATTATTGCAATGGATTTTTTTTTCGATGAAAACAATGAATTAGCTTATAGTCATACATGTATGTATTTTTTGTACATCGTGCGATTCTATGAGATACCAAAGTATGACGCAATTATGTCAACTTCCGTCCACCCTTTAGCCTTTTGTCGTATTTCTAAGGCAGTAGATGCAAATTGAGGAGCGAATTTTATTAATGACAGGTGTGACGCGTCGTTTTTGTTGAATCGGTTGTAAGCTTAGATGTTGAATGACCGATCTATAATAGGGAGACGGAGAGGATCGCAAAATAATTTTACAGATGAGTTTCAAGCGAAACTTCCACCTGATGTGACAGTTTGAAATAAATTCAAGATGGCGGCGATGGGTACCTTGTCTATTATTAGGTATAGGGTATTTATTTTTATTATGGGGAAAATTTATAACGTCAGGTGCCTGTGTGGCTGCTTGTTGTTCAGAGATTATAACAGAAACTTCCAAATGACCGATTTCCTGAAACAAGAAACCCTTTTTTTAAAATTAGTTTCCACAATTAGTAATGACATGTGGTGAAAACGAGCAGTGTTCAAATTCAAAAGTCCAAAGGAAAATTACAAAACAGGAGCAGAGCACACACGGACCTCTTAGAACCATTTTAACAAGACCTTGGACTTTCAGTAGGACGTAGCTATCTATTTCTTGCGTCAAAACAAGTTAAAAATGACGCGGTTTCAAGCGAAATATGCACCGATTGCGTAGTCTTAGCTCAAAAGCCAGACAAATCTTGTTAATTTCAAAGAGCGATGGCCTAGTGGCTAGCAATGAAATAGACATGCCTACGTCACATTGCTGTTTGTCACAACTACCCAAAGTCCAAGCTCTTGTTAAAATGGTTCTAAAAAAAGAGGTTGGATCAGGTGCCATGGAGGAGTGAGCATCCTCTGCTGACCGTTCACACCCGCCGTGGGCTCTTTGTCTTAATCGGTAAAAACGGAAAAGTCCGTAGACAATTAGGTGATTAATTATGGCCTAACAATTAGCATGAAAAACGTCAGACAGCATGCGACCCAGTGGAAACGTTGTATAAAGTTGATACTTGGTCAACGCGTTTTGCAACAGGGGACACAACGTTTCGTTATAAACAGCACAGTGTAACTGTCAAACCATGTCGTCCGGATTTGTCATATCAGCTGTTTCTTAAGGACAATTACCATGAACATTATTGGCAATTGTTGTTGTAAATCTTTTGTAACGGAAACCTTTAAATCGTTTATAGAATTGTTATATCGACCGTTTGTGTTTTCTCCTAACATTTTTATCAATTTATTGATTTACTGATTTTCATCTATAACATTTTTTCTATCTAACTCTGTCCTGTCTCATAAAACCTTCATTACATACCCTACATTTCTTAAACCACTAAATCTTTTCAATTATCATTTCATTAGTAGATTTGACATCGTTACACAAATGATAATTCTACGTTTAATGGAGATTAAAGTTAGTTGATAAGTCGAACACTATTTACTAATTAACATCAAATATCGGTGCAACGCATCTTTGTTAAAGTTTTCAAAAATGCTTCATATAAATGTACTCGCGATTGTGATGCATATTTACAGTCGCCATACAATTGAGACGTTGTTTCCCCTTGTGAATTTAAGTTAATGGACCTGGTTAGATAGCCGTCTACGATGACAAAAGACAATTATGTGTTTATCCATTCGAGCTCTTATACATCATCGATTGAATTATCAATAATTTTGTTAATTATCTGAAAAAAGATTTATGCAAAAAAAACTCTTTTTTTTTTCAAACTTTTCGTCATACGTCTAATTCATTAGGCACATTCCTCTTCTGACAATGACTGGTGTGAAAACAATTTTATGTTTTTTGTTTTTATTCTTTTGCTTAAATCTTATTGGGTGCCAGGAAAAAGGAAGTGTACGGAACATTCTGAACGAAATATTTGAAATACAAAAATACGACAAACGAGTGCGCCCGGTGAGGAATGAGTCCCGATCTATTGGTGTCAGCGTTTCTCTGATTACTTCAGGGATAAATTACCTGGATGAGAAAACGGGTGTATTTTCCGTAACAGGGTTTCTTTGGGTAACTTGGAGAGACGAGTTTCTTGTTTGGGAGCCTAAGCTGTACAACAATGTGTCTTCGCTTACCATTCCTCAAGATAGCATTTGGACGCCTGACTTATTTCTCAGGAATGGGGTAAAAGAACCAACTGGATTAGGTGGAGATTTCTACTATTTACCTGTCAAATATACAGGTGAAGTCACGTGGTGGCCGTACTCGGTCTTTGAGGCTCGCTGCAAAGTTGACGTCGCATTCTTTCCGTTTGATACCCAAACCTGTCGACTGATTTTTTCTTTATGGAACCATGATAATAAACAAGTTAAAATTGTAAAAACGGAAAAGTATATTGGTTTATACCATTTCTTTGAAAATGGAATATGGTCTATTGCAGAGAACAAAAGTTATTTAGGGCTGGACGATATTGAGGAATTCAGCCAGATTAAAATTTCATTTACTTTGGAAAGGAAGTACCAGTTTTATCTTTGGAATTTAATCATTCCCGTAATTCTATTGGGATTTTTAAAGATCTTTGCGTTCCTCATTCCTGCCCAAAGTGGAGAGAAGGTTTCATTTGCAGTGACCCTTTTCCTGTCGTACGGAGTATTCCTGAACTTGCTCACCTC
Organism: Magallana nippona; assembly: GCA_033439105.1. Classification (NCBI taxonomy): domain Eukaryota; kingdom Metazoa; phylum Mollusca; class Bivalvia; order Ostreida; family Ostreidae; genus Magallana; species Magallana nippona. The sequence goes on along the minus strand of CM065922.1, from coordinate 44,724,557 downwards.
ATCCCTGCCGGAGAATTCGGACTCGGTTTGTCTGGTTTGCGCTTACATGGTGATTCAGCTAACTCTCGGAGTCTTGCTCGTCTTTCTTGTGAACATGCAGGTACACATCTGTAATAGAGAGAGACACCTCCTTTTATCGCGATATGAAATGCGTCTGATTCGGCTTTTCAAGAAAAACTCTATAGAAGAATGCAACAGAAGACTAAATGAAAAGAATACCGATTGGACGCTGTTGTCGTCTGCTATTGACAAACTGATGTTAATTTTGATGACAATATTTGAGTTCATTTTAATATTTGTATTCTATATCATGTTTTATGCAAATGCTTAGAATCAAATTAACACTCTAACAGTTTAAAGTCGTTTATAAAAGCAAGCAAAAAATTGTATATGTAAGTATTAAGAGAACGATTTTTATTCAGAAGTTAGGAATAACCAATATCCGTACTAAAATCGAATTGCTTGATTCGTTATTTAGTTTCAAAGGAAATGTATCGGAGATCTTAGTATATTGCCCATTTTAACACCTGGTCCATAGAAATAAAATTTATCTTGGTTTGTACGATGTTTTATTTTTATTTTATCAAAGAAAATTAACTATTGAACTAAACCTGAAGTGCAAGAATCTGAATCTGAATTAAACCATTTTGCAAAGAGTGAACTGTTCGCTGTTAACTCGGGACTATGTTTAATTAAATGGAAAATTTCGTGCGACATATTTCCACCTACTAGCCTTTGGGACATTTGTGCTAGGCCTAAACTCTTTCCAGATGTCGCTATAGGGTACAACCAAAAGGCACTTTTGAAAACCTTAATCATCTTAATGATCTTTTGATAAAAAATAAACAAAAAAATATAGTTTAATTGCTGTGAGTCCTAAATTGGGGATGTGCGTTATATGCGTTATTTCAATAACAAAATACCAAATTTTGGATCAGTTGAAGGTTGGAAACCCGACTGTTTGTGATGTCTAAAATCTTAATTTCAGTCAATTTCTCCTGCGTTTTTTACTTTATCAAGAAAAACATAGTCTTTGCCCTCTTTGTTATGTCGAGTTTCATTATATGGTCTGCTAAGTGTGATTGTAAAGTGTTCAGTTTAAAAAATTTAACGTATGATAAATTCGTTGTAGAGAATATGACAAACGGATTCGACCAATAGTGCATCAAGGGGAGGAGGCACGTGCACGCTTGATGGAGGAGTCAGTCTACATGTGTCGGGCACAACTTATTGGATGAGATAAATTGCATTTATTGTTCTACAATATGGTACGACAGCCATTTGACCTGGAACCCAGAACTTTATGAAAATATGTTAACATTTTCAAGATTCTGTATCTGTGATAACACTACGAATCAATTTTGTAAAGTACTACTTTTGTCCAATACATTTAATCAATGACGCAAATGACGTACTGGTGGGGAACAAGGGAGGTTTGCATAGTAACTAAAAGAAATGAAAATAACCTTAAAATGTCAATACTTTTATATCCAATCGTACAATTGCTGAAAATTATTTAAGAAATAAACAGCAATTTTAAAAGTTCACTGGGATATGAAGTTGGTTGGTCATGATCAAATCCTGTGAAGCCCGAAGGGCTTCTCAGTACATGGTGTTTTAACGACATGAATAAATATATATTTTTTATTCAATAACATAGAAATCAATGTATGGGAACTACTTATGTTAATTACATGTAAATTCAGTGATTAGGTTGTTGTATTTAGAGGCATTTAAAGATAACAAAATTCAACGGAAAAACACATTAGAATGTAAATATAAATATATGAATATAAGTAATAAGGTATCATTCTTTGAATAGTGTATGAGGTGATAGTTATGCTCGGGGAGTGATCAAATCTGTCATAAAGCTCATTGGGTCAAAGATAACATAGCTAACTGTGACGAGACAACACCTTAAGACATCACTTTATCATATCATACGAAAATTATAGTAATGGGTTAATATTACAAAATCACATTGTTTAGTTTGTTACAATATTGCATGATATAATGATGTATCTTGTATCTTGTCAAATGTACATAGCAACGTATCGTATGGTACAATATTTATCATGTAATACAATACGATATTATATCATATATCAGCATCAAAACGTACGGTTTTTCAACGCTTTATACAACCATTCCCCATGACAAATTAAAATCTAGGCTTTTTGATATCATCGACAGTTGTTTCTTCAATAAAAATGGAAGTCGTAAAAATGCTTACCTTGTCATTGGAAATCTGAAAAAATATTTTGTTAAAACCCATTCTGATTGCACACACAAGTACTCTGAAGTTAACATTAAAAAGATGCTTGAGTTTCTGATAGACAACATCTATGTAGTTTTTGGAAATCAAGTCTTCCAACAATCTGTTGGAATTCCCATGGGTACCAATTGTGCCCCATTGTTAGCAGACCTATTTTTGTATTCTTATGAAGCAGAATTTATTCAAAAACTTGTATGAAAAAAATAAATCACTCGCTGTTGCTTTCAACTCAACATTCAGGTATATCGACGACGTATTATCAATTAACAATTGTTATTTCCATACTTACGTCGACTCGATATATCCCAGTGAACTTGAAATAAAAGATACCACAGAGTCTGCGTCATCTGTTTCATATTTGGATATTTTACTGGAAATGGACATTGATGGTAACCTAACAACAACACTTTATGATAAACGCGATGATTTCAATTTTTCTCTAGTCAACTTTCCTTACTTATGTAGCAATATACCTTCATCACCTGCATATGGTGTTTTTGTCTCTCAGTTAATTCGATACGCAAGGGCATGCTCTTCGTATGAACAGTTTCTAAGGCGAGGCAAGCTACTGACAAACAAGTTGATAAAACAGGACTATTAACAGGCTCGTTTGAAGTCATGTTTTCGTAAGTTCTATGGACGATACAACGACCTTGTCAGCAATACAATCATCCATTGGGTCGCATGCTGACTGACGTTTTTCATACTAATTGTTAGATCAGAATTTATCACCTAATTGTCTACGGACTTTTCCGTTTTTTCCCGATTACGACAAAGAGCACACGGCGGGTGTGACCGGTCAGCAGAGGATGCTCACTCCTCCTAGGCACCTGATCCTACCTATATCTTTTTGGAGGTCCGTGTTGCTCTGCTTTGAATTTGTATTTCATTTTATGGATTTTTGAGATGGTTGACGGTTTGTTATCGTCATTTTTTCATGAAACAATATCATATTGTATCATATCATATATGATAGCTTATGATACCATACCATATCGAAGCATATCATATGGTTCAATATCAGATTGTATCATATATGATATTGTTTCGTATGATACAATATGACCTTGTACATTTGACACGATACAATATTATATCATATGATACGATATTGTAGTATACCACACAATACGATATTATATAATATGATATGTTATGATATCGTTTTGTGTCAAAAAGATACGATATTTTATCATACATGTGATACTGTACATATGATGCAATATCAACGTAATAGAAATCATATGATATATCATATCCTATCATCCTTGATAATGGAACTCTGTATCTGATGCTTGCCTTATGTTCCAAATTGGAAATGAACCATGCACGTTGGTCAGGACAGTATTTTCTTCTTACATTCTTCGAACTACTCAAAGCGTTCACATCTAGCATTTAGATAATTCAAATCAATTTATGTGTCTGAAGCTACCTTTAAATTACACATCAATAGTTATATTAATTGTGCAAGTCTGGTTGGGTATAAACAGAATTTACATCAGTACATATAACCAGCTTCACGACCCTAACACAATTTGAGTTGTTTCAGATGCACCATCCGTACAAGTTTGGTGAAGAGAGGACCAGTAACTTAGAAACAGTACCTCCTCCAAAAACGTTCGGACGCCGACACCGACGCCGAGAAATCTTCTCGATGAGCTGAAAATGTCTAATTGGCGAAAATTAACTTTTTCCCGTTGACAATTCAGCAATCCCTCCTATATTTTGAACTGGTATTTTACAGCAAAGTACAAAGTGTATGTATAACTATCAATACAGAAATATTTAGATATTAGAAATAACAATTATCCGTTCTAAAATCGGATTGCGTAATTGGTTTAATTTGATGTCAAAGGAAATATTTCAATAATAATTCGTAAGAATAGTGTTTTCTTCTCCCTATAACACACTCATGATATAAAAAAACAGCCACGAGCGCATTGAGGTAAACAATTATTCATCTGCGTTGTTTATCAATTACGTACGCATGCAAATATATTCGGTATAGAATGTATCCCACTTGACACGACCTGAAATGAATAAAAGGTACAAAATCAATAAACCACTTATGTTTGCCTAAAACAATAGGTACAAAATTAAAAGAGATCTTGGACACCAATATTTTAGTGGCTTAAAATGTACATCTAGGGCCGGGCCCTATGGAAAGACTGCTACTTGGGAACCAAAAATGCAAAGAAAAAATAAAAAATAAGAAAAATAATTTATTTTTTTGTAGCCCAAAAACTGCTGCGTTGAGAAAAAAAAAATTTTTTTAGATTTATATTCACTTTATACATGTAACGAATAATCGACTAAGAAAATGTGATTGGGCGATATTCTAGTACTCAAATACTCTTTTACATCCCTAGTTCTGTAAAATATTAGTATACCAAACAATGGTTTCGATGAAATTCTTTTTCCCACAAGTTAATTTCAAATGGAAATAGTGATTCAATTTACTCGTATTTATCGGATAATAGTTTAGCATACATTGTCAAGTTGATCAAAGCAGCAAATGTTCAGATAGTCAAGCTGTTTGAATTTAAACAAGCCATTGATTAACAATAAAACTGGCCTCTCATCGACAGGTGACACCAAACCTAGGTGCATGTTGTAAAACCTAGCCAACTTCCCAAAAATTATCCAAAAAAATGCAAAGCAACCTAGTAGATTAGTATAATCAAATGACCGGAAAAGTAGTCTTTGTCCTCTTTATGTCGAGTTTGGTTACATGGTCTGCGACCATGTGTGAAAGTAAACTGACCGTTGGTTTAAAAAGGTTAATTTATGATAAATTCGTTGTTGATGATTATGACAAACGGATTAGACCAGTAGTGCATCAAGGAGACACTCTTGATTTAGATGTCAGCTTACAGTTTTCGGGCATCAACTCACTGGATGACGTCAAAGGTATTTTCTCTACTTCGGGTTACGTTATTTTACAGTGGTACGACAGTTATTTGACCTGGGACCCAGAACATTATGAAAATATAACGAAAATGTACTTGCCACAAAACGACATTTGGAAGCCAGATTTAGTGTTGAAAAATGGACTGAAATCATTTCGCGAGATGGGAGGTTCTTTTTTCTATCTATACGTAGAGCATACTGGACTTGTTGTATGGTGGCCTTTTCAAGTTTTTGAAACAAAATGCCACATTGATATAACCTATTTTCCATTTGATAGACAAAGTTGCAACATAACACTAACAATATGGACACACACAGTTTACGAAGTCAACATTTCCAAAAGCAACCGGGGATTAAACTTTTACGAGTTTTACCCTAACGGAGTATGGGCCATTGATTCAACTTCATACTTTGTAAATACCAGTTCTGATGAATCAGAAGTGACCTTTACCTTTAACCTCAGCAGAAAACCAGGATTTTACATTCTGAATCTGATTTTGCCCATTTTCTTTCTAGGGAATCTGAACCTTGTCGTTTTTTTAATCCCAACTCAAAGTGAAGAGAAGGTAGCATTTGCCATCACATTGTTCCTCTCTTTCGCCGTATTTCTGAATATTTTAGATTCCATTCTTCCAGAGAACTCTGAGAACACGTCACTTCTCTGTCTGTATGTCGTAATTGAGTTAACCCTTTCCGTTTTTATTCTAATAATCACTGCAGTCCAGATAAGAATTTGTCACAGAAACCCTTCAACTCCTTTAAGTACATTCCATCGTAAGCTGATCGATCTATCGAGGCGAGTCATGTGCTACAGACGATACCAATTTACCCAAAACGCAGACGACAAGGATGAAATGGAAATCAAATCGGAAGTGACGTCATCACAGGAAACAGACTGGACAGCTTTGTGCACTGCTGTTGATATTTTAGCTTTCTGTGCAATGTTAGTCCTTCATGTATTTGTGATCACAACTCTTATTTCTTTAACGTACGTATACAGATGAAAACTAGTAGTATATAGTAAGACACGGTTATATCGAAACGCCAAAGACAAGCGATGTTGAATGGTCTTAACCATATTTCGTTATACCCAATAAGTTTTAATACAGATTTTAGATAATGGGAATGAAACTTACTTTGCTGAAAGCATGATTTCGTTATACATGTATTAATTAAACGTTTTTGCCGTAACCTTATTTTATTGTATTGTATACAGGGTTAACTAAATTGAGTCGTTTTATATTTGCCCCTGTTGATTTCTTTTAATCCGCATTTCAATTTATTCGCTAAAAATGCAGTGAGAGTAATGGTGAAAGAAAAGTGACATTTGGTGTTTTGAAATTCGCACTATGTGGTCGAGGCGGGTGAAAATTATGCAAGGCGAAAATGTTCCTGTTTGCAGTGACCCGATGTTCTATCAAGATTGCATTTTTAATCATTCTAACGTGTCTCGCTTAATTGCGAAAGTATAACAATGATATAACTTGTGAGCTATAACAATTATATGAATTATGAGAAATGCATGGAATAAAAAATATATAACATTCAAACACCTTAATTCATTTGGAACTCAAAAATTTATTGCATCTTCGCGTAAAAATCGTGTAAATATCTTACCGAAAGCACATTCAAGATTGACAAGCTATATTGTTCACTGAACCGTAACGGAGAAAATTTCATGTTCACAATTTCCCTAACTTAGCTACAGTGTGCATTACTTTATAGCGTATTCATTGCACTATGCTCAAAATGACTGGACAAAGAGCAAACAATGCACTTGAAAGTAGGGCCTATATAAAAGGTAGGTCATCACTTTGCATTAAAGCTGTAGATATTCATCGTGAAGACTGTGGTTTCTATGGGAATGGCCAAATGTCTCATAGGTCTGTTTGTAGGTGGGTTGCTAAATTTAAAACAGGTTGCGAACACCTCAAATATACTGTTCACCAAGGTCGCCCTGCAACAGTTACAAGCAATAATAAATCGTAAAATCCACCAAATCTTACAGAAAAACGCAGGATATACTGTGAGGCTATGGCTCAGATGGCAAATTTGTCGTTGGCACGTGTTCATGGCATTTTGAAAAAAAAAATTAAAGCTTAAAAAAATTAAACGCTAGGTGGATACTTCATTTGCTTAGCGGACGGTGAACAAAAGAGAGTCCGTTTTGAAAGTGCAAAGAAATTATCAAAATTGCATCCAAAATGTACCAAAAAGACGTTTGATAATTTAGTTACTGGCAATGAGATCTGTATATTATACTAATTTGAGCCAAAACGTCATGTCATGCCAATTCCTGTGTCCAAGGGCAAAACAGTCACAGGTAACTTCTATAAAAATGTTGTTATTAAAAAAACTGAAGAAATACTACTGAAATGGGTATGAAGTATCTCCGACTTTTGCACGACAGTGCACCTGCATAAAAAGCACGCACTGGGTATTTGGAAAAGGGTTACTGTCCTACTACCTCCCCCCCCCCCCCCACCCCCGTTTTCTCCAGATTTAGCCCCGTGTGACTTCTCTTTCTGTTCCCTAAACCTTAAATTCCACCTATCTGGAAAAAGATACAAATGGGTCAGCAATTCATATCAGTATATGATGATTGGCCCTACTGAGGAGTACGAAAAATATTTCCAGAAATGGATTGGTCGTCTAAAAAAAGGTGTATCCAGGCCAAAGGTGAAGGGCAGGGACGAATAAAAGGATCAAAGATTGATAAATGTGGGTAAAAACAGCCAAGTGTCATTAGTTTTGGAACATCCCTTGTATATTAATTGTAGATTGATATTAGTGTACTGTATTCTTTGATGTCGCCGTTTTAATGTTGATGATTACATTCGAGTATCCATTACAATCAAACTACAAGGTCATGTCTATTACGTATCTACATTCGATACATAAATACAGAATTGCAAATAAAGTGGATAATAGAAATCAAACAACCATTGATTGATGTGGAAGTGTTTATTTGTTTAGATCTTATGATATCCGTTAAACAGCAATCCAATCGTAAACTTTTAGTAAAAACAAATAAAACAACAGATCTGATTTTACTTGCTGAAAAGCCCCATAAATTGACAGCCTGGTTAATGGTTCTTCAAATGTTAACCATTTATTCGATGATAGGAGACAGATTTGTACCATTCCATCTCACTTCTTTCTCTCTCTTGGTTTTTATTTTACTGTGTAAGCGTCCGAACCTAAATGATACTACCTATATGTGCTTCGTCACTAGTGGTCAATACAAAGTATTTCAGCCAAATATATTGTCCATGGTGTCAATTTTGCAAAACGAGCTTGGTTTGTAAAACAAAGAATTCTGCATCTTGCTCGTTACATGGCTTCCTTATATGCAAATTTTGATCGAGAATTAGTAAAATATTCCAAAATAAACATTTTAGATAACATAAATGATTAAAAAATAGTAATAATGAAATTTATACGTTTTTAGCGTGAATCGCGACAATGCCCCTTCAATTGATTACTAGTATAGTTTTTCAAACACCTAAAATTTTAATTATATTTTCATTTATTTACGACGTTTACTAAAATATTTAGTACGCGCCACGTTATTTCTTCCTTACCTTAACATCAATGTCCTCGGTAGACAACAATGTCAATTAAAAGTTTTCAAAGTGTTGCATTTTTTTCATGATATTCGCAAATAATGATATGGTATGGCATTTTCCTCGATCCAAAACACTACTTAAAGGGGCATGGTTACGATTTTGGTCAAAAATTGTTTTTCCGTTTTTAATGTTTACAATGCTTCAGTAAGTCATTTCTAATAGTCAAACAAAATTTGAGTGTCAGTCGTCGTGTGTCAAGCGAGATAAAGAGATCATAATTCTTTGTCATGTAAACAAAGCTTACGTCATGTTTTTTATTTACGTTTTGAATGCTGAAGTGAAAAGTCCAGTTTTAGACCCAAAATTAGTGATAAATTCTAGGAGCTATTTATCGCAAATCTAGCATGTATGTATACACTTCGGCCGATGAAGCGATGCGTTGAGTGATGACACTATTTAATGTAATATTTAAACAGGTCGAATCACGGGTTGCAGTTTATAAAAGAAGCGTTTTAATTGGCCGATTTGGTACCCACCCACTCTTACGCGGTATTGATGATTTATTCGCCAACTGCCAGTTGTATCAGGACTGCAAAATCTAATATAAAATCACTGCAATAGTTGACCAAGTGTTCTCACAATAAGGCATACTCTAAAACCTGGCCTGGCCTGGCCTGGCCCCATTGGCCTGGCTTGGCCTCAAAGTTGGCCTGGCCTCACTTTTGGCCTCAAATTTGGCTTGGCCCCAAATTTTGGCCTGGCCTCAAAAATTGGCCTGGCCTCAAATTTGGCCTCTACTAAAATTTTTGGCCTCAATTTTATTTTTTTATTTTCTTTACACATATGTTGATTGTATTGATTTTCTATTGATTTATGTTTAATACACTTAAAACATCACACTAAATGGCTTTTAGTGTCTTATAGTGGTAGTTCTTTTGAAACATACATGTATATATGACTACAGGTATGAGTGATTGATTCTGATTTTTTTTTTCAGATTTTGAAACAGTCTGTTTTTAAATTCCAAAGTACTTTAAGAATGTAAGACTGCCATTGTATTCCACCATGGCATGTTTTTTTCAATGTACTTAATTAACTTAAACTGCTATAAGGATCGGACAATACCTATATCAAATACTTGTGTGAGAAAAAAAATAATGACTGAGACCAATTTGTTTATTCTAACCAACATTAAAGGTCACAACATGTTATGCTGTGTTCAAATTCTGATATCGAAGTTCCCTATAGGGGAAAAATTGTTTCCTAAATATACAAACAACACATGCATGAAACTACTCTAATATAGGGATGATGATTAATGACCATCACTGAATCAAGTTATCGGAGGATGCAGTGTTGCAGTCATTCACAGATGACATTAATTAAATTAGACCGTGTGAAATGTTGAACGGCAGTGCAGGCAATTAATCTGACCCCAATAAAGCGACAGAGGAGGCTGATATCGAATTTCTACTGGGGAGGGAAATTTGGGTTTGATTGGTGTTGACAGGTAATGTAAGCGAACTCAGTCTGGCATTTTTTAAGTGCATTGCATGTGGATAGAGATTTGATGTTATGAATCAGTTTACAAATGTTTGAGATATTTATTTATCCTTCAAACAGGTCAGTCTCTTTTAAAATGATGTTTTACTTTATTATTCTGATATCTCTATTCTACTTTTTGAAGTGGGGAAGGGGGTTGCGTCTCTGAATTTTAATGCCGATAGCTTCAGAATTGGGCATAATCCATTCCTTGGTAATGAAAGAGCAGGGTTGAACATGCATATCATATGTATTTGTGTGTGCAAACTTGAATAAAATCAATTAAAACTCAATCAGCCAGGTCACCTATTATAAAAAAAATTCTTTTAAACATTAAAAATCAATAAAAATTCAATGAAAACTCTTTGAAAATGTGAGAAATTTTTTTTTAATATGAGGCCAAAAATTTTTGAAGAGGCCAAATTTGGGGCCAGGCCAAAATTTGAGGCCAGGCCAAAATTTGGGGCCAGGCCAAATTTGAGGCCAAAAGTGAGGCCAGGCCAACTTTGAGGCCAGGCCACGCCAATGGGGCCAGGCCAGGCCAGGCCAGGCCAGGTTTTAGAGTATGCCCTCACAATAATCGCTTTTTGGTTTGTTTTATGGTGTACACAAAAAAACACTGTTGTCCATAGATACATGTATTTTAAACAGGATCCCCATTTCATTTTACAGCATAGTGCTACATCGATAAATTCAATCATTTTACCCATCAATTTTTTACTTTTTTGTAGCTTTTTCCAAAGAATTCACGACAGATACTAACAATAAAATATTACATAAATTGCATTTTATTGAACTTTAATCAATCAATAGCACACTTACTTATCACAAGTGTGCATGTGTCTTCAAACACACACAAAACTTTCAATTTACGGCGCAAACTTGTTTAATTCGGACTGATCTGTGATTAACCTTATTTTGTAACTCACTCTGTCTGTAGGTAATTTACCTCAACATTCATTATTACCTAATCAAACGGATTTTGTTGTTTTATTATAAATTAAATATTTGAGTCTATTTTGTATGTTTATGGAGTTTTGATATGCTATTGAAACCGTTCTATTGAACAGCCGGTCAATAGACTTCGATCTATGAGACCGCCGGTCAATAGACTGCGATCTATTGGACCGCCGGTCAATAGACTGCGATCTATTGGACCCGCAACGTATTTCAGATCGCGGGTATGTTAAGGCTTCCCGATTGATTTCACATTGAGGTGTAGAAAGTCACTTGTCTGTACTTCATACAATATGACGTCATATTTAACTTTTAAAATAATGATCCGCAGTCTTTCAATAGTTCTCGGGGAATGTATCGTGCGTTATACATGTAAGTGAATTTTATTGAACATTAATAAAATCGATTGATTCCTTTACACAGACGGTTGTTAATACTAGTGATACAAAATTCAATGTATCAAATAATCAGCAGCTGTAAGGTAAATGACTACTTATAAACTAATGGTTTATAGACTACTACTTCTACGTGTACATTAATAAATGGAGATGTTTTAATGCATCATTGTAACAGCTTTAAATTTGGCGCATGTAAAAGATCAAAACAATCTTAGTATATTGCATAATGGCACGAAAAACTTTGGTAATATACAATTGTAAATCCTAAATACTAAAAACGGAATTAGGTAATAAAACAAATATTTAATGCCTGAACAGTCTATAGACCAGAATTTTTTCCCTTGGTGGAGGGAACAGCTCAGTGTGTTCTATTGCCCTCGACCGTTGGCGATATTCCACATATGTTACATTATGAACGGTAACATAACCTATTTTTGTTCACTAAACAGTTTCTGACGAATTTCTTCACAATACCGGTAAACTGAATAACGTAATTCGACGAGCGAAGAAAAACCTGTGACTCTAAACTATATGCGCCCTAGCTTTTAGAGAACTTTTCTTTGTTTTTATTTCACCAATATCATTTACACATATGTACATAGACATCGCCCCTTTTGTTCTCCAATTAACTCTGTAATTTTTAACTCGCGAGCACAACTTTGTTTTTTGTTTTCTTTCTCCGAAATTCGTTTCCACGTGTTAGATTCCACATGTTCTCAACATGCATTTGATAAATGGGCGGGTCTACAAAAATGCGCCAATCAGAATCTTTGTTGCGAATCGCATTTGAAATGCACACTGATTCGAAAGTGTCATCACTCAACGCATCGCTATATCGGCCGAAGTGTATACATACATGTTAGATTTGCGATAATTATTTATGCTTAAAACGAATTATAAGAGAAAGAAATCAGCTTGAAAAAGCAATTTGGGATATTGAACCAAGCCTTGTTTACATTACAGAATTGTTTGTTCTGTATCTTGCATATGCTTACCCTAGGACTGACACTCAAATTTTGGTTCATTATTAGAAATGCGTTTTTAAAGCATTATAAACAATAAAATAGAAAAATAAAATCTGACCAAATCGTGACCATGCCCCTTTAAAAAAATGAAATATCATATGAAAGTGTACAGATAACATTCAAGCTTACAATTACTTACAATTTAAATAGATGGTGGATATGTTTGTCCACTGCTCTATTTATACGTAGTCAAATGGCGTGAAACTATTCCTTCGTTTTACAAGATAGTTGCGTACACGTTGAAATAACACTGGAATGAACAATCCATTTATTTTGATTAATAGATTAGTCTTAATTGTGTTTATCATTTTAATGTACCGGTATGAGCAAAAGCTCCCTATATCTATTTCTATTATGCTTTCGATTCAGTGTAAGGAACAATAACTGGTGTTGGATATCGTTTTAAGGGCGACTACAACTTGCTTTATTCATCAAACATCTCATTACATTTATTAAGCAATACGAATAAAACACTCTGAAAAGTCTTGTTTTTGGGGTTTATATTACTATTCGATCTGTTGTTCATTCGTAGGTAAATCATTTAACCACGATTTAAATAGCCGGTTATTTTCCAGAGAATAGTTACTTATCAGTTTCAAAGAGTTTATTATATAGCGCCAATAATGCCCATATTCTGGACACCATATACTAGTCCGAAATATCTTACCTTTTCCTGGCTTTATTAACGATTTTGATATTTTACTTGCCAGGAAAACGTCAGAACCGGCGCCATTACGAAAACTGGAAATTCACCGCCTCCATCTGGAAGCGGCATTCTTGGCTCGATTTTAAATAGATATATATTTAAAGTCAATAATACAGCTTGAAATATAATTTTACTGCACATTTTGATGAATACACTGATAAACAGTAGTTATGTTGACCTATTTTCTCGCGAATTTCAAAAATTCACGAAATCAAAACAAATCTCAACATTTCGATAGAATGTGTTCAATAGTCTGTTTATGGGATGTAAGGACCCATAAAAGCGATATTAGTGAGCTGTAAAATCATCGTCTTATTAATTAGAGAACTTAATTTAGGTAATTAATTGAAAAAAGTACTTGGTTTTACAAGATATACACTTATATACATAATTCTGTGTTCTGAATTTGTAAGTGAAAAATGTTTTGAGAATTTTTTAATAAATCTATTAGTCCGTCTATCTGTTTGTGCACATTTTATCCAGGCTAAACCTCTGTTTCAGAGAAATTTTGTTTCCGATGTTTCAGAGCCCGATGTTTAAAATCCCATTATAATGAATATAGTGCATACTCTTTAGGGTCCCATATCTCATAAACTAGAGATGACCACATCACCATATTTTCACAGTGGCAGTGGTTTACCACTTGTATTTGACTCTGAAAATTTCAGCCCTCAGGGTAGGGACCCTCGATGTTTCAGGGCCCGATGTTTAAAACCCCATTATAATCATTGAATAGTGTTCTTTAAGTGGGGGCCCGAATCTTAAATTCTAGAGATGACCACTTAACCATATTTCTATATTGGTAGTGGTATACCACTAGTAGATAACCCCAGGGTAGGGGCCCTTGATGTTTCCGAGATGTTTGAAATCCAATTAGTGTATTTTTAGGGCCCCATATCTCAAGGACTAGAGATGACCACATCACCATATTTTTACGGTCATTTAAAAGTAAAAACATCATTTTGAAATACACATTCACTCATATATTTCTTTATCAAAATGGTTGAAAATTACGTTTAATTCTGCTTCTCCTTTTAAATTTACGTACAAAAATTTTTAAAAAGGTACGCGGGTAAATTCATTATTCTTCAAAACATTTAACCAATTCATAAGATGACTAATGATATACTAAATAACTAGATAAATAAATCAATAAATTTTTATTCATAAAAGTAGCAACCGAAAAACAAAAATAACCAACAATAGCGCACTTGATATACGAATTTATTTTACTTGCCAATTGATTAGAAGATCAAGCTTATATTTTAAAAAAAATTAGTAAGCTCATCACAAAAATGTGTTAGCTTTTATTTCTTATTACTCTTGTTTCATTGTTCGAAGAAATAATATGGTACACAAGTAAATCTTTATTGCAAAATTATGAAATAAATAGTATGGTGATATTTTCAGGTAAGTGAATCGTATATCTTGTTTTATATGGCATCGTTTTCAAAGTTGTATATTTATAAATTACGTTGCAAAATAAAAAGCGGAAAAATTAGCACGCAGTGAATGATAATATATACATAAGGTTAGTTCAAGCTCCATTTCACATTTTCCAAAGTAACCAGCAAAGATACTGACTTTATTCTGGTTGTGAAGCCATTTCATTTTTTAAAAAAAATGTTTACATCATAAAACCTCGCGTTTCGTAAAACAACGTGCTTAAAAACATGAATATGAATATGCCTTAAAACTTTAAAACAAAATTGTAAATACTAACTTTACACACGTCTTTAATACATAATATATTATAACACCCCTTACCCATGATTTAGAACCCCATCAATCGAAGTAAAACATTTCAATTTCTCATCATATCATTGCACCCTGTCTCTCGTTTGATATTTAGAAGTAGAAATATATGATTATATTTAAGATCGTCAATTCTAACGGTATTAAATTAAAATTAATAGCCTTTTGGACGAAGGGAGTAATACATTTCCACTTCTTATTCCCTTCCTCTACAAAATTCAGTCAAGATTAGTCAGTTAGTTTCCTGGGAGGAGCTTATACATAGATGATAATACATGGGAAATTAAAGTTCCAAACCGGCGTATTTTCACTCAAATGTATTCTGACGTGTTCTGTGAAAAATGTCAATGTCATAACGTCGAAGTCAAAACTGTAGATAAGCATCGATTATATGAAAAAGATTCGGGGTATTCCGAAATCCGCCTAAAAGGTGTTCCAAAAAGGTATAACAAAAGGTGAAATAAATGGTGATGACACAGGAGTGTTATGAAGGCCGTGCCTTTGTTCATATCAGGGGTGAAAAAACCATGTATTTTATTCTATGTATTAATAAATGCCATAATTATCCTTTATTATGAGAAATTAATATAATATCAGTTATTGCAAATTATTGCCACGAATGGTCCGCCATAAACATGACCGGAGTGTAAAAAAGGGGGAAAATCTACTATATAGTAGGTTTTCCGTGGGGGTAATCTGGCTATAAAAAGGGGGAAAACCCACTATATAGTCAGCTTTCCGTGGGGGAAAAACGGCTATATAGCCATTTTTCCGGGGGGGGGGGGACTGCTATATAGCTATTTTTCCGGGGGGAAAGATGGCTAGGGGGAAAAGGCACTATATAACACCGGTTCTGACGTTTCCTGGCATGTAAAATATCAAAATCGTTAAAAAAGCCAGGAAAACGTCAGATATTTCGGACTAACCATATACATGTAATCTTTACTCTGGTGATTCATCCAATATCCCAATATCTTATATACTACTAGTAATTTAGTAATTTAGTTGCTTCACAAGTTTTCACAATTTGGGGTGGGAGAGGGGGGAGGTCAGTATCCTTTCTATCACCAAAGTTCATTCTAACCTTAAAACAAGAACAGAAAATATCAAATCAGAGGTAAATGGTAAAATCTTTATTTGAAAACAAAAGGATAACATTCTGTAATACATTAAGTTGACCTAATGAGTTTAAAAACTAGATATCAAAATAATTGAACTTCTAAACATAGAAAGTTGGGGTTCCATCAGAGACCGCACTAGTTTTTGGTCAAAGACTTCATAAAAACTTGTCTGCGTTTGAAAATCAAAAAAGATATCTAGTCTTTAAAACAGGTTCAATCCTTTCATAGCAATGCCATCATACAAAATACAGTATTCTGTCTATATGCATAATGCATATTACAGTCTATAAATAAAAGCAATTTTTACTTTTTTTTTGATAATTATGTATGTGTCAAACTAGGTTAAAAATATAATATATTTGATGAGACATATATCAAATTTTAAAATAAATTCTTAATGTAAAAAAAAATAGACTTTGGTAATCTTTTAGTTAAAAATATTGCTGTCATTTGCAACTTGTATAAAATAGCAAAGATACAATAAATTTCAAATTGAATATTCTCTGACTTTTAAAAAACCTGTATACATTTACAAGTATTAGTTTAAAAAACTGAAATTTAATAATGTACTAAAGCCATGTACATTTACATGTATTGGTTCATGAAAATGGAATTCAATAATCTCCAAAAAATTAGAAAAAAATATTGCTGTTGTGTTTGTTATAAATAAAAATGGCACGGATTAATAAAACTTTTATTTCCATAGTTAAAGCTCTTCCCTAAGTTTGTAGGGACCCTGTCTAAACTCCTCTGGGACTTCTTCACTGGCTTCTGACTTCTTATAAAACCCTCTCTGAGTCAATAACTGGTTGCATTCTTCACGGTTCTTATGCTCCAACCCAATCCTCTGTTGAAAACAATATTCTATCAAATCAGTTACCATAGTTCTTTAAAATAGAACATATACCAACTTAACTAATCTTATGAAATTATAATGCAGTTAGAATCTAATGGCATCACAATAAACCACATATGGATAATATTTGCATTTTCAATCTCTCAGAAATGATTTTTTGAAAAGATTTTCAAACTACCTGGTATCTAATACACTTTGATTAGGTGAAACATCAAGTATATACATGTAACATAAATAACATCAAATTTATATTCTACATTATAAACTCTGTCAAAATGAGGCTCAAATTTTTACACAATAATGTACAGTGAAATGCATTTGATTAAAGGCTTAATATTCCTACATGTTCTTTAAAAGATTGGTTTGCCTGGTAATAAGACTCTTCAAAGTGGAATGCTGCCCCAAAATTTTATTTATTGAAATGTAAAACTTCTAAAACATGTTTTTATATAATTTTACACCTAATAAACAGCATATTCTATTTTCATATGTTCAAACAAACGATTTTTCAATTTTATCTGTAAATATACCAAAAGATCATACCCGGTATTCGGGTAAAGTATTTAAGAATATACATCCATCTTTCAACTATGAAATCATCTATAAGAAAAGATTATTTCTAAATGGTTTTGTTACTGATTGTCTACATAATATTTATGTTAAAGATCATAGAAAGCAAGGGAAAGCGGAGCCTT
The DNA here is from genome assembly GCA_033439105.1 of Magallana nippona. NCBI lineage: Eukaryota > Metazoa > Mollusca > Bivalvia > Ostreida > Ostreidae > Magallana > Magallana nippona. The sequence continues at coordinate 44,706,748 of CM065922.1, read as the reverse complement.
CTTTGTAATCTAACAACCCAACATTATTCTGTAGACAATCACTAACAATCTTGTTATAATAATATAATAACAAGTTTTTTGCTTTGTCAAGGACCCAAACTTGTTATACATTAATGAATTGAGGAAAGAAATATAATGAAAAATTTGTTGCAGCCGCCATATTGCATTCTATTATTTGCTTTGCCAATAATAAAGATATAGACCCAATTAATTTAACTTGAAAATGCATATAGTAAACCGATTCCATTATTTAGTGTTTCATTACCTCTAGTTCCTCTCCACCTTTTCCTATAAGAATCAACTCTGGGGGAGCTCCACCAACCTTCTTAAACTCTGCATTATGACTGCACCGTCTTAAGGAAAGTCATCTATTATTCCTTTTCATGCTATAAGTGTGAATTATCAGTTATTGGGTAATACAAGGAGCAAATAGTGTTACTTCTCACATAAGGTTCTATTGTTCCATAATGGAAAAAAAAGAATTATTTTTTAACCATCACCATAATCACTAAACAAATATGTTTGTAGAAGAATTTAGTCTCCCAGGCAGGAGATTGGTTGGATGTGAGAAATTTTTTATTAGATTTATAACTAGCCATTTTGCAGGAGTCTTTCGCAAGATGCGGAAGCACTAACAAAAATGTCATAGGCAGCAAAACCTAAATAGGAACGAAACGTCTAAGTACAAAATGTCTTGAAGAGCAAAACGTGTTGGCACGAACCAATCGTAGGAGCGAAACTTCTTTTTACTTTTATTCTATACACTTGTAAAATATATTATGGAGGAGTGGATATGTGGTCTGATTTTAGTTACTGTAAGCAATCTTACAAAAACCAACTCCTACAGTTTGATTTCAGAAAGGATACAACAGAGGGAGATCCTCATAAATGAACCTCTTAACCTCTGGCAGCCTGTTTAGACGTCATCCACCACAACTCTATAAAACAAAAAGATATAAAATAATCGATTTCAAAAAGTTTTGTATAATTATTTACCAACACAGAAATAGTTCAAATGTGAAATACCTCTACTATAGCTCTGTACACTTCTTTGTCATCCTCTGTTGCTAAAATACCATGGGTAATAATACCCAAAAACAGTAAGGTCCGCACTACAGACATATCGTGACTTGTGCAGTCACAATGTGTGTTGTGCTTTGTGTTTTCTCACGACGTGTCACACACCGATTACGTTCTGTTAATTTTATCGGGTTCGGGAATCTTCCAAATTGGTACGACTAAAATCCAAGGCATTTTTCTTAAACAATAAATTTCAAAAACAGTAATTTAAAAGAAGAAAAGCAGAGAACCTAGTTATTTTCGATATTTTCGAAATCTTTCTATTCATATCTATAATATTCATATAAATGGAATTATTTTTCATTTTATTTTGCTTCCTGGATATCATAAAATTTTATAATTTAGTGCAATACGGTTAAAAAGATACTGAAACATTAATTACGAAAAAATGAAATAAGAATATTTCTTTGATATAACAATTTCATTGACACTTGTTCATTTTATCATATTAATAGGGACTTTTATGGTATTTAGCGTTATCACAACAATTTTTGGCACCGGAAGTTAGTGTTTCACCATATTGGTTTTTGTTGACATTGGTGAGGAATTTCTTGCCTACCCAGTACGAAATTAGTTCTTTTATACATCATAAAAGCAAAATGCCAGCAAAAGCAGAAGACATCATGAAAGGTTTTAAACTGTATCCTTTTAAGATAGAAAAATGATGCATTCATATTGATTTTAAAATGACAACTTACACGTGAAGATGGTAATATTTCCTGATCAAACTCGCAGTGATTGTGAAATCGTAGTAAGTAACCTAAAAAAAAACCCCCACCAATGGTTTATTCAGTAACTGAATATAGCGCTTTTACAATGTTATGGTTGAACCATACATATAGATTTGTTGTTCTCAAGTTTACCTATCTGGTAACTTCTCAGAAAATACTGAAAAAGATGTTTCTATAAAGTATAATTGTTTTCCATAGAGCTTTGAATTTATTAAGAACATATCTGGGTGTATGGCTAGCAAAGATGCCATTTCCATAGGTCATCAAACTAATTGAGCTTCTGTGTCTTATACAAGATATTTGCCACCACAATTTTCTTGACTATTTGATGTTTAAATAAACTTGGTGTCCAAATATCAATCTATTGTCTGTCCCAAGTTATTGTTTCCATCATATTTGGATGATTTTTAATAAAAAAAATACATATACCTGTTGAATAAATTCAATTGAAATCAATGGAAGGAAAAATATCCAAGACATCTTCATCGACACATTATCTTTTTTCACTCCGATAAAATCAGAGGAACAAAATCAGATTTCTTTCGGAAGTCACTCGGAATACATTACACAATTTTTCAATGTTATCATCCAGATACTATTCAATCCAAAAACCCCGTAGACTCCTTTATTGTACTGAAACCTGATAAGCTAGAGGGGGCATTTCAAAAGGAGAAATCTTGAAAACATTTTCATACTTTTGAATGAGTATCATTTGAACCCTGAAGTATTTATGATTATCGAATAATTAAGCAAAATGTTAATCAAGGATATCTTAATTGGGGCAGAGTATAAATGATAAATAAATCTGTGGAATTCTCCTTTAATTTTGAAATGACCAGATGAGAATGTTAGATATGGTATAACAACTTTAGAATGATCTATAGCAAATTGCTTTTTCATGTGTGTCAATTTTTCAGGCTAAAAAAGGGGGGGGGGGGATATCAACGAAGAATTCTGGGATTTTTTTTTCTATGTATTGATTTTAATTGTTCAATGATATGTATGTCAATATATAATTTTTTTCCAATTCATGCCCTTTACCATGTATACCTAATCCCAAGATGCTTGTTGTCGTAAACTTTCAGAAATGCATTAAATAATGATTCTCTGGAACTAAGCAAAATTGAATAAAGTTTGTTTACAGTATATTTATATAATTTGAACATCATCCAATGCATATGCTACTTTGTGTATTTAATGATACATACCATCCTTAACATGATACAGAAATTGGATGAATTTGAGAGATGCCGACAATGGTAAAATATTATGGCAGTCAAGTGAAGATTTGTAAGTATCCTCTGTATTCTTTAGATATGATATTATGTGCTGTAAGTCTGACTGGAAACAGACATTTTTTCTATGAATGATCTTAAATATGTAATTATTTTAAAATTTACATCTTAAAATTGTAGATCATCTCCTGGGCAAGACCATGAAGGTAAATGTAAATTAGAACTATTATGAAAATATTCTTAATTCATATTGATGCAATTGAAAAAAAAGAACATTCTAATATTATGGTATAAAAAGACATCACAACAAGCCTTTTCTTTTCTTACTTTAATTCAGAAGTCAAATATTCAGAGTAATTCTTGATAAGGTACTAGAAATAATATGTCATTAATGTTTAATTTTACAGCGAGAGTTCCAAAGAAAATCTTAAAGTGTCGAGCAGTTTCTCGGGAAATTAATTTTTCATCAAAGGAAGCTATGGATAAATTTCGATTAGAGCAAAGAGTCTTATTTAAAGGGAAATGCTTAGAAGGTAAAGAAATTTGACAATTATGGTTTGTATAGTATTGATTCAATGCATTTTATGAAAAAAAATTTTTTTAAATTCAGTCATTATTTATCTTTCAATAAGAATAATGACAATTTTTTTTTTTAAATTGTCTAGGCAAGATTTTTTTCTATCAGGATGTTTTGCCCTGATGAATGCTTAGACAAGTTTACGGTCACTACAAATAAATATTTTTACAATCATGAAAAAAGTGGTTGAAATAAGAAATAGTACATAATCAATTCAAACTTTATGTAGTAAAGACACCAGTGGCAATGCAAAATTCTACAAAATTGATGTTGGATTATCAGTTTGAAAACTTTTCCCTGCACTATTTTGTCTGTTTTTAGAATGGTTCTTCGAGTTTGGCTTTGTAATACCTGGTTCCACCAACACCTGGCAGTCTGTGATAGAAGCTGCCCCAGAGAGTCAAATGATGCCAGCAAATGTTTTAACGTAAGTCTGGAGGAGATCGAGCTTCATGTGCTTCAAAACCTGCCAAATTAAACTATAATACCAAACTAAGGTTCACTTGTCATGATAAAGAAAGGTAACAAGAAAACAATTATGTCAAAGACTCAAAAAATCAATGTTTGTCAAAATCTATCATACATGTACCTTGAATTAACGTACTTGGGACATGATTATAAAGGCCATCATTTCGCTCTGCGGTGAAAATCAAAATCAACAACTTTATATATGGAAAACTGCTCAAGTAATGATATTTGTACTTTTTATATACATCCATTTTATATTATAATGTATGTATGCTTTTTATTTTAGGGGTAATGTAATCATAGAGACACATTTTTACGACGGTGATCTCCTAGTCAGCAAGTCCAAAGTGAAGATATTTTATGTATAGAACGTACGGTTCACCAAGACTACCATTTTCCATTTCACTGGTGTGTAGAAGATTACAACTCTGTTGATTTTATGAAATGAAGAGAATGATATGACACCTGTGTTAGTAGAACATGTATAGTTGATCGCAAACAGGACTCGCTCTGCTGTCAAAGTTATGGACTCGGACTCTGCATCTTTCTTCGTACAGTAATTGAAAGACGACTCAGAGTTACAGTTCCTGCTGTGCACTTCAGATAAAAATCATAATTAATTGATAATCATATATACATGATCTATATTTTTGTGGTTTTGTTGTAATTCAAACTTGATATCACTTGATACGCTAAGGTTCCTCAAAACCTCATCTTTCTTCCTGACTGTGGCATAGTGTAGAAATCATTGATGAAATGATAATGAAACTCTGATACATGTAGTAACCTGTAGAATCTGCACCAGTAGTGGTTTTTTTGATACAATTTGTAGAATATTTAGTAAACTCTTTTGTGTGTATTTATGGTCACTTGAAATTGCTGTCATTTTGTACTTGGATAGATGTGTATATGCTTCTGTTATGACTGGAACTTTTTCATGTAGAGTGAAATGAACAATCGAAATGCTTAAGGAAGTAAGGATGAATGCGATCACTGAGAGTGAGTGAACAAGTCTCCATTGCTATGAGATTATTTATATATCTGTGTCTTCATATTTCATGTCTTTTGATCTCTCATTTGTTCACTTATTGATACATGTATAACTACGGTTAAAAACCGTACATTTCTCTGTGTTAATTGTTTTGAGTTGTTATGACAGGGGAAGTGATATAGCTAGGGTAACTGTTTAATATCTTTATTCTAAAACTCTGTTCTATAAGACATACCTTATTTGTATAGCTGCTCCTCTATTAGAAAAATTCTGTATACATTTGTACATTGTGTAATTATTAAGTCATAACATTCCTGCTCTGCTTGAGTGTCATATCTGAATGTAATCTGTAATGTGTCTTAATAACTGGTTATGTTGTCGAGGTATCTATTTTTCTGTGCTTAATATTTGAAATTTTGCAGTGTTTATTTTCCAAATTAATCTGAATTTAATTTATATTGGAGAAACAAAGTACTAATATGGTGTATTTTGTGTACACATTCTTTGGAGCCCTATCTTATAAACAGGTGAGGAAATACCACTATGAATTCTTGTTTTATGGAGACTGCTTATACTAACAGTAACTTAAGATCAAGGAATTTGAAAGTTATGTCACTTTGAATTGAATAACTTTGCATGTAAGAGCAAGCCATTAACACTAATATGAAGCATGATATATACTAAGTACAGATAATACTAAATACTAAGTAAAGGTAATCTTATGATTTAAGTTATTAATATCAAATTAAGATGTTATAGATAGAGAACTATTTTATTTAAGTACTGAAAGTGATATTGCATGGATTTATTTATATAAATGATGATTATTTGTCAATGTTATCTCCTGATTTACTTAACATGACTGTTGTACACGTGTCACAATGTCTTGATTTACACGTACAGTGTATATGTAGGCATGATTTTACACAATTTCTAACTGTATGCTTTAATTGTGTTTTAATTTAGATGTACAATAGAATAGAAATGAAACAAAATAAATGAAGTAACAAATTAATTTTAATGTTTCCCAAATTATTTATCTTTTTAATTGTATAATCCAGGTAGAAAATTAAGACCCATTTATTATAGAAATTTATCACCAACCATACATTGTGGATATGCATGATCCTGGTGTGTAACAAAACTAGTACATCATGAAACTGCATGCTAATGTAAATTTAGGTTTTCAGAATTTCTATATAGTTCTTTTCATTCATTGGCAATTCCTGTAGAATTTTACTAATAAAGTTCTGTTCTGTTGATCCTTTTGTCATAACCAGGAGTAGTACTGGAATTATTATTTTAAATTGTAAAGCCTTGGAGTTTTGGAAATTATTTCATTGAATTTTAATACATTAACCTGTTCATTCTGACATTGATAAATTCATGAAACCAGCTGCTGCAACTTTGTGTATCCATTAGATTTTTAGTATTTGATAACAAATTTTTCAAGCACATAAAAGAAAATTATTTATACATAGAAACAGCTAGACTGAAATCTACACGCCCCGTTTATCGATTGGTCGAAACCTACAGAGATCTTAGAAAAATCACGGACTCCACGAATTCCCATAGGATATGATTTGGCTGTTTCTTTTAGCCAACGTACTGATGTACATTAACAGTAATTTAGTGAATTTTACTTACTTTTTACAATCAATTTATTAATTTGTTAAAAGAAAGATGTAAATATAAAAAATAAAATGTTTTCTTTAGTGATTTTTGCGGGTTATGAAGGTCGCGATCATTGCAGAAAAAAAAATACATAACCCGTGTTAGCGTTAGCGGGTTATGTATTTTTTCTGCAATGTGAAATTTCCAGTTTTAGACCTAAAATGAATGTGTTAAACATTAAGAACTGCTTAAAATGGATAAGAAGATAGACAAATCAGTTTGAAAAAGATTTTTTACTGGTATATTGAACCTATGTAAACAAAAACGGGGCACAAGCCTTGTTCACATGACAAAGAATTGTGAGCCCTGTATCTTGCTTATAACTCTACGACTGACTCTCAAAGAACTATGTGCGGGATAAAGTGTTTTCATGCCCCAAATTCAAAGTTATCAATAGAGCTTTAGAAATTTGCTAAAAGATAGGTTAATATATACCTAGTTCAGGTTTACAAAGATAAATTGTATAATCGAAGTCATAATAAAAATATAATATGTTAATAATAAGGTAATTTCACAGAAAGTTCGTATTTTAGCCAAAAATGGGGGATTTCCTCTCAGTTTTTTAAAAAGGAAACATCGAGCGCATGCTTGCTCCAACACCATTTTATAATATGATATGCAAAATAATATGAACAATAACATATGTTAAAATGGTTTTGGAGCAACATGGCGCTCTATACCTCCTACTCGTGAATATGAAGAAAAATTTATGAAATTTTCATGCTTTTGAGAAAATGCGGGAAATAGCACATTTCCATGACGTCATAGAAGCACGAGGAATGATCAATGCTTATAAACTTTAAGATTTCTGCAGCAAGCATATTCAGTTTTATATTTTATCAAAATATCTTTACAAAATGAATTTTTTTCCAAATTTATAAAACACGGGGGCAAAAATTAGACCTTATCGCATATAGTTCTTTCATTTGATCATTAGAAATGCATTCCTTAAGCATTGTAAATAATAAAAGCAGAAAAATAGAATTTGACCAAAATCATGACCATGCCCCTTTAAATTAGCCTGTCAAATTAATTGTGACTTAAATCGACTGCTGCTAAATGTGGTAATTCTTGAGGTGTATAATTGTTAACAACCCCATGATGTGTTATTTTCATCACTGCTTACTCCTGCTAAAAAAATCATGTGAAATAGGGGACGAAAAGTCAGTGCCTGATCCAGGAATCAAACCCTGGACCCATGTATTTCTGTTCAAGAGCTCTACCACTGAGCTATCTATGTGCACTGATCCAGGATTTTATTTTCCACTCAGGGGTCGGGTTTTACAGTAATTTTATAAGTTATTTCCCCCCAAAGCAAAAATAGGTTGTGTATAGATCTCAAACTTCTTCCCCCATGTCACCCCTCACAACCTCTCTTCTAGATCCACGAGCCCTATATATCCATGCTTATATGTCCACATTACGGGGGGGGGGGGGGGGGGGGGGGGGGGGGGGGGGTGTATATAACTGACCATGTTACTTAATAAAATCCAGTTAAATCTGCAAGATGAAGCAGAAAGGATTGGAATTAAAATTCATCCGAATTAGCATATGCATGTATATTAATTAAACAAAACGTAACACACATGTATGTTCATGTATCTCATGAGAGAGAGAGAATTTGACTCTTAATTAGTTTGCAAAGATGCACTGCATGTACACTGAAAATGTAAATATTGGAAATTCTGGTAGAGATAGTGGCCTTTGTGAACACCTTTTCATGATTTTTGACTATCTTCTTTTAAAAGAGAGTGTGATCCTTTATTCCAAGATTCCCCTTCATGTAAGGAAACTTTGCACATCATTACTTCATAGTATTGACTATTGGCCATTTGGTTCCAGAAACGATGAAAAAATGTGAAAAGATGGGTGGATAGATGGCATATCACTGGACAATGGGTGTTCAGAAAAGCTCACTTGAACCATGGGTTCAGGTGAACTAAAAACTAGTCGCTTTGTAGAAAATAAAAGAGAGTATACAAAGATATAGTATATTAGTTTTGTTTATTTTTAAAAGAAAGTTTATCACAAACTTGAGGTGCCCATGCAGTACTAAGTATCAAAATGAGATTTCATTCTGCACATCATGTAAATATGAAGTTCAATAGCATTTGATTATACATGTATTCATGAATATGTATTGATAATTTTAACAAACAAAAAATTGTATCAATGAAGACCTCTGTCCAACATTTTTAAAATCTTTTTTATACCAACTTGACCATTTCAATAAGTCAAATAATTATAGAGAATTCTGTTTAGTGTTTCATTTGAAAATGAAAAGCATTTATAATGCCTTTGGCAAACCCAATATGAGTACTATTTAGCCTACATCTTTCCAAAGATGGCTATATATACATGTATATGCCTCAATTTAAACAACCAAGGTTTAGTCTATATATTTAACATAGTTATACAAAAACAAGCAATCAGACAAAGGATTATACTGCATTATTTAAAAAACACTAACAATTATTTGCAATGCAGTCATATATAACATTTACATACACCATAATAATATTATACAAATATAAAAACCATTTGTCAATTTCAACTAGTGTATCTGGCTAATCTGAGTAATATAATACAAGCTTATGTAAAACAAACTCAGGTGAAAAAGCCTGAATTTGTTTGCAGCTGGAGTGACATAATTACAAAATATCTAATTCACAATCACATATTCAAAAGCAAATTGCAAGGGTTTAGAAGCATATTACTGCATTGCAATGGTGGAATAAGAGTTGCACTCAAGGTGATGGCATGCATTTTAGTCTCTCAAAGGCTGCCTTTTCCAATGTCTCTCTGTAACTTGGATGTGCCACTTTGATCAGCTCATATGCTCTCTGTCTCAAATTCTTTCCAAAGAGATAAGCAATGCCAAATTCTGTAACAATGTAGTGCACATGGGCTCTCGTTGTTACCACACCCGCTCCTTCAAAGATAAAAGAAAAAAAATATTCTTACAGTATACATGTATCACATCTATATGCATTTCTTTTTAACAATTTTAATAGTGTGAGTTCTCTGGTGTTTTAAAATCATGATTTTTTGTTTGCTTGTGGCAATTCAAACCCAGCAAAACTATTTACAAAATTTTAATACAGAAACATCTTAAGACAGAGTTACATGTACATTAACCTGTTAATGAATTACACCTGAAGAGCTTGTAAAAGAACATTTGAAAATTTTATACAAGGTACATAAGATCTCAACAGATTTGTGATGAAAATTTGATGTTTATCCCAACCTAAGACCTTTCTTATCCTCTATAATAGAAAAAGGAAAAACAAATTCGATAAAAATCATCACCCATTAAAATTCACAGAAATCAGAATTTTACCTTAATTGTGGTCTTCTATCTACGGGTTTGCTTGCTTACCATACATGGCATAATACATAATATTGATGTTGTCACAATATAATATCAAAGCTTCATTACATTGCCAGATAATATCTTCTTGATATCAAGGCAATATGATAACAAGAGATGTTTGTGAAACACTTATGCCCTCCTCCATTAGATCTCTATGAAGAAATGAACAGAAACAGCAAAAAATTGAAATTTTCTAAGTCCAAGGGGCATAGATCTGTCAAAAATTGTTTGATCGTTCCCAAAATCGAACTTGACCTAGATATTCTTATGATAAATCTGCATACCAAATTTCATTTCAGTGTGTGCAACCTCTGCGAAGAAAATGAACGGAAACTGCAAATAATTGGAATTTTTCTAAGTCCAAGGGGCATAAATCTGTCATAAAAAGTTTGATCATACCCCAAATCAAACATGACCTAGATATTCTTATGATAAATCTGTATGCCGAATTTCATTTCAGTATGTGCACTCTCTGCTAAGAAAATGAATGGAAACCATTGGTGGACCGACCAAGAGCAGCAAAACAATATGCTCTCCCTTCTTCGAAGGGGGGCATAAAAAATATGCATTATTTAACAATTAGTTAAGTTTACGTGCTCCTCCTCTCACCTGGTTTGAGGTTGGTAACAATTCTGGATTCCTCCACTGATTTTCCGTCAGAGGTGTGTCTGTTGACGGTAGAGGTACACGCAATGATTGGTTTACCCTCCCCATCTAAACTCACAGCGGCCCCTCGAATAAAGTCTATCTGACCACCAAAACCTGCAATTATTAACGATATATACATTAAATATACAATTAACATGTTCTTTTTGTTTCCAGATAAGAGGTTCTCATGTGTGTCATGAAAAAAGTATCTAAATGACTGCATGATCAAAAGTATCAAAATCTCAGTGAACCAAAATCTCTACTGTAAAGCCAATATATTACGGTAATACAACAATACATGTACTGGGCAAATCGAATTTCTTGGTTTTGTAACTTACCCGAGTACATGTATGTTCCTAACGAGTCTGAGCACACCTGTCCTGTGATGTCAATTTCCAGACAGGTGTTGATGGCGGTTACTCGAGGATTCTGGCAGATGACCGACTGATTGTTGGTGAAGCTGCAGTCACACATTGCTGTACAAAGATAGAAATCAAAATATCTTATAATTCCTTAATTACTGGTAATCAATCCAAATTTAATCATCTTTAGAAAGTAAAGGAGAATAAACTGTTTTAAACTTTATCTTAATAGATTCTAAGAATTCCTTAAGTACACTAGATCTTGAATCTGAACTGAATCTGGCCCTGTGGCCAGGAAATCTGTAATGTTGGCGCCACTGTAACACAATGAATATTTAGTTGAAAATAGAGACTGAAGTCAAAAGAGAATTTGACCTTGATATAGGGAATAAGTTTAATTACAAGCAGACATTTCTTCTATCAGATATTGCAATAATGATATAGACTAATACAAGTGTGGTAGTCATTGACTGACAGAATGTTTAAATCTTCTCTCTGTATGGGACTGTGATAGAGTCACAGTAACATTGCTTCTCTACTTTTCTCTCTAAATTCAAAGCGATTCAAATCTTAGTTTACAGTCTACAATCTTGACACAATGTCAGTATCCCACAGTATTTAAAGTTCTTTATTAAACATAACCAAAATTTTAATATCTAAGAAATTGTTTACCAACAAAGGAATTGTCATCCATGAATTCATACAATCTCTTTGATCCAATGGCAAAAGAGCTGACAATTTTTCCAGTTTGAATGGCTTTCTTTGCGTTAGTAATTGCCCCACACTCCACAAGATCTACCACTGAATCGCTGAACATCTCTGAGTGAATTCCTAGATCCTTGTGATTCTGCAGCTTATGCAGCACAGCTGCTGGTACATTACCTATACCTGTAGAAAAAAATGACTTGTATGCTGTAGAAAAAAATGACTTGTATGTATTACCACTTTATGTTATGTAACATTTACATTTTTAACCACTGCAGTCCTCAAATCAAGTAACTTCATTAACATTGTGTATAACTAAAAGGAAAAAACTAAGAGGTGGATTGGGAATTAAACCCCTGACCACTGCATTTCTGGGTTCCCTTTTACCTGTCTGAATGGTGGCCCCGTCCTCTACCAGATTGTCAGCAATCAGCTTGGCAATTTCCTGGATTTCTGGAGAAAGAGAGGGTGGGGGGATCTCCCCCAGTGGTTCATCTCCCTCCACCAGAACGTCAATATGAGAGCTATGAACCAGGCCATCCCCAAAAGTACGGGGCATCTGCTTGTTTACAAGACCTGCAGTAGTTTTGTGTCGGTTAAAATTTTGAAACACAAAAGCGAAAGTTAAATATTGTTACCCTAATTATCATTTGATTTTTTGCAACACATGGAGTTTACTATCCATATACAGTACTCTACAATTGTACACTATAATAACTAATGCCCCTTTTTAACTTTATTTTTTAACATCTTTATTCACAATAATATCAGTATTCTTTAACTTGATTTATAAAAAAAACTACAAAAATTGAATAATAAAAGATTTAATAAAATTCTAGTCAAGGATATTTAATGAGGAATTATGATTCAAACCTATAATAAACTGGGCATTTTGGACAGCTGCCCTTGTGCAGTCTACGCCTGGTCCTAATGAACAGAATCCATGATTGTCTATAGGACTAACTGATATCAATGCCACATCTAGGTTTAACAATCGACGACGGAACAACAGCGGAATCTCACTGAGGAAGACGGGAATGGTGTCCGCTCTTCCCTCAGCCACTGCCTTCCTGATTGAGGCGCTAATAAAGAAGGAATTCGGGCGGAAAATTCCTGCAAAACCAAAGTTTCATCACAGTGTATAAGACAACGTAAATGCAATAACAAAACACTAGTACAATTTATCTTATCTCTTTTCTTTCTCTAGCAAAATCAGCCTCAGTGCCTTTAAATTTGGTCTGAATGTTTGTATATATTTGAAATGTGTCTTCAATTTTATGAGGCTGATGATGAAATTTGAAGAGAAAAAAAAATTGACTTGATCTATTACAGTAGGCTGATGAAATTCTGTTAAGGGCCTCATTATCAGATAACACTGTCAGGTTACACGTTCAGTGTCCGGGCATGCATTATTCTTGGAAGTTTTATAGGCAATTCTTTTTTCAAAAAGCGAATTTTTTGAAAGCATCAAGAAAGCAAAAATAAACAACATTTAAATAAATATATATCATTAGACTAGATAGTTAACAAAGACCACTGTATCAATGACTCAGGCACTCTACAAACAAGTTATAATCAGATCAATATTTTACCACATTGATTGTGTGTTATTTAGAAATATGTCAACTGTAGCACAATCAACCACAGTCCTATTAAATAAGTGCCATGTGTTTCTACAGCTATACCTTCATACTTCGGGTCTGTGTATGGTGCCTTTGCCTGTATAGGAGCCTCTATCACTTCAATTTCTCTTAGCTTCGCCTTCTCAGCATAGGAACACATTGCATCCACCAATGACTGAGGACTAGAGGCCCCACCCTGGATGTATATCCTTTGACCTGTAAAAACAATTGTCAAGTACTAGTACCGTACTTTAAAATGAGAATTGTGTCATTTCTTAGTTTCATGAATCAATTGCAAACATTGCTAACAAATCTCTAGGATATTTATTATACTCTGTCCCGAGTTTCTGCTTCCATCACTTTTTGATGATTTTTAATAAAAATACACATACCTGTGAAAGAAATCGATAAAAGAGGAAAATTCCACTGACACATTTTTATTTTTCACTCATAAAAGTTCACAGGAACGAAAAAAGATTTCTTATGGAGATTTATAATGGGAAATGTTTACATCTTTTCTCCATTCGGAACTACTCGGAATACCTAGCACAATTTTTTAACGTTATCATTCGGGCTATTTCATAGCTGATGTAATGCAAAATCTCCGTAGACTTTCTAATATGGGTTGTGTATTGAAACCTGATGCGGTAGAGGTAGCATTTCAAAACAGATAATCTGGACATTTTTCATATTAGTGGATGAACGTACCGGTAGTTTGAGCACAAAGGTATTTATGATTACCGAAATATCAAGCAAAAATTTGTGGAAGCAAAAACTCGGGACAGAGTATAATTGATTTGAAGTACATGAATAACATAAAGATGACTGCAATTCTACTCCTTTGCAGGGCAAATTAATATATAGTTTGTCAAAGTTGAAGTTTGTATATTTAACATGTTTAATGACCCCAATTCCCTTACCTACTTCTCAATTTTCCTTGCAATTGAGCATTACCCATTTATGAAATAGTCTATTAAAAAGCCAAGGGTTTGTAATGGGATGGAAGGAATATAATTACAGACCAGAAATCAAACCTGGGCCCCTGAATCTTTATTAAGGTGCTCTACTAACTGATCTATTTGGTGCCAGCAATCAAACCTGTCTTACTGTCACATTCCTATCCCCTTCAGTGATCCCCCCCCCCCCCCCCCCCCCCCCCCCAAATAGATTAACATCCCCCGTCCCGGTTTTTCCCCGATTTACTGTTCACCTGTCACTTTCAGGGGTCAGTCATGGCACCATATGTACATGTAACAGGCTGGGAGAAATTGTGATGTACAAGATTTGAACCCAGATCCCCTGAATCTTTAGTCAGCTGTTCTACCTACTGATCTTTTCAGGGTTCGAATCCTAATTTGGTTCGTCGTTATTTCTCTTATCTTGTCCAGGTTTAAGAACAACCAAGGACAATTAAACATAGGCCTACACATGTACAACACGTTCAACATGTTCAATACACATATAGAGATATTAATTGCGCATACATATCAACCTTAGCATACATCGTAACTGTATACATGCAAATCATCCAATGACAAAACGTGAATTGCAGAAGATCGGCAACCTTTTTCAAGAGCAACAAAAAAAATTGAAGACCGAGTTGTGACATTGTATCTGGACAGAATTCAGTGTACGTATTTTGTTTACCAGACTCAATGGCCTCGACTGCCTGATCCGCCGTTTTCCATGTCGGTTGCTTGTCCAAAAGTGCGTGCAATGGCTCCGGTGAATAAATGTAAAATGACCTCGACACACAAGGACCAAGTCTTGATGTCCTTACCAACAGACGAGGAACTTTCTGCAAAATATGCATCGCCGTATTTACTTTGTTTTTAACTGCAAGGGTTCAAGGAAGATAACTCGAACAACACCTGAACGATCATCAAATTGAACCAGTTTGTTTCGATGTAGATCTATCTACAGAGGCGGATCCAGCAATATGGAAATAGATGAAAATCAAAACGTGTAAAATTCACTGTTAGTTAACCCTTTATTCGTGCGCGGATCTAGAGGGGGATTACATAGGCTATTACATAAATTATTAGAACCATTTTAACATGAGCTTGGACTTTGGGTATATAGTTGTGTCAAACAGCAATGTGACGCTGGTCTGTCTATTTCGTTGCTGGTCACTCAACCATGGCTCTTTGAAATCGACAAGATTTGTCAAGCTTTTGAGCTAAGACTACGTAATACAGATACAGATACAGATCATTTATTACTAATTCAGAGTCCAGAACAGACAAGTACATGACATATTATTATAATTACAAGAGAAAGACATGCCAATGAATAGTATAAAAATTATTAAAGTATAACAGTTATAGCAAATGACAATGTTAATCCAACAATATTTCACTTAAAATGAGTACTATAGCATATTATCATTTATAAATTTGCCCACAAAATTAAGAATTTCCTTGTCTAAGACAAGGAAATTCTTAATCTTGTGGGCAGATATGCTATAGTGAAGTTCGATATTGAGTAACCAAAAAAGTTTTTGTTCATTATCTAAATCTGAAAATTTTGGAAATTTGCTTTTAATTAAATGAAATTTTTCTTTTCTTTGGTGATCATATTTTTCACATGTAATCAAAAAATGAATTTCATCATCTATACTGTTAGAATTACATCTATTACATAATCGATCTTCTCTAGGGATGTTGGTAAATCTACCTACTTCAATTTGCAATTTACATAGAGATTTCCTGTTATCAAAATTTTTAACTATTGATAAATAATTTTCATAACCCCAATTTTGTTTGAGTTTTACATATGTCCTTAATTTACCATCAGTATAGACCTGTTGACTTGTATACCAATTTTTTACATAATAATCTAATAATGTTTTATGACAGACTGACTTAAATTTATGCTTTCCATAAAAAAATTGCTTCATCTTTAATATTCAGAATTGTTCTTAATTTTTGTATAAAAGCATACCATGAGTTTTTGCCAGTTACAAAAAGATTTTTACTACATTCATATGCATCCTTAAGTAAAGGAAAGTCTGTGGACACATTTTCAAATCTATACCAACTTTTGATTAACAATATCATAATGCAAGGGAAACCTTCCCAATTCAGACAACACTGCAAAATTTGTACTTTTCCTGTGAACACCAAGAATATATTTACAGAATTTGACGTGTATTCTTTCACAGGGTAAATTTCTAAAACAGTCTCCAATTTCTAACTTCTCGCATTTTAGGAATCTTTTAGTAAATATATTGCTTACACCCCATACATCTGCATTATATATATAAAAAAATTGGTTTAATGGTGGAGTCAAATACATGTATACTGGTTTTAATTCCAGGATTTAAATTAATAAAATCATTTCTCAATTTGTAATATGCTTTTAACGCTTTTTTATAGAGCTCGGATTTTGCTTCATGAAAACTTCCAGATACAGTTAGGTGGACTCCAAGATATTTGTGGCTAGATACACAGTCTATCATGTTATTTTGAAACATCAGGTTTTGCGTAATATTACGACCAGCTTTATTAAAGATCATTACTTTAGTTTTCTGAATGTTTACCTTTAGACACCAATCAGAACAGTACTTTTCAAGTTTAGAAAGTCTTGTTTGTATACCTTTAGCTTAGGATGATAAAATAACAATGTCATCTGCATACATTAACAGTTTGGGTTTGAAGTGATACTTCATCAATACATGAATCTAAATATGCTGGAAAATCATTGATAAATATCTTAAATAAGGAAGGTCTCAAGTTATCCCTTTGACGGACACCTATGTCTATTGGAAATGAATCCGAGAGGGACCCTCCAATTTTTCACACTTGCTTGACTATTCTTATATATATTACTTATGAAATTAAAAAATTTAGATCCAACATTCATTTGAAGTAATTTGAGTTTTAATCCTGTGTGTATAATAATGTCAAAAGCTTGATGAAAATCAATAAAACAAGCATAGAATCTTCCTTCTTTTGTGTTACAGTATTTATCAATTAAACATTTTAGTACAAATAAATGATCAGATGTTCTTGCATCTTTGGTAAAGCCAATTTGAGATGTGTGAATTAAATTGTGTTTTTTAAGAAATTTATCTAATCTAGAGTTCAAAATGTTGTTGAATAACTTGCCAAGAGTGCTGGTAATTGTGATACCCCTATAATTTGCAGGATTGTTTGGATCATCAGACTTAAAAATTGGACTTATGTACCCGTTACTCCAAGCTTGAGGATAAATACCATATGTGAAACAACTATTAAAGAGCTGATGTATGCAGGAAAGTAAATAGGATTGGCTATGTTTTAACATTTCATTAGATATTAAATCAAGTCCCTTGGCTTTTCCAGATTTTAGATTTGCTATTGCATCTACAATCTCCTTATGTGTAATCTTGAAATCCAGTTCATTAAAGGATTTTTTTTTTTCCATGTCAGCTAAAATTAAATCTAGCTCATGTATCCTAGAATTAAAAGAGTTATCACAACCAGAGTGAAGATTACGAAAATGATTAACCCATGTTTCAGGATCTATGTTTGCTGCAGAATTGTCTTTGTTATAATCCTTCAGGTCATTTATTAATTTCCAATATTCTTTTGGTTGTTTATTTTGAAGTGCATCAAGTCGATTTAGAATGGAGTTCTGGAAATTTTTACGCTTAAATTTTCTTAATTTGTTGTACTCTCTAAGTAGTTTATAGTAATGACTCTTAACAACTGGATCCTTAGGAAATGTGCTATAAAGTTTGCACAATTATGACGCATTGTTTGCAAGTCTGAATCAAACCATTTTCTATTTTTATGCTTTTTAATATTCTTGCTTTTATGACCTGGCTTTTTCAATGACATGTTAGCAGCAGTTATGATAATGTCATTGAATTCTTCAGCCTTTTTCTTAATATCTGTAGATGAGATTCTATGATAGATGAATCTAAAAAAGACCTTATTTTTTCTTGTATATTATCTGAACTAAGAGCCATTTGAAATTTGAAAGGAGATTCTTCATTCCATATAAAATTTTTAGGTGCAGGATGTAAGGTCATGGCATTAGTAGTATTTGAATTAATTTCCTGAAATTTTGCTAAGACTTCCCATAATATTTTACAGTGACAATCAGAAAGAGTAGGGATAAATCTAGATACACTAAAATATAAATTTTGTTTAACCAAGTTTTCACTAGCAACAACTTGAAGGTAGTCTACTGTGCTTTGACTGTGTATTAAAACGTGTAATCACCAAAAAAATCTCCCATACATCTGCCATTAATAATTCTCAACTGATTACTAATACAAAAATCAATTAATTCTTTTCCTCTGTCATTTAAAAAGACATCACAATTATTACGTTTATACATTTTATTATCAACCTTATATGTTTCACAAAGAGGAAGGTACCTTACATCATCATGTACTATAAAATCATCTGATGAAGCAGTGCGGGCATTCATATCCCCACAAATCGTAATTTCACCCCTATTCTTAAACTTATTTACATCTTTCTCAATAATTTGAATAACATCATAAGTTAACTTTTGAAAGTAAGATGAATTGGAAGGTGGAATATAACATGCACAAAGATATATGTCATTTTGAAAATTAAAAAACCTTTTTTCAATCTTAATCCATTGAAAATCTTTCTGGGTACCTGGTAATAACTTAATATGCTCCTTAATACAATTTCTATGAAAAATACCAATTTCTCCATAAAATCCTCCATTTGCGGACATGTCCCTACATACAGGGAAATATGTAAAACCATCAATAAAAAGAGTAATATATGTATATTTCACTGAAACCAGTATCATGTTTAACTGTTTTGAGGCAATAAAAAGACAGTTACATCTTACCGAAAGTCCAAGGTCTTGTTAAAATGATTCTAGCTAGGCCTGTTTAACAAAATGTATTCTATATAATTAAAATAAGCTAGACCTTTCACCTCGCTCTTTGTTATCCTTTGAAGTTTTCACGAGCGACAGCCAGATATAACAAGAACGATCGAGATGAAAGGTCTAAAATTTTAATTTCATAGATTGCGCTCGGAACCGGAACCCCATTGAAACAAATCTGGATCTGAGCGTATATGCATCCCATCCTTTCGCGCAATACCACAATATACAGAAAGATGGTTCGTTACATTGTATTATTATACATGTATTTACGAATTCTCTTGAACAAAATCGATATAAATGAATTTATATTTTGTTAGTGGATAGCTAGATAAATAATGAACGCGCATATATATATATATATATATATATATATATATATATATATATATATATTCGTATACATGCATTTACTTAACGAAAAACAGAAAATTTTATCTGGGTATAATTTTAATTGATTAAATCGGAATTTGAATTCTCCTCTGGGAAAAATCGCCGTTTCAACAATGGCCATACTTAATTTCATAGTTGTGCCGACTGATTCTCTTAAGTCATCGGACAATGCTTTGCCTTGCGTATAATCTCGATCTCCTCAATTGGGATCTTCTCGTATTTGCTGATTATATACTTATTGATGACATAAAATGTATAGATGTTTTTCGATCGCTTTAAGTTATATAGAAACGATGAGGTGGATTGAAAATACACTTCCTATAACTACAGTTTCAATCCAGTGTTTTCTCAGACGTCCGCGTCAATTTGTCCCCGGCCATTTCAAATGTTTTGACTGTAACAAGTGAAATTGACGTAAGCTGTATATTTCCAATCTTGCCAGTTAATGTTCCGAGAACTTGTCTTAGTCTGTCATTTATTTTTTTCAAATTAAAAAATAAAAGATGTAGTCATGTTTCGTTAACAAAAGTAGACTGAATAAAAAATGTTCCCCTCACATTACATCTTGGCAACAGGAGAAAAAGACGTACCTTAGATAACAACTAAATTTAAATTTAAATAGATAGATAAAATAGGCGCGAATCTAGAAAAAAATTAAAAGGTTTGGGGGAGTTGGCGTGGAAGGGGGAATGACGTATGTTTACATCAATTGTCAAACCAGGACTAAAAAGGAATGATATCAATCTGAATGAATAAAAAACTCGCACTTATTGTATGCAGAAATTGATACCAGATAATTTACAGAAAAAATATTCATCACGGTCTTTATCGCCATGAGAGATTTATTCACCATGATTCTGGAATAGGCACATCTCATCACACACGTGAATCCAGAATATTTTATCCGGGGGTGGAGGAGGGCGATCCAATGCCAAGGGGGGGGGGGGGGGGGGGTCTAGGCGTATTATCGGTCAATTTTGATAAGTGAATTTAAAAAGTTTGAATCCCCCCACTCCTTAAATCCCGATTGCATGCATCATCCCATTTTAATATTTCTAAGAACAATTATTTTCTTGTTACAACAGATTGCAGAAGAATATATATTAAACAAATACAATGCTTGATTTAAAAACAATATAAACGTCACAAATTCCAAAACTTTGAATTTAGAATTGAACGAAAGAAACAGAACACTTTATAGATGATTCTGTGTGAGTTTGAAATCGATCTCTATTGTAATCAAAATTAAAATGTACTTGCAAACTTCGATATATAACAAAGATAGCAAATCGCAAAGTAATAATGACACCAAAAAGGGCTTTACGTGTAGCATTGGCTTTGACTCCAATTTAATACAACCGCGGTACTTACATGTATAAACGCCATTTGAATCTAGCAATTAATACAGGCATATTCTGACATAACTTTAAACTTTCCTTTGATTTAACATATACATGTAAGTGTCCCAGGCATTTTATACTCATTTTTAGCAGTTTCTAAAAGTGTTAATAAAGTATACCATCTATTGAGATATGTTTGTCGATAAGTAAAAAAAAGTAATCATCAACGTGTTGCATACTGCATACAGAAAGTCGGGAAGGGAAGTCCTTTACAGTATTGCATTGTATTTGACGGTTCGTTACAATTCAGATTAATTCTAAAATTTATATAATGTTTAATTACATGTAAATAGTCTAATATAATGTCATTTGTGAATTGAATCAATGCAACATTGCATCCTCCAATAACTTGATTCAGCGATGCAGTTAATCATTACCTTTTGATTAGAGTAGAGTTTCTTGCATGTGTTGTTTGTATATTTAGGAAACAATTTTTTCTCCTATGGGGGAACTTTGATATCAGAATTTGAACAAAGCAAACCATTTTGCGACCTTTCGTGTTGGTTGGAATTGATTATAAGTGGTGTATAATAGTGGGTCAATATTCTGATTATGAAAGAATGAGGCTCCAAAACTTTTATTTAAGAGCAAATGTGTCATGTTTTAAATGCAATTCAAAATAAAAATTAGTTTATTTTACAAAATTTAACACACATATCTCTTATTTATTATCGCTAGGTCAGTGGTGTAACTTTTATGTCAGTGGTAAAACATAATAATAAGTGGTGTAACATGTACATTTTTCTCCAAATAAAATTAAGTGACAATAATACATCTATATTTGAAAACACTCGTCCATTTATAGTCATGGTATTTTTATGTCCAGCTAAAACAAATCCAGGTTTTTTTATTGAATGTTCAAATTAAAATTTTTTTGAGTAACAACAAGACTGTCTCAAATCATCAAATGTTATGTTGGTCACTATCATAATGTTAATGTGTCAACTATTTTCTGTTCTCTAATTCTGATAACTTTAAAAGAAGTTTGTTGATATAAACTTTATGTCCATCATTTTAAAAGAATGACATTATTTTATTTAAGAATTTTTTCTATACTGTATGATTATTACACCACGGACAAAATTTTCACGGTTCATTAAATTTTAGTCTAATTATCTACCAGATGGTAGATTCCAATGTTTGCAGATTTTAAGATGTAATACTTCATTGTTTGTTTAAAGTGTTTTTTGCAATCAAAGTATTTTTTCAGGAATAATTTTCTCATGTTTTACATTTTTTCAAAAGTCTGTATATTTTGATAAAGACCCAACTAACATATATATATATCGCTCCTCTGGTAAAAAAGGGGGCGTTGTAAAATGTTCGGTAAGAGTCTGGTTAGCTAAAATAGAAAAAAAAGTAACCACTTTCGGTGCATGCTTAGTAAATAAGCACTAGTACAAGGACGTGTTGTATCATTTATTTTTTTTGAAGGTCTTCCACAAAGTGGATGAGCCTACTTTTAGGACAACAATTAAAGATCAGTTGCACTTAATAGGTCTTATCACACGCAGTCAAAATGGATGCCATTTTGTTAAAACGTACGTCTATTGTGAAATAAATGTCTCATGTGCGATGAATTTCATTATATATTGGAATGTTCGGCCCTAGAAGAAATAAGGAAAAAATACCTAAACACAAAATTTGGAAAATACCATTTTTTTAAGTTCTCTGAACTCATGACCAATTACAACTGTAAATCGCTAAGAAAATAGTGTGTATTTATTTTAAATGTTTTCGATGCTGTCTGTTCCCCTTAGTTGTTTTCCTATTTTGATCCTTTATACCATAGTCTTACATAAGTAGTGATTCTATAGTATGTCCTTTTTTATTCATATCTTTTTCCTGTATGAAAATGTACCTATATATATATATATATATATATATATATATATATATATATATATATATATATATATATATATATCAGTATAGTAAACTGAATAAACTGAACTGAACTAGACATGCAAAGACCAAACTTCCGATCTGATGTTTAAAGCAAATAAAACCTCTTTTTAATTGTCTTCTCTTGAACCACATGACCATCCTGGCAAATTTGGATAAAAACCTTCTTGGATGAGGGGCTTAAATCATAGTTTGTTCAGATATAAGGGGGGATACCCCTTCCAAGAGGATATGTACCATGCGCAGATCCAGATATTTTTTCAAGGGGAAACAATATAATCTTTCTGATCCGCCCTCCCCCTGGAAAATTTTACTGGATCCGCGCATGAATAATCGCGGTATTGTATTTTTTTAAGGTATCGTACGTAGGATCCGCAAAACATGTTTTTCTTCTTGCTAAATGTAGATCTAGATCTTATTGACAGCTTATTATAAAAAAAAAGTACATGTAGTACGTGTTCAATATATGAAAAATAGGTAATAATAAATTGGTGTCTTGAAATAAATGCATATTCAAAATCTTAGCATTTCATGGCAAAAAGATGAAATTATTTGATTGAATTAAGATATTCTAAAAATTTTCTTTAATAGCGGAGTTCGCAGATTATTTCAAGTATACTCAGTATAACGACAATCAAGCATTAATTAAACTATTTATTCTGTTCATCAAGACAGGTGTCCTTTCTGATATATTTCATTTTATCAAATCAAATATACAATATGACTACGTAGTCATATTGTATATTTTATTTGATAAAATGAAATATATCAGAAAGGACACAGGGCTACTTTTCAAAATAAATCGACTCAGATTACATGGTACATAAAAATGAAGTTAAAATGTGGACAATATCAAACTGTTTACAAAACAATCCTTGTGATATAACCTCAAGACCCAAGGGTGAACCTATCCCCTTTTAAGATACCGAATGCCCAGTATTGTGGAAAGAAAATAACATACCCGACTCGCGTAAATTGAACAAAGGAAGATTTTACTTCATTTTACCGAAACATCGATATTACTTAGCAATTGATGAAGCACTGATAAATTGATGGGGGTGAGGGACTAAAGCTATTTGTGGGTAATGTATATGATAAAACTTTTGTTCGGTTGGGTGTTTACCCGACACGATAGTATATGGTGACCAGCGAGGCATAGTGTGAAATCAAAGCAATCATTCCACTCTAAAAAAAAATACATGGCTTAAAAATAGATATAAATTTAAAAAGTTAAGCTTTTAGGATTATATTTTTGTTTATGATTTTAAAATATATATGAGGACAATACTCCTCGAAAATGTGTTTTTATTAAAGAACGTTTTAGATAAATGCTTGGATTTTCGGTCATCAAAGTGAAAATAATAAAAAAAAATTGATAAAAACACTTTTAGACATTTTGCAAAAAATTCAGCAAAAATTTGAATGTTTTACCTCAAATTGCCCTTTACATTGTTCAATTTCTTATTTTAGAACACCCTTTAGTTTTGAGTATTTACGAAAAGAAAATAATACAAAATAAGGGGAAATCAAACTTTTAAACATTTTGCGTAAAATTAAGCAAAATATGGATATTTCCCTCGAATTGCCATTAACATTGTTAAATGTTTTAATTTTGGAACGTTCTTGAATTTTACATGCTTATACAGTGAAAATGGTACAAAATAATGATAATTTAAACACTTTTAATCATTTTGAAAAAAATTAGCAAGAATGTGGAGTTTCCCACGAACTGCCCTTCATATTCTTCAATTTCTTAATTTTGGAACGTCCTCGAGTTTTACATGCTTGTCCGTGGTGACTATGTGCAGATGAAACTCTTATAAACTACTTGAAATCTGCTTGAGTCTTAATCTCTCTTTTTATAATCGCACCATCGTTTATAATCATTTAACATCACACATTTAATCGTAGTCAAATTTATTTTTCAAAAGCGTTTAAATAGATGCAACCGTTTTCAAAATCTAAATTAAGCCACTATCAATTTAAAATGACAATATTTGAGTTAGATGTTTGTAGATGTAATGCAGGTACCTGCAAACATTTAAGATTTAAAGCAATGTGAGCTGTTATATTTTAGAATTCTATTTTGCTGCAAAAACCTGTTATTACGACAATCATGCATGTTAGTAACTTCGACAAGATTATCATCAAATGAAAGATTTCTCTACTGAGTTCTTCTGCTTCTACCAGGACCTCTAAACTACTTCTCTCATAAAACCATGATTAACAGAAATATATACATGTAAACAATGATCTTTTTTCGTCGTTTAAGAATATATTACAATTTTACAAGAGAAATTTTCCGTCCCCAAAATTGCAGATCATATTGCTTTATTTGTGCTTTAAGCATTCCATGTCATGTCCACAATTTGTTTGAACATTAGATACTATCTTAATATACATGTACATGCCACAAAATCAAATCGTTGCTGTAATATGTAACATGACTACGATATTTTGTATATATTATATATGTACCTACATGTACTTATACCAGTATATACAAGAGAGAGAGAGCATATATAGGCATTGTGCTTGATGTTCGATTCTTATATACTTGAATAAAATAATTATCAAATTAAATTAAGAGAGAGAGAGAGAGAGAGAGAGAGAGAGAGAGAGAGAGAGAGAGCAATCTGAATTTGAGACAAGCCAACGAATGATCTTGACCACAAAGTCAACGCAATGAATAATTTTTTTTTATCTTCTACTTGCATAAATCAATCGATCAATCAAAAACAGAGACTTCAGCATCATTACACTGCAATGGGTTAGAGCGTTCACTACGAATCTGTAAGTCATGAGTTTGAATCCGCTGGGGCTTTAATAATTCTTACCTTTCCAACAAAATTTAAAACGTACTTTTTGGTCGAACATTGTGAAATTTGAAAATTCTAAACCGATGAAAGTATTTTGATTATATTGTACTTTTATCCACGTTAATATCGACAGATGTCCCATATCACCTTAACATCAGCTGTTTAATGAAATTTTCTGTTATCATGGTTTTTTTCCTCAAATTTACAGAATCCAATTTACACAAATCTCAAAAAAAGTTCAAGAAAATAAGCCTTTTTTTTTTCAAGCATGCCATTGGTGTGTGATTGTCAATATATTGACAAGGTTAAAAAATATTGAAGGTTGCAAACAGCAATGAGAATGCCCCGCCCCTGTAGAAAACGTACTTATATAAAAAAGGGTGGATGCTGGTTTTTGGTTAGATCGGAGGGCCTCAGTTTGGTTACATAGTGCTGTCCTAGAATTCAGAATGATGCTTAGTTGCTTGTTATTATCCTCGGCTATTCTGTTTACAAGAGCAGGTAATACAATTTTCAAATGTATAGTTTTTAGTTGTATTTTTATCAAAAGTTTTATTGCATGCATTTTGGAAACAAAAGTGAACATGAAATGAGTTATTTAATAACGTGTCTCCTAGTATGTGCTTATTTCTGTTATTTAATATTGATATTTTACCGATATCATTCTTTCCTGATAATCTTTAAAAAAAAAACTCATGACAAAATTCCTCCTGTAACTCCATATTCTATGAGCCCATATTCTTTGTCAAAGTCAACTTCTGTGACAAAGCCCCTTCACTAACTCTTTCGGAATAGATACATAAAATAATGTAATAATTGTTATACAATTTAAAAAAATCTTATTAAGCTTATGAGAGTAATTTTTGATAATTCACCTCTATATGTAAAATATACTAGTTCAATTTTTTTGGTAAACATTGTGTTCAGTTACTTGGCAAATATTAATGTAAACAATGAACTTGAAGACAGGGTCTATATGTAAACATAAAGAATACAATAAAAATAGCATTATCGATAGCATTTTCTCTACAGTATAGCTAATTGATCACTGTAACTTGACAATACCATTAAAACTGTATATAATGATGCATATCCTATCTATTTTCGTATTTTAACATCATCTTCGTATCACCCTCTACATGTATTTATCATCAATCTTTTTTTAAATATCGGA
Organism: Magallana nippona; assembly: GCA_033439105.1. Taxonomy (NCBI): domain Eukaryota; kingdom Metazoa; phylum Mollusca; class Bivalvia; order Ostreida; family Ostreidae; genus Magallana; species Magallana nippona. Next base: position 44,679,732 of record CM065922.1, on the reverse strand, counting down.
GTAGGTTTTTTTTTATAGCTTTATGCAAGTATATCAAAATAGGTTTATATTTTAGTGAATTTACGAAATGACTTGAACATGCTTTGAATCAATAATAGGTTGTACAGTACTTAGCGACTCAAAGAATAAGCACCGTTTGTGCTTGTTATTTTCATTTAATTTATCATAAGCATTGTCGTTCTATTTTCAGCTGAATGGCATTATCTTGGAGACCACGGTAAGGAAAAAATTGTTTGTCACAATCAAAAAATCCAATATCAAATTCCTCTATTTGAGCATTTTATTTCTTGTATAACGTGATTGAAACATTGAAAAATTCATCTATAAACTCCCTCACTTAGTTCGTCCGAATATTAAACATTAAAGTACAGCATGAATGAAAACCAAGTATAATTACGAAAAAGCTGTTCGCCAGCGCCTGTTTTATTTCACATACAATATATATATTACACAACAGTCTACATCATTTTCTGCCATGCTATATTTGAATCCTTACAAAATCTCTAACCATGCGCGAGCGAGCGCTATTCATTAAGGTGGAATGGACACTTGTTGATATTAATGTGGATAAATGTACATAATATTAAAAGTACTTTTACCAGTTTAGAATTGTCAAATTTTATTTTTATATAAAAAAAATATATATATATATACAATATCTATATTAAATTTTTTTTTTTGAAAGTTAAAATTATAAAAGCCCAAAAGGGATAAAAGCGAACCAACTCATGATTTACATACCGGTATTCTTAGTCCGAAATATCTGACGTTTTCCTGACCTTTTTAACGATTTTGATATTTTACTTGCCAGGAAAACGTCAGAACCGGCGCCATTACGAAAACTGGAAATTCGCCGCCATCAACTGGGGGCGGCATTATGCTCGATTCTTAATATTTGCAAGTCAAATCAAATGTTAAACTCACAATTAATTAATAAAACTACGATAATACATTACTACTCACTAATATCAAAATCGTTAAAAAGTCAGAAAAACGTCAGATATTTCGTACTAACAGATTCATAGTTAACGCTCTCATCGCGCTACGCTGTTAGGTAACAGCTTTTGGAAAGAAAAAAAAATTGATTTTATTTCGATAGAAAGTACGTCATAATATGGAGGTGTCCCATACCACATTTTACATTCTGACCACGTGACTCAAAATATATTCGAACACGTTATAGAAACCATGGTGCACATAATTAAAATAAGTTTTCAGTATATATATAATAATATTGATTTACAGGGACCTCACACTGGTTCGAAGACTACCCTATCTGTAGTCAGGATCGCCAGTCTCCGATCGACTTCCCTAAGGTCGAGGACATGCATTATGACTCACAATTGGCACCATTCCGCTTCACTGGCTTTGATGACGTCAGCAGCTATGGACTTACCCTTGTAAACAATGGACATACAGGTAAAAAAAATTATTTTCAGCTGTGCGGATAAACATAATTTTGAGTTTAAACCCTTTTATGAATGAAGAACGAAAGAGGTTACAAAATAAGAGAGTATTTAATTTCGAAAAGTTATTTGAGGTTTAGCATGGTCGCAAAAATCTTAAAAAATAATTATAACCCCTTCCACGTAAACCACAAGGTTGTTGGCAAATTTGTTGAGTTTTCCCATGTACACATAACATTAAATTTAACACCGACAATGTTCTGTCTGTTTTAGCCGTGATCAAGGTGACGAGCGGGGAGTTGTTCGTGGAGGGTGGGGGACTTCCGGGAAGGTTCCGGACCGCTCAGTTCCACTTCCACTGGGGCCAAAGTGACAACGAAGGCTCGGAACACACCTTGAATGGGCATCGATATCCTATGGAGGCAATTAGTTGATTTTTTGCTCTAACACATCTTTTGAATCAATGCATGCTTTTGGAATCATTTTCGAGTATTATATCTACTTCTTTTATAATGGTTGACTACAATGTTAATGTAAAGAATTATTGCTTAAAAAGATATTTTTCATAGCGTACTTACAAGTCAAATCAGAAATAGTTAAATTTACATAGCTAACTGTTACCATCTCTTGACAACTTTGATGGCCTGAACGAAATTCAGAGCATCCAATTCCAAACTTTGTAAATATTGGCACGTGCAACTTTTCACTTTAAGTTAAGACTTAGTATATAGAACATTTACAAACAACCAGTTATGTTGCTAAATTCATTTGATTCAGAAAATTGGTAAATGACGATGGATTGTCATTTTTCTCTTATATATCATATGACAAATCACATATCATTGACTAATCACAGATTGACTAGTCACAGATTATTGATTGACTAGTCACAGATCATCCACAAACCATTGATTGACTAATCATCAATTATTGATTGACTAGTCACAAATCATTGATTGACTAATCAGAAATCATTGAATGACTAGTCACAAATCATTGAATAGAATGAGAACATTTTCTTGTCAAATACCACTGACTATAGTCTTCCCAAGATATTTATGCAGCACGTTTGGACGATTTTTAATGAAAATACGTACACATACCTTTTGTAAGAAGTGCAATTAAAATAGATGAAAGGGGAAATTTCCAAGATAAATTCATTCAAACATTATCATTTTTCACTCAGATTTTTCAACGTTATCATGCGGGTCTGCTCATTACAAAATCCCCGTACACATAACATTTTTTAGCCTTTTATTGAAACCTGATAAGCTTAAGGGGGCGTTTCAACGGAAAATCTTGGAAAATTTTCATACTTTTAAATAAACATCATTTGAATCCTGAGGTATTTATAAATATCGAGTAATTAAGCAAAATCTGAATCGAGGATATCTTGGGACAGAGTATAGTCACTTGTACGTGTATACTCATACCTTAATGTAGGAAATAACTGTTTTCTTTCGGTATTGAGAGACAATAGTTGAAAAAATAATGATTTTTTAAAATTATCCTTATTTATCTTGAGATAAAGTGTAGCATGATTTCATGATAATGTTTGATTAATTTTTGATTTGTGTCTACTTCTTTAGCTCCACATCGTTAATTACAATGAGAAGTATGGTAACATTTCCAATGCGGCCTCCAAAGAAATGGACGGTTTGGCAGTGCTGGGGTTTTGGTTTGAGGTGGGTTTATTAACTCTATCGTATATTAAGGTCTAAATCTTTGATTTTTAAAGAGTTTAGCCATCTTTATATATTTATATTCAGTGTGTATTTCCCCTTATGTTTGCATTGGAAATATGCGACGTTCAATTTCCTGTGCACTTAGCTAATTCATGCGCCAGCAGTGGCGTAGCTAGAATTTTTTTTAGTGTATTCAAAATCGACCCATAAATAAGAATAAAAATAAAAAATAAAATAAGACCCATGCTTTGCAAAACTCTGTGTATTCATTTGCGTTTTTGCGTAAAGGGCGCTACGCCACTGGCCAGGAGCAAAAATATAAACGCCATCACGGGTTTTGAGTATATTTTTTTTATTGTAAGATTAATTGAAACGTTTAAACTTACATAACCAATTTGATATGTACTAATGGAAAATATTCGTTAAATCATATCATTTCGTCAATAAAAAAGAATTTTTGACAAAGTTTCTGGCACTATATTTAAAGTCGCGGAAGCGATCTAAATAGCATATTCAAGTTTGCACCGCTTGGTGTGTTATAGGACCGACGACATCTACAATAAAAAAAATACTCAAAACGCGTGATGACGTTTATATTTGTGCTCCTGGCGCATGCATTAGCTAATTATATAAGTGTATTCACAGGAAAATGAACGTCGCATATTTCCAATGCAAATATAAGGGGAAATAACACTGAATGCAAATAAGTGAATGCATTAACAATTTTATTAAAATCTATGTTGCAGGTGTCAACTAACAACAACGACGCCTTATTGCCCCTCATTGAGCAGTTGAGCCATGTCGAGAGAAAGGGTGAGAATTTTAAATGATTGGAGCCTTTTACACGAATTCGTTGAATAATGTACATACCGTAAATCATGTATATTCTATATTTTAATTGCGTACATTGAATTCTGCAATATTATGTCCCATGTTAAGGAGGCTGTGTGGTCAACAAATTAGACATCTGAAATTATTAGATATGATTTATTATTTGGATGAGAAAAGTTCCATATTCTCTAAATAATACTGCTCTCTTTATTGGTTTTGGGAATGATAATCTAGTTTGGTAAAATATCATTGTTTTGATATCATTAATCTGTTTTGTTAAATTAAATACAGTGTAGCTCTGTTTAGGTAATACCGATGAAGCTCTGTTTAAGCGATTCAGGTGTAGTTCTTTATCGGAAATACCGGTGTAGCTCTGAATATTACTGTATTTGATTTGTGTCTTTGATTAGGGTCGTCCGTTATTCTGTCCAGAGTCAACCTCGGACAGCTGCTGCCAATCCACGACGACTACATAGACTCCCACTACTTCCGCTACTCCGGAAGTTTGACCACTCCCCCTTGCTTTCAGAGCGTTATCTGGACAGTGTTTCATCACACAGTTCCAATTTCCGAGCAAAAGGTGGGGCATTATAATTGATCAATTATTACAATGTTTGTCCCAAATTATAGCACGTTTAGAAAATTGTAAGTTTACAAAGCACTGGGTGGTTTTAACGAAAATACACTTGTATCAGTGACGCGCCAACCAGAAAGACAATACCCAGCTCAATTTTACAATTGTTTAAATTGACAACTTTAGTTAAGAGTACAACAAAACAACAAGTCTAGTGTAAGTCATTATTGTTAGCAGTCTTCTTTCATTGGGCATTAAAACTACAAAATATTAAAAAAAATTTTTTTAGTTACTAATGTTCCGGGCTCTTCGCGAAGACCAACAACCGGACAGCGAGCACTACCTTATCGACAACTTCCGGCCAAATCAACCCATCAACGGCAGAGTTATCTCCCGTAACTTTCAGCCGTCGACCACAGATACCGCTGTTGACACCCCTTCTGCAACCACAACCAAGCCAAAACGCGATGTGAAAATCAATGTTCGAATGTTCTTGGTCTAAACACTCTCAAATATAGCGCAGGGAAATAAGCATAATGGTTGTTTTTTAGCTGTAGAATTTCATAACTTTTAGATTTATTATATGTTAATAGATTTAGAAAAAAACCCAAAGAAATGTTTTCAAACACAGCAATAAAATGCAGAAAACCTTGATAATCAGTTTTATTTTTACGACCTTCATATAGGCTAATATACATGAAATGAAGTTCAGAAACCATGGTTTTACAACCTCAACGAGAGAGAGAGAGAGAGAGAGAGAGAGAGAGAGAGAGAGGATTTAAAGACTGATGGACAGGCTAACCTATACAAGAACAGAAAGGGGCTATAAATAAAGCTAACTGTACCATTAAATCTCGCAAAAATGTGGTCTGACACTTAAAAGTGTGAAAATGTCTATTGTATATATTTGTTTTGTTTTGTTTTGTTTTTGTTTTTGTTTTTGTTTTTGTTTTTTTTTTTTGGGGGGGGGGGGGGGTGGGGGTCTATTTCTGTGAGGATAAACAATGGGGCGCACATTCACGACAAAGGATGATATGAAATACCCAGTAAATTGGCAAAAAAAATAATTTCGGACGTTCTCTTTTTATTTTGCATGTACGTAATCTTTGATATATGTTCTCTTATAAAATCCCTTTCGTATCAAAAAGAAAACGTCATGGGAGATACAGATTTTTATTTATGGTAGGGGTACACTGTTTCATTCAATCTCCGTAGACTTTTAAAAGCTCCGCCTCACACTTGAAAGCCTTTAAAGTTGTATGGGACACCTGTCGCTATTAATGTGGATAAAAGAACATTATATTCAAAATACTTTCACCAGTATAGAATTTTCAAATTTTGGCAATGGTTTGGATTATTGGGAAACTACAGAAAAATTCAACTAAGTTTTGATACAAATGTATGTCTATACATTCTATTCTTTCATGATATTATGAATTCTTAGCAATCTAAAACAATAAATTTTGAAAAATGCACACAATCGAATTTTAAGGTTTTATTCTGTTTTACACATGAACCTATTTGAACACTGTGAACAAAAAGGCACATCACCCTTACATTTGATCGTAAGGAATACGTATTCTTCTATATTGAAAACAATTATACCGAAAGTTTGACTCATAAATAGGTGGCAACTTCTGATGTGGAGTCTTAAATTTTTGAAAATACACGTACATGTATTCGTATAATTATATATTGTACATGAAACAAAGTATAAGTAATGCTTATATTCATTGCTGAAACCGTACTGATAATTTTTATTTAGATTAAAACATATTTTAAAAAAATAATTTCCAGACGCCGAATTTTGAGCCCCCCCCCCCCCCCCGAAAATTAATTAAGTTCACAGAAAATTACTAAAATTACATCTCGCTCGGATCCGAGCATGCGGGTTGACCTGTCTTAGTTTCTGTGCCTTACATGCATCCCCCACCCCACCCCCACCCCCGATTAGTCACTATTTTCAACTTTAAAACTTAATGGGGCTGTTGAGTTTGTTCAGTAAGTAGTGACGATCTGTCTGAGGAATTTTTTCAAGATAAAGTTCTAGAAATTTGGATTCGTAAGCTTAAATAGCCCACGATTTTGTGCGCCGTAAATTGCAAGGTTTTTTGGGTGTTTTTTTGTTTAGCATGCAAGACACTGTGGTTCTACGACCTGTTAACCTTTTACACGTAGAGCTACAGTTCAGCAGCGAACTGAAACACAGGAACTAAGAAAATTCACTACTAACTGATCATTTTTATCATAGGACATCTTCCCAAGTCAAGAGTTTCTGATCCACTCCGCTCTACACAAACGGAGCAGCCCAGAAACCCTTGACTTGGGAAGTTGATCATAGGGGTAAAAAGAAAAGAAGATATAAATACACAATATGTTGTTAATAAATATCCACTATATAGATGTTTTTAACGTTTTATTTTTTCATCAATAACTACATTGTATTTCATAAAGCAACCAGATACAAAACTGATATGCCAAACTATAAATATACAGTGTATATTCAAATTCATGTACGTGTAGTAGTAACATCAAATAGTATATCTGATGCTTATATTCATCTGATGCTTATATTCATAGATGTAACATGCTGTGTTTAATTTTGTTAACATCAAATTATTCATTTACATTCGTTTCCTTAAATTTACGTGACACCGTCATATTCGATACAAGTTAATTTTGTAATATGATCTGTTTATATTAAGTACATTGCTAAATACGTAAGCTCGCACCTGTCGCTGCCCACACTCATACTTTTATTTACCATCAAAGCACAGATGTTTGAAATGGACCACAAATAACATTGACATTAATAAATAATAGGTCAACCAATAATCAGAAAATGGTCAGTTAAATTATCTTTATTTTGAAAATCCCGTCAGCATATCTGCATCAACTGAATGAAGGTTCTTTTAATTAGAGTTGAGTTTTTAGACTTATTATAAATGGAATCGAGATCAACTGATGTTATTTTATAATCTACTTGAACTAAAAGTCCCTGAAGTTCACTACATTCTGCTGAAGTGTGCTGAAACACTACGAAACAGAGCAGAATGATAAAAGAATGATCAATCGACTACTAGTACAATATAAAGAATGATCAATCGACTACTAGTACATTATAATGAATGATCAATCGACTACTAGTACAATATAATGAATGATCAATCGACTACTAGTACAATATAATGAATGATCAATCGACTACTAGTACATTATAATGAATGATCAATCGACAACTAGTACAATATAATGAATGATCAATCGACTACTAGTACAATATAATGAATGATCAATCGACAACTAGTACATTATAATGACCAAATTATAACTTAATACAACTTTTCTCTGGTTTCAGTACTGAGTATACATATATTATGACAGACAAGATAATAGACAAGCTCAGAAAAACTGATACATTATTGCATCCCAATAGTTTTTAACATTTACTGTGTTTTTGAAGATGTTCAAATTATAGGAATAAACATTATGAATGTAGTTTTCAATTTATAGCAGGCCTGCATGTATGTCACAATTATTGAGGACCACAATGGATAAACTACTAAAACGTACCTTTGGAGTTTGGTATACATGTAGATTGTGTGTACAGGTAGTGACGAGGTTGTATAGTAGTTGTGTAGGTTTAATATAATTGTATTTCTTTTTAGTCATTGAAATCAGGGAACAGACAACTTATGGTCTCAGAAAAACAATTTAATTGTTTTTAACCTATATTATTGAAAATAACTCAAAAGGATTAGATACAAGTTCTTACAACTTACTGGATCTTCTCCTTAAATGTAACAATAACTGCCATGCATATAAAATTAAAATATGTACAGATATACACATTTTAACAAAGACAAGTTACTTGAATCTCGAAGATTCGTCAACAGATTTGTGCACAGAAACAAAAATGACATTGTTAATATGTATAGGTAGGTTCGTTACCATATAAAAATAAACTAGTATTAATATTGACTAAATCTAGCATAAATAATTGGTCAAACAAGTTGTTTCTATAAAAATAGTCTAATTTGGTATACATGTAGATAGTATGTTTTTTCGGAAAACGGAACATACGGGGGAGTAGGAAAATGCAAAAAGGCAGGATAGGGGAGACAACTAGGTTATGGGGCCACTTAATCACAACATACTCCTAAGTATTCCGCTGTCCGTCTTGGAGTTAAAAGGTAGAGGACGGTTTGATTAATCTTAGATCGGCTTGCTAGCGTTGTATATTTAGTTTGTGATACTAGTAAGCCATTACAATAATAACTGAATGCCCTGTCCTATGTTGACAATTGGCTATTTGATATGAAATCAAATTATCTTGATGAACATAAATTACAAGGTCAGCGATGACTAGGGAACGATTATATTCTTGGTATTATTATAAATATTTGAAAAATGATAAAATTCCCAGCTCTAGAGTAACTATTATAGCAACCCATTAACTGGAGAACAATTGTTTTGTTTCGACTTTGTAACTAATGTCTTTAAAAAAAAAAAAGGCTGCCGATATACAACAGTTTTACGTGCGTGATTAAATATGGTCAGTTCGATATCATAGGATTTTTAGTGTATTTAGCAATTAAAAGCACAGTGCTGTTTTTGAAAAAAAAGTAATAGAACCATTTAAACAAGAGCTTGGACTTTGGGTAGTTGTGTCAAACAGCAATGTGACATAGGCCTGTCTATTTTATTTTTAGACATTCAGCCATCATGGCTCTTTGAAATCAACAAGATTTTTGATGCAAGTTACAGATAGTTACTTCCGTGTACCGAAAGTCCAAGGTCTTGTTGAAATGGTGAGATATCATTCATTATTAAATATAAATTAATAACACGATCCAGATATGTAATGGGTTATGGGCTCACAGATCTACCGATATTGTTGACAAATCGCAGGCTTAAATGATAGTTATTTCATGATATCAATTTAGATAAGTCGAAATCACTAAATGTCAATGATTACAAAATGTTAAATATGTTTTCATATATAGTCAATGGCATAAAAGTGAAAAATGTGGGTCAAATTGAAATCAACTACTATAATGATAAATTTAGTTCAGATGTATAATTACAGACATTTATTCAGGGCTACATGACCAAAATATGATCTACATGTATACGCGCAGAACGTATTGACGCCGCAGTTGGAGAAGGTTTGTTCACGTATATTGAGAGACAGTGCCATCCATTATAACCTTACTATAAAAAAATCTTGATGTTGTTAATTTATTTTGAAGTCAGGAATGCTTATTTTTTATTTCTAGGAATTAATATTCTTTTAACCACCATATTTAACGATGGGACCTAGAAGAGTAGCAATGTTTTTGGCAGTGGTTTCGGTTGCTGTAAGGACGAGCTTTTGTTTGGAACAGATTGCGTGTACAGCGGATTATAGCCCTGTGTGTGGTAGAAACGACATGACGTACAGCAATGAATGTTTGGCCCGCGCGGCGTAAGTACAGAAAATGTTCCGACTAAAGGAAAATAAAATCATGTTATTTTACATAATGTAATACATATGTACAAACATTTTGAAAAAAACAAAGCATTATTATGTTTGGGAATTAAGACAGCTCGATGGTCGTGATAGTTTTTAGACTTTTTAAACCTAGAGAAGAAGAGCTCAGTAATTTATAAAGATATAGGAAAACCTCTAAATTTTGAATGCAAAATATTTGGATTTTTTATTTACTAAATGAAATTTTAAGGCTGAAAATATCATTTCTAAAATTTATACTGATGGATGATTTTTTGACAAACTAGCCTCCTTCACTTCATATACTTTACCTCGTAATATTATAATGGTTCAATGATCCTGTCTTATTCTGTAAATGAAGCAGCTTATTCGACCTCACAAGAATATACATACCCTTATTTAGTAATAGACAGCCAGTTTATACTAAAGTTATAGTTACATGTACACTAAGAGACGAGAGCATGTATATAAAATATCGCATAACATTTTGTCCCGAGGGAGCTCCCGATTATTAAAAGGTTATGCGATATATCATAGACATGATCGAGTTATCAATCATGTAACTGATTTGTTAAAAGTATACGAGGGATTTTACAGCTGTTGAGGCAGTTCCGCGGTTTGTTAAAAATAAAAAAAAACACGCTTCGTTAGCATAATTTCATCACTTGAAACTAAGGCAATATAATATTCCTCGTTATTGTATACAATATATCAGTCAAAAAACATTACAATAAAACACAACACCAATGGACAATTGAAGATGTTATATAATTCCTTTTTTAGGGGCGTGGAAGTGGCATACACAGGGAAGTGCAAATGCCCATGTCCAGAAAACATACACCCAGTCTGTGGTTCCAATGGCGTCACATATGACAATGCATGCTTAGCTAAATGCGAGTAAGTTGAAAAATAAAAAATAAAATACAAGTACATACAATGTTTCTTAAAGCACTATTTACACGATGTGATTTTCAGATCTAACTCACCACATCTAATAAATGCAGCATATTCATGAGTCTGATGTGAAATCACATAAGAAGTCAGACATTACAAAAAAGACCGTGTTAAAAAACCCCGAAATGTCAAAATCTGTACAAAAATTAACACAGATGAAAATATTTTGTATGTTTATATTTCTAGTTTGGTGGGCTTTAGGCCAGGATCGTGTGGTATGTATCATTTTGAAACATGTTACAAATAAATAGATTGAAATCATAATACATCTATTTCATTTGCAAAAATCCAACCGCGTTCCCTTTTCTTTACTAGTCAATATATATTTTCTGACATTATTAAATGATCATCCCAAATTTTTTAGTGTCAAAATCTATTCATGTGAACAAAATATTAAAATTGCATTCTGCTAAGTTTAAAAAAAAAAAAAAATCCATGGAAAGCGCCTCGAAGAAAATTTTTTTAAAAAAGAGCACAAAAGACGTTTTCCATGCTAAAGAAGAAATTTTGAAGGTTTTATTATTTTACTCGTGAATCTAAATCAGAAGACAGAAGTCATGGCTTTCATCGTAACAATATTTTTGTATGTCTAGGAACCAGATAACATCACAATTGCACGAAGATGGAATTTTTCCACATTTGACAGTGGAGAATGATGACAGTCATGCCGTCTATTAAAGTTCTCAACAAGCAGCATTTATTTACGATTTACTATGTACGAGGTATGAATGTGAAATATTCATACAGTGTATATGCAACATATTACAAATAAACAATATATACCGGTGTTTTATTTTGTTAGATGTTCGAGAAAAAACATTTCGCTTATTTTTAAATACAAAACTAATATTAATACTTTATTACAAATTGAGAGGGCTTGATGGACGTGGTCATTTTAGACTGTATTGATCTCCTTCAGAAGAAGAGCTCAATTTTATACAAATTTTAAACAGAACTATTTTTCACTTTTTAACCCTAAGCTTGTATTTGTTTTGAAGCATATATTGCATTGAACGTACCCCAATTATATGTCCAGATCCTGATGCCATTTCTGTTTAATAAGCATGTAGAAATTCTGCTATAGGAGATTCATTTCCCGACGCATTAGTTCATTCAAGTGTTCTCATCACTCTTTGAATATGTCGATAACATTTAATAAAAATAAATTGACATACTAATTGCTCATGTCTGTATTCTTTTTCTTGAACAAATAATTAGTTTACTGCTATATGCACAATTATAAATAATGAGACTGACACTATCAGAGAGAGGGATAGAGAGAGAAAAGAGACAGGCAGACAAAACAAACCTTATATTTAGAGAATGCTTGCTACCCAAAACAGCAGTAATCTCCAGTACTGTGTACCCTTTTAGAAATACTTATCTATCAATCCCTCCATCTTCAAATAAATGACTGCACATGCGCTTAACCCAATAAAGAGGTAAAGAAAGCAATTGGCAGTAAGAAGTTGGCAGTTGGCAGCTGACAGTTGATTGTTGTATATGAAATTCCATAGTTTCTTTTATAAAACACACGTCTCTTTAAAAAAAATTATGCACAGGTTTGAAAAATATTAACAAAAGATGTTTTTTATTTTCAAATTTTTTTTTATTATTTAAAAAAATAAAACTTCTTATTGAAAATACTGGACATGATTTTTTAAAGACATTAATATCGGACAAAATCATTAAGAGCTAATATCCCTCTTTGAACAACGGAATCATGTTTCAGAAATGATACTCTAACGATACTTAAAATAAAATTTTGGTGTAGCATTCCACCACAAACAGATTTCGGTAGTATGGCTCTTTTATAAAAATTATACTGTTTGTACAATTAAGCTTATTAATGATCCTAACCACTCTCAAATATTGTAAATTAGGTATTTTAAAACTCTTTGGTTTTAAGACTAAATAATTAAAAAAAGGCGAATTTTCATTTCTAAGTATATATAAATGCAATATATGAAAACTTGTATAGATATATATTTAAATCATGTAAAGTACACATGATAATTAAACTCTAACCTAAAATGAAAAATGAAATCGCTGTCAAACGCAGCAGCTGTAAAGTTTAATATTTCCAGATAACATAAAAATGACCCTCAATGAATAACCATTAGAGATGTCGAACAATCATAAATAGATCGCGTAATGGGATATATTCCTTATAAATATGGACGGCTAGCTAACACGTACAGTGCCTACCAAACATTCTTTTACACCAGGTGTATACAGGTATCAGTTTTTATGTTTCCTAGTAACAAACATTAAATTTCAAATTAAAATAGAATTTATTAACAAAAGTAATTAAAATTATGACATTACGGAAGAACTTTCGTGTTAAATGCTAATTTTGAAAATAAACATACCGTAAACCAAAATTTATTTGCATGCGAGAAACGTTTGCAAAGTTCGCGAGAACCTCATATAGTCGTAAATATTACGCGCTGCGAACTAGTTTCTTTATTTAAGCAGCAGTTTTGATAAAAATAAAAGTATGTCTCTTGCTTCATTCTTCCGTTTCGAAAGTAATGAGGAGCGGACTGATCATCGTTGGAGTTGTGTTGGCTGCCGTCGCCTTGAGCGAGGCAAGGAGCCCTCCAAGACCTCAAGCCTGCACAGCAGACTGGAATCCGGTGTGTGGAGTCGACAACAAAACCTACAGCAACGCATGTATGGCTAGAGCCAAGTATGTTGATAGTACTAAATCATATCAATATTTACTCACCTGAAAATGAAATATACTATGATGGTATCTAGATGTATTTTATATCTACATGTACATGTAAAACTTTGAATTTCCATAAAAAGTCATTAATAATATATTATCATACTAATATGATACGCCAAAGACATAACTTTGATATACATATATTAGATGATATTAAATACATATAAAATACTAAATATTCAAACTTTTGTGATCGGTTTTACCAGAAAAGTGAGTAAAGCTTAAGCATAATATAAATATGATTCAAATCGAGAAAAGAGACTATGAACTCATTAAAAGAACCCGGTATTTTACAATCTTGAATGTGTAAGTCTAAATATCATCTATGAATTTGGAGACATGAAGGTTACAAGCTTAATATAGATTCACTATTTCCTATTCTGTATTCTAGATTAAGAAAATAAAACGGTGGTATTATTTTTACTGTTCACTGTTTGGATTATTTACACGAAGTATAAACTTCTTTGAATTCTAACATGCAACTTATCTTGGATTACCATTATATTGAAGGTGCGAAATCAAAAGAATTACATAACTTAAAAACAATGAATTTAAACCAACATATATAATCTTTTAATCCTTCCAGAGGAGTTCAAATTGCTAAGAAGGGAGAATGCAAGGTTTGCGCATGCACAAAGAATATTGATCGTGTATGCGGAGAGAACAAAGTGACCTACGACAATAAATGCCTCGCCAAATGCGCGTGAGTACTTCAAACACGTTCAAGTCAAAATAAATAATGGGTAAACTAGTCCACATGCGCGAGGCATGAGCAATTCGGTTCAATAGGTTTATGCTATAATACACTAGAAAAACCGCTAAGCAATTTGCTAATTTTTTTTTCCAAATTCAATCAAAGACAATTTGCAAATATTGTTACTGGTGACGAAACATTGGTTCACTATTTCTAACCAGTATAAAGAAAACTTGGAATCAAAATATGGCTAACATAACACGGTGAAAGGCATGCAGTTGCCAAAAGAACCAAAAGCACAAAGAAGGTTCTTTATTGCATATTCTTCTCATGTGATGGTATAGCTGTATAAATTCCGGTGCCAAAGGACAAAAGTGTTACAGGTCGGTATTACCGAGTTGTTACACTAAAAAAGCTCAAGATATATTACCAGGATTTAGGCATGTTTGTCTACTTCATGGTAATGCTCCATCACATACATCTGAGCTTGTGAAGCAATTTTTGAAGTCGGAGAAGGTTACCGTCTTGCCACACTCACCATACTCTCCAGATAAAGCCCAAAACTTAAACAGCGTACCGTGACGCATTTCAGAAATGAATTCAGAGATTAAAATCATGTATTTCATACCGCTGAGAATACTTTGAAGGGATGTTATGTTCATTTTACTCTCTGAATCGAATGCTTTAGATATATCGAACAATAATCATAAAGTGGAAGTTCTAAATAATTATTTTACTTCGATCTCATGTGTTGATGATTATGGAGTCCAACTTCCAGACATGTATTCTGTATGTAATAGTGTTATAGACAATATTGTCATTAGAGAGCAAGATATCATTGATATCATTACAATTTTACCTTCAAACAAAGCCATTGGTCCGGATGACATAAGTCATAAAATGTTGAAAAGCACAATGTATACAATTGCTACTCCTTTATGTTTATTATTTAACAAATCATTGAATGATTGTATGTTCCCATACTCATGGAAAATTGCAAATGTTCTTCCCCTTTTTAAGAAAGACGACCCATCTGAATTGTCTAATTATAGACCTGTTTCACTTTTGAGTTGTGTCGGTAAGATAATGGAGCGCATAGTATTTAAATATATGTACAATTTTTTTCACGATAACAATCTTTTTTACAAATATCAGGCAGGTTTTTTACCGGGCCATTCGACAGTATACCAACTTATTGAAACTTACGACTGTATCTTAAAAGCCATTGATGAGGGTAAAGTTTCATGTGTAGTTTTTTGTGATCTGTCTAAAGCCTTCGACAGAGTATGGCACAAGGGCTTGTTATTTAAACTTCAAACTTATGGCATACATGGCAAACTGTTTAAATGGTTTAAGAGTTATTTAGTCGATAGAACACAGAGAGTATTGTACCGTGATTCATATTCAAAAGTTAATACTTTATATTCAGGGGTTCCGCAAGGGTCAGTACTAGGACCTCTTTTATTTTTAATATATGTGAATGATGTAGCTGATAATATGCTTACCTTTTGTAGACTTTTTGCTGACGATAATAGTTTACAAGATTCTTCAAATAATTCAAAAATCATTGAAAATAATTTAAATAAGGATCTCACAGAACTTGAGAAATGGTCTCAAAAATGGCTTCTTAAATTTAACCCATCAAAAACAAAAGCTGTGTATTTTAACGCAAAAAAGGCTACCGAATATCCTTCTTTGAGTTTTCAAAATTGCCCCGTTGAATTTATGTCAAGTCACAAGCACCTAGGAATAACATTTCTGAAAACTTAAAATGGACGACATACATCGATATTATAATAGCAAAAGCACACAAAAAGTTAAATCTAATGAAAAAACTCAAATATAAATTAAACCGCAAATCACTTTCTCTTATGTATATATCTTTTATCAGGCCACATTTAGAATATGCTTCAGAGATTTGGGGAGGGTGTTCTCTCGCGGACTCTGAAAAACTCGAACAAGTGCAATTATATGCTGCTAGAATAGTAACCGGTTTACCGATAT
Source organism: Magallana nippona (assembly GCA_033439105.1). NCBI lineage: Eukaryota > Metazoa > Mollusca > Bivalvia > Ostreida > Ostreidae > Magallana > Magallana nippona. The sequence goes on along the minus strand of CM065922.1, from coordinate 44,663,359 downwards.
TTGCCTCTAAAGACTCTCTTTATCTCGAAACAGGCTGGAGTACACTAAGTTCGAGACGTAAAATTGCTAGACTCAAAACAATGTTTAAGGTTGACAAAAATATCACACCCACTTATATTCAAAATTTATTCCCTGACAAACGTTGTAATATGTCAAACTATACTACGAGGGATTCTCAAGATTACTACTTACCCAAGTGTCGATTACAAATATACAAATCATCATTTGTTCCAACTGTTATACGCGAATGGAATTCACTACCTTTGAGTATTAGGGAGCTTGACTCACTCAAGACCTTTAGTAATGCTATCACCTGTGACGATATTTTAGACGCAAAATAACCTCCACCACCATATTTTTCTTTTGGAGACAGGTTTCTAAATATAATTCATACTAAATTACGCCACAATTGCATACTAAAGTGCGACTTATTTAAATACAATATTATTGAAAGTCCTTTATGTACATGTGGTAAGGTTGAAGACGCGTATCATTATTTTTTCTCATGTACTAAATATGCTGAAGCCAGAGACGAGTTATTTAATAATGTATTTAGCATTGGCGATTTAAATATTGTTAATACACATATTTTGCTTTGGGGAGATGACAAACTTAATAATACTGTCAATGATCACTTGTTCTCCTTAGTCCATATTTTTATTAAAAAATCAAAAAGATTTTGATTATGTGTTTACATTTGCATCAAAATGTGTTATCTGAAACTTTTTTGTAATTCATTTTGAATCTTTATATTTATATACACTTATATGACATTTTATTTGCATGTGAAAATTTTGTATGTAAATTATTGTACAGGGAGAGGGCTAAATAAGTTTTAGAACTTGTGCCCAATCCCATTGTAATTATATTACAATAAATAAGTTCAAACCAAACCAATAATCATTATATATCGAACAACCCTCGACTTTATACGTAAAGTTGTACAGAAAACGATAACTTATAAACCTACACAGTGATCTCAATTGATATACTTTTTTTATTACAGAGGAGTGAAGTTTTCTCCTGGGCCATGTTGTAAGTAATTAGTATATACACGTAAATAAAGCAACAAATATTTGCTACAACATCACTTATGATCAATTTGTCGTGCGTACGTATTCCAATATAATCCACTTGAACTCTTCTTCAAGTTTCTTGGCTAATACCAATGCAAATTTAACGAGAATGTTTAACTTTTCCATTTCTTTTTTAGAAAATCGAAACTGATTGAAGAACTGTTATATTGTAAAAATTTTGTCTTCATGTTCGATTAAAGTAAATGCAAAAAAAGTATCTTCTGTCATGTTTTTTTTTCTTCCACTTAGGGAAGAGTTTGTTGAATTTTAACTATATATACCTCAATGAGATGATTTTTCGGCAAAATATCAATCGTGATGAGAAAAGTTAACTTTTATATGAAGACGATGTCATGCAGACCCCCCCCCCCCCCCCCCCCCCCCCCCCCCCCCCCCCCCCCCCCTGTGATCCGCACATATTCAATTTATATGAAGACACGTTAGCATATTGTGTGTTTCATTATTTATACATACATGTACTATGCTCTCAAACGATCATTTTAATACATGACATATAATATGATATAGAGCATGCAGATAGAAAGCTAAGGGTTACATGCCAAATCAGAGAGTAAACTGTACATGAAGTTATTCCTGTTATTTCATTTCTTAAATATAAACCATCTAAAATACCAGCAAGATCAAATTCAAGATAAGATGCGACAAAGGAATAACCTATAAAATGCTTTCAAAAATATTCTAACGCAAGCGTAATGGATAATACCGTCTCATGACGTCAACAGAAATGGGGAGTTTGCACCGATGATTGTTATATAGAAAAATATCTTTAATCAACTTCTGCATTAAAAGTTGGAACTTTCCGCAATTACAGAAAAAAAATATATTACAAAATAGTATCAGAAATTCATTACTATCGGTGGGGTATCTTTTGTTTTATAACGTTATTTCTCAAATATTTTAATAACCCCTCGTAATGTACCTTTATCCTTTTAATATTTACAGTTGTTATTTCATTTGTCATATTTTGAATCTTATTCATGAAATAAACTCCTAGCTTAGTTTTATATTAGATATTTATTTACAATAGGCCTATATAATAAAATAAAAATGGCCCTATAACAAATTAAAACAATTAATCACATTCAATTAAAAAAAATGACTTCATTAAATATACCCAGACATATCATATCAATGTATCAATTACTCTTATGTGACTTGCTTAACATAATATACTGTATCACACTCAAGTCCAAAACTGTATTACACTTGAGTCCAAAAACTAGCGCAATTTTTTGTGCGGCTTATTACTATGGGAAGCACTGTAGCTCCCAGGTCGTCTATCCGATTTTTTTCTGACCGGGAGCTATAAACCTGCAGCTATGTAAGAACATGTATTTGAAAAAGGTCGATACTTACTAAGTCTAGTATCTCAAAGTGTCTGTAAGCATGTTTAGATACATAAAGAGATGTGCGTATGATGCACACCTACATGTATAAATAAACTCTACGCGTAAATGAAAAATGATTCTCATTGTCGAGCACAGCAGATGTTTAGCTTAATACAATGTAATAATATTTCCAGATGTCACAAAATGACCCTCAATTAATTAGCCATCGGAGATGTAGGAGAATGCATACACAAAATCACGTAATGAGATATACCGCCTATAAATATGGACGGTTAGTTAACAGGTAGCACACATTCGTTCAAAAGGTGTATACAGGTAAGAATTCTTATACAGTATTTCTTTATAACATTTTTTTTAAAATTACAGTTAAAATTCAATGCAAAATTAGAATGTATGAACAAAAGTAACTGGAATTTGAACAAGGCAGAACTTTTGCATGAAATGCTAACTTTGAATTGAAACATACTGTAAACCGACTCTTTTTCGTATGCAAATAATTCGCGAATTTCGAAATCATACATGTAGCTGCGAAAATGTTCTGGTATGAATCAGTCTTATTATTGCAACAGCAGTAATGACAACACTTTAGTTATTGTTCTTGCTCCATTCTTCCTTTTGAATAGATATGAAGAGCGGACTGATTCTCGTTGGAGTTGTGTTGGCCGCGGTCGCCCTTGGTGACGCTAGGAGCCCCCCAAGACCTCAAGCCTGCACAGCAGACTGGAGGCCGGTGTGTGGAGTCGACAACAAAACCTACGCCAACGCATGTATGGCTAGAGCCAAGTATGTTGATAGTACTAAATCATATTTATGAATAATAAAGGTATTATAAGCAGTCTTATAAGATTCAAAATTGGAAAATAGAGTACATCTTTTGAGGGTTTTTCTCAGGCCATATTACCGAATCTTGATATGTATCATATGATACTTTGAAAATTCTAGCCTTTGTTGTCAAACTTTTGTATATATTAATTTCTTTTAGATGAAGAGATACTAGTATAGGGAAATATTCAAACTTAAAAATCTTAAATATTTGGATGTTTTTCTTCACGAATAAGTAGTCTGTGACCAAATATACCATATTTAATATTTTAATGGCATATTTAACGGGTAATTTGTTGACCATCCAACCTCCTAACAAGGTTTAAACAAGAGAACTTAAATACAGTGCAGTACAAAATTCAACTTAAAGTTATATGTCAATGTCAAAGAATGTGAAATTAAAGCCATCACAAAATTACTTTAAGAAGAAATTGTAAAAATATGACATCATAGATTTAAACAAATTAACTTAATCTTTTCTCTCATCTAGAGGGGTTCCAATCGCTAAAACAGAAGAGTGCAAAGTGTGCCCTTGTCCGAAGATTATGAGACCTGTATGCGGAGTGAACAAAGTGACCTACGACAATAAATGCCTCGCCGAATGCGCGTGAGTACTTCGAACACGTGCATGTCAAAGTTCATTCTATTATATATTTACTACAAAAACTGATATCTCATAACACTACACAGTGCTATCACTTGCTATGATCTATTTCAGAGGGGTAATGTTCTTCCCAGGACCATGTAGTAAGTACATAAACATGAATAAAGAAATATGTAATTTCAAAAGCATCAAATATAAAAAAAAATAATACAGAGCGTTTGCAATCTAAATTCGTTTGAGCAATTCTACAAGTTCCCTAAATTTTAATTATCATTGAGACTTAGCGAGAATGAAAAATTTCTTGGATTTTTTTTTTCAGAAAGAAGAATTTAATTGATGACAGCCTTCTGATTTGCGCTTTTAAATACCTGGAAATATATTTCAATAAAGTAAATCCAAAGACCTTTTTTTGTCAGAATATGTTTGTTCACAAGGCTAGAAAGTCATGGTCGTGGACATGCATTGTGATGTATTTTTCGAATGTCATATTACCAATATGACATTAACCTCTGAATAAAGAAATGTTACGCTAATGCTAATGGTAACATGATTGTACAACCAGGTTGTAAGGTGTGATGGAAAGTAGCAATGGTTTCTTGTATTGAATGCTGCAAATGCAAAGTCTCTCTCTCTCTCTCTCTCTCTCTCTCTCTCTCTCTCTCTCTCTTTTCAATTACATGTGTCCATATAAACTGCTTAAAAGTAGATTACTATCGTTATTGTCTTTCATTACGTTACACAGAAGAGAGTCGATTTTCAATAGATGGAAGGTTACAACATATGCAACTATGTCAAAGTTTGAGTGACAAAGAGTCATTCTTGGCGAATATGGACAAATTACACCTTCAAACATTATGTACAACATATGTGACAGCAGATGCCGTCACTAAATGATTTTTTCTGATTTAGAAAACCCTGTAACTACAGATGACAATGACATGAAAGAGACATAAGCATGCCCTTATTCAACATTTCACCGGCGAAATCCAATAGATTTGTGTCCAACGACCATCGGAGATGGTTCCACCACCTGTTACTTCAAACAGAGAAATAACACTGTATCCAGGAGTCCATTCATGATTATGTAATGATTTAAGTATAGCCAGCAAATTGTTTTGTAAATCAATTCAATAATAAATCCTCCCACAATGCAACTCATACAAAACGCATATAAAAAAAGCATTCTACATGGAAATATCCTCTCTGATCCGTCACTAGAAAGTAACAGTGTAAAAGCAGAAAAAGGTAAACTAACCATGATGGACCTATGCTGACTTTATTTCCGGACATCAAATATGATGTGAAATACAGAGGCATTTGGTTTTTAGTTGCATTTATACCGTTTGTTTCAAGCAATGGACTGTTACCGAGCCCTATGTTTGATGTTGACTGTGACCCTCACTGTAGCAGCAATGGATGATCCTTGTTCTTCGGAAGACCGACCAGTTTGTGGGCAGGACGATCAAACCTACACAAACAAATGTGAAGCAGAAATGGCGTATGTAACCAGCAAAAGTTTGAATTTTTAAACAATGCAATGAATCATGTATTTTAATATGTTGTTTCATACGGATGCGACGGTTGCGGACTTTAAAGTAAAATTATACATAGTGTGTAGAAGCATTGCACAAAATGGCATGACATTTGGCTGTATAATTATATGACTACAATTTATTTTATTGGTTAAGCCTATATTTATATTTCATCTCCTGATGTGAGGTTGTCGTGCCTATTCGACGATGTTATCGCCTATAACATGCAGCAAAATTTTGATTTTAACTATTTTAATCTTTCCTTTTCTCGGAAACACTTTATTGTTACAACGACAGTAGGAAAGAAACCAATGGTTCATTGATACAATTTAAAAAAATATATATAAATATAATATAACACTTTTTTTCTGAGTCATAAGATAATGACATGTAAAGGATTTCTGGTTGCTATAAAATATGATCAAATAATTGAGAGATCAATTCACACCTTTTTTTTTTTGGAGGGGGGGGGGGGGGGTCAATCTAAACGTCAGTGGGAAAAACTCATTCCGCTTCCGCTTTTTAATACTCCCAAATCTTTGGGCGTCCTGTGATAAACTATCTTTGGACTGAATATTAATTTATTTCTTCAATGTATTGGGAACTCCATTCTTTTGCATTCAATCTACAAGATGGAAACAATTTTTAGTGTCAAATGACAAAGTTACAAATACTACAAACTTCTATCAAAATTACAAAGACTACTGTAAGAAATCCATGGTTTTCTCTAAAAGATTAAGGCCAAGAGAAATAACTTTAGTAAAGTATAGATTCAATTCTATCATACTTATTGGATTGGATTACGGCGCATCAGAAATATTTTTAAAGCAATACAAACCAATTTAAATTTTCAATACAACATCAATTAAGCAGCGACATTCAAACTCCTTTAGATACTAATAATACGTTGGGCCAAGCGCAGATTTTTGGTTCAAACAGAGCTGTAGAGAGCACGGTTTGAATTGTTGTAAAAGAGAACAAACCTTTCTGAAGACCAAATCCACGTCGTACCCAAAACAAATGTTGAACCAAAATATTCTCTTTTTCTCCAGCGGGGTGGACATCAAACATGAGGGAGACTGTGTCCGCCCCTGTAAATGTCCCAAGATCCTGAGGCCTGTGTGTGGAGAGAATGGGGTCACCTATAGCAACAAATGTCTGGCGGAGTGCAGGTCGTGCTAATCACTTAAGGGTGCTGGATGGTCATGGCCGTTTTTAAACTCAATTATTATTTTTTTTTAGAAGAAGAGCTTTGAATAATGATATAGGAAAATATTTAGATTTTAAAGCGAAATTATAAGGATGTTTTCTTTACTAGTAATAAGTGTATGGGTAAATTTTATGATAGATTTGATGGGTAATTTGTTGACCACCCAGCCTCCTTGAAACATTTACTAATTAACAATAGTTTAATTGTCAATGAGTCCATCACTAATTAACTCATTAACGATTAAAAATTGTTAATTAGTAGACGACAAAAATATGTATATTATAAAACTGAAATCCATTTCAAATGGGTTTGAAAGGTTTTTACTTTGTTTATATCCAGGAATTAGTTTGGATATGAGACTATATTGTGTTCAGGCGAAAACAAAAGCAAACTAAATCAATTTATACCGCAAATAAGCTAAAATAAACGTACACAATACATTATCTAAAATGTTTGCATGTTTTTCTGTTGTAGGGGAATATTGAATTATTCACAGGGACGTTGCTCTCAACATTAGAAAAAAAATCTTTCACTTGTTGTTATATCATTAAATAAAAGACATTCGAAACCTAGATAGTTGAATTTTGTACTTCAGCAGTAATTAAATAAAAGAAAAGGATGCTGAATCAAAGTAAGAATATTTTGTCACACCGGACTGTTTTATACATGTACGTTCATAAAAAGAAAAAAAAAGGAAAGATTAAGATTTATTTATTTAGACTACATTTTCATTACTTATAATAATTATATGTGCAGTGAATACACGTTTTTAAGTTATGTGAAAACCTTCATCTTTTCAGGGTTATCTTTCTTGGTTAAGTTCTAAAAAGGCAGCAACTATAACGTGATTTAGATTTACCTACATATAGTTGTTTAGATGCTTAAAAGGTCCGTAGCAAATACGTGTTATAGAGAATCAAATGTAGGAATAACATATTAAGATCTATGTGGTCAATATATGCATGTATAATTCTGGACAAAATCAACGTACTACAAACAATGGACATAAATTACTAGTAAATGAAAGAATGACATCGCGTATCTTAAAAGTCTTAGCTTAGTTGTAAAATTGGGTTTTTTTTCCTCTCACTTGGTAGCTTTGGTAGTAGACTCCTAGGTACCGACCTTATAGCATACTTGTTATCCGAATTTGCAATTTATCTGAATTTTTATAAATAAGAAAGGGGAGACTCCCTCTCCATGGAGAAAAATCCTATATCTGCGCTTGCTTTAATATCAATCAAGAGAAAACTCTCTTACAAACATTATGCGTTGAAAGGACGTATCCACAAATACCTGTGTAAAATAAACGTTTTACACGTTACATTCACTTTTCGGTTGCATGCATATAGTAAACAGGTACAGTATCAGCCGTGGTCTAGATGGGTGGCAGTGGTCTAAGTCGCAGTTACAGGTACTTGCTAGTCCTTGCTAGTTAGTAGAACAATCCACACTGCACGCCATGTTGTACGTGTATTTTCAGGGAACTTAAATGATTGAAATTGATTTTCGAATATGGAAGCACGGCATTTTTCTTATGATTTGATTGTATATTCTAAACTGCATAAAATAAATTATCAAAATGCATATGCATAAAATATATATATTTTTTAAATTCGAAGAGACCCCCAAACAATCCCTCCGTCAGGTTATTAGGGTTTCTCTCTCCGTTAAAGTAAGACAGACACCACTTCTTTCCAACACTGAGTTCTAGGTGCAGCACTTCTCATACAGTATAAACAATGCACATGTATTACGTTATAGTATTAAATTCAGAGTCGCTGATTGATTTTGTAATATTCAAATTGGGGGGAAAAAGGGGGTGGGAAGTTCAAAATAGACATTGCAAGGAGAAGTTTTAAAAATGGTCCTTTCAATACCTTTGTTTGTCTCTCTTGATTTAGGCAAGCATGATCAATCAGTTTCTCTAGTGTCTTATCTCTTATTTTTTTATAGCGTTTTCTAGTCAAATTTCAGCTCAAATTGAGACCATGCTTCTTTCATGTCACAACCACGATTCCACGAACTTACAATTCAACTTCGAGCGCTGCCGATGTACGTCTTCTGTAAAGGGGTCAACTGTGATAATTTATTAATCCTTACCATTTCATGGAAAAAGTGCAGTAGTATGCTCAGTATTCCGTATGTTTTCGTCTGTACAATCAAATACAGGGATTGTTTAAAAAGCGAAACTGGGTTTTAGTAAAAAGAAATCTCTATATTGTATTCGAAAAGCAATTTCAGGATATCTCGCAGATCAAAGGAGTCATATCTCTCATTGGATGAACCAAAAAATCACAAGAAAATCTCAAAAGTTTTAATAATTTTATTCAAAATAGTTTAAAATAAAAATACAGTGTATATTATGACAGATTGATAGAATTTGTGGAAGACGAATTAATAAATACTATTTCGGTATCACCACGGCCGGTCCTATCACGTGATTTGATTGGAGAATCCTCATCTCCGCTGGGACATCATTTATAGAAATAATTTAGCCCTTATAAACAAGATGATACAAAGTACATATTAATTTAGTGAGACAAAAAAATCATGGAATGTGAACAATTAAATGTACATGAAAATGACAAAATCATAGGGAGGAAATAATCAAATTAATGAAGAAACCTAATACCTAGAAATGAAAAACAATAGTTCTATTAATCTAAAAAAAGGCAAAAGTGTATCATTTTTTTTTTAAATTGAAAAGGGGTGATTTAATCATAATTGAAAAAGAAGAAAAACTTTCACCAAAAACAAATAAGACAAAACAATAAGCTGCTATGCAGAAACAACCATTAAGTGGGCAATGAGCTAAAAGGAACAACAATATTAACAATTATACACAGATTCAAAAATATATCGATAAAATATACCAGGAACACATTATATAGCATATACATACACCCATTAAGGCTTTAGTTCTATATTTTTACAGGTAAAAAGTCTTAGCCATATAAAAATAGCACTTTAAAACTTTGCATTTACAGGTTGCAAAGATAAATATAAGAATTGTGACATCGCATTTAGAAGTGATGCATAAGAAATTGCGATATAAACTAACAGTTTAAAGGAAATCAATTTTCAACAGTTTCGTTCATGGTAATGTAACATGACAAAATAAAGTTGATTCAGTAGTTTCCTAAATCATCTGAGACGCTGTTCTACACTGAACTATAATAATAAGACTGATTGCAACACGACACTATGAATGGATTCATATCGCCTAGGGCGCCAGACGTTGAGATTTTATACACAACAAACATATAACTCATAGTGTAAAATATATATTTAACTAAAAAAATTATCTATGATTCAGGGTTTTTTTTTTTCAAATTTCCCGCCGGAGCAGGGCCCTTGTGTTGATTATAAGCGTCTTTCTAACTGGTTAATCTAGGTCATGTGAATGTCCATTCCTCTCGACAAAGACCCTCTTTGCATGCTTGACATAGCTCGGAGTTGTGTTGGTTCCTCGGCTTGCCAGCCCGGCGATCAATACGAAGGGGAGGACGGACGAAGCCGTAGTAAATTTGTCCTACTCTGTTGTAAACGTTTCCAAGGACCTGTAAAAAATATCAATAGGATGTATTACTGCCAAAGCCTCTTTACTCTACCCCACCCAACGCAATGCGGTTTCAATTTGTTTTGGCAAGCGGATGTGTTCATTATTTGTATCAAAAATAGGGGAATCACCTATCATTTTGGATTGCTAGACAAGAAATACTTTTATTTTATCAAAATTCATTTAGAATTTGAAAATTTTTATGTTATTTATGAACTATTATGAATTCTCTGTTTATGTTCGAAATCTAGGAGCCGGACATGAATCTAAAACAAAACAAAGACGCAATAACAAGATGTTGGCATGTGTGATAAACAACGACTCCTGATCATTTGCATTATTTCTCCGTTATTAAAATCATTAAGACAAGAGAAAAATCATTTAAAATACATTGATCTTTGAGCCTAGATTCTTTGCATATTCAAATACCAACCTTGATGACCTCTTCAGGGTACCACATGGCATGCTCGTATTTGCCGTTTTTACATCTTTGGCATTGCTGTCCGTACAGTTTAAACATGACGTAGCCCATATTGGTGGCATAGTTCAGCTGGAACCAGAAGATGACCCTACCCTTCATCGACGTCCATCCGTGGCCACACTCCTGTAATAAAAAACGGCCGTCCAATCATCTCACTTATTGACAGACATGATTGGCACAGAAAGGTATATACATGTACAACTGAAGAGAGACAGTCGTCGACGATAGGCATTCTAGATGTTCTAGATCTTGGCCAGTCCTAACTGAATATATGTTAATTTTCAGAAAATAATTGTGTTTTTATTTATCTAATAGGGACTGAATTAACAGTCTGTTCCAAATAAGGCATCGATTTTGAATTGTGCAACTGTAATTAGATTTTTTTTTAGAAGTTTTTTTTTTTAGATTTTTTAGAAGTGACGTTTGGATCATATGCTTCCAGTTCTTCAATAACAAAACGGGAGAGTGTTTAAAAGCTTATCCGATTTTTATGTACATAATGTGCTGGGCTCACAGTGGTTAAGTATTTATGAGTATGTTTAATGTCTTAAGAAGATAGCAAAAATAAATATTTTGTGTCTATTTGTTTAATCGAGCTATTGGTGAGGCCTCAAGTACTGGATCCGTTGGTGACATTCGCAAGAGAATTTAAAAACTAATTCCGTAATGTTTAATTAAGATGAACAATATACGTGAAGCATTCACTTGTACCAAGAAAATTAATCAAATTCATTTCCTAAAAACTCTGTTTTATAATATGAAAAGATTTTCCAGACTTGTGGACCATATTCATGAATATACATGACAACGTGTGAGGAAAAATGATGTAAATTCGTCACCTGAAGTGTCAGAAATGGGCATAAATTTCTCATGGCAGCCGCTTTTATTTTAGTATAATGCTGACCACAAACGCAATCCGGTCCGTCACCCCCCGGTAAAAGCGGGGGCCCCCCTCCTCACCACAGACCATAAACTTAACCCTGATCATCGTTGCAGACGACCATCAAGGTCACCTTGTTCGATGATGGACACCTTTGAATTCTACTACATGTAAGCGTTTGGGTGACCTGCTTTCATCTACATCCTTTAGAGCAACAATGTAATTCCTCCAAGGAATATATTTCGCTCGCCAGGCATTCCCTGGAAACAATGGTATTTGGAGATGGTGTTTGTGTACATTATATAGGCGCTTGCAGGGAAATCAGCTGGTCTTATCATTAACCATATGTAAAGATACCCCTACATTGGCTTTAAACCCCCAATTTAAACTTTTTCCTCCTATATATCATAAGGAGTTGTTTATTGTTTTGATATCAAATTAAATTAAAGGTTAACCAGAGAGGAATAGCTTCATAAACAGTGTGTGCTATTTAATGCCCACTGAAAGGGATAAATAATAAGAGATTGATTAATGGATGCAAATGAAATCATAAGCAGCAACATTACGGTTGGTTTTAATGCAACCGCACGCTACCTCCAAAAACAATGAATATTTACACCGCCAGTAGACTTCACGTAACGAGTGATTAAAAGGCCACGGAATCCGATTAATATCTTCTCTATCTAGAACATACTGGGTCCGAAAGTTTCATTCACTGATGTCCTAACTTTTAACAAAAAGCTGTGGTAACAACCATTTTCGCACCAGTGATTTACACACGTCAAACGTTCTCATGTTCTTGTGTTCAAAAGATAACTCGAGTGAGGGACAGGCATCTTATACACATCGGCATTCGTTACATGAATAGCAATGGAATCTAGAAATATTACCCCGACAGATAATCTTTATGTTTTTTTTTCTCTCCGCTGTTTGAATAAGATTTTACCATGTGGATAAAACGTGATGAAATTGTAGCATTTTCATGCTGCGTTATCAAAAATCTGTAAACCACTTTCAAAATCTGATTTTAACTGTCTCGCGTTGTGGTTTATTATTTAGGGACAAACATGTATCTTGTATATGTTCATAATTAAATGATCATTAGGGTCATCATCAGCAAGTTACTTAGGTAAAGCAACAACCTTTTGAAGTTCGGTTTATCAGTTAGGTCGGCGTTTATGCAATTACGGCCTTCTGTCTTGGAGAAAATGATATGTTGATTTGACCCTTGCGTACCTGACATGAGAATCGGACTTTGGCGCTGTCTTTGAATGTTCTCCATCTATCGTTTGGTGGACAGAAAGTAGGCACGAGCTGCCACGCGTGGGGATAATACTGACTGAACAGTCTGTCGAATTCGCCGTGCCATACCAATTCCATTCTGCAAAAGAAAACAAAAATAAAAGTATTCTTAAATATTGTTATTACAAAATTTACTGACGTTTTACATTTGCATGCGTTATATCACTATAAAATCTTTATTCAACTTCAAAGATATGAGTGTAAAAATCTATAGAACTATAAATTTTGCGAAAAGAATAAAGAAAATTATTAAAATTTCTTTGGAGGTCTACAGGACTGGGATTTTTATCTACCATCTTCTATTATATGTATATGCCCTCATTGCTTTTATTTGACATGCGCTCAAGCAAAGCCTCTGCGCTTTATTTCGTTACTGTATGGCCGGGTATGATTCGAGTTTCTTCAGGTATTTCTCGCGATTACTCCTGATTTATTGCAGGATAACGATGGTAACAGAAGGGCGGTGAATTAAACACAGATAAATTTACCTGTCGTCGGAAAAACAAGTTTTATAGTTTAAAGGGCCGACGATTTACAGTCTTAAAGCCGTGCATTTTACCTCAATTGTAAATATATTTATATATATAGCGTATATATGTTAAGTTGTTCGAGCTCAGGTGTCTGCATTTGAGTGGATTCTTGCTGTTTCGAACTCAAAAGAAAAATTAACCCCTGAGACAAGGTTCGCTTTATTTAATGGAAAGTACGCATGGATGAGCTAAAATATAGCGATGTTGAACTAATAGTAATCCTTTAGGTCAAATTGACTTCAACGGTTTCAATAACAAATATAACATTCGTGGTACTAAATTCAAGTTGTATAAAAGGTGATGAAATGTCAATAATTGCTATTCATTTTGTTTCAAATCCCCCATTTTTTTTTTAATTCAGTACTCAAATAATGTTGGTATTTTAATTACATTTTCTATATTTAAAGCGGTTCAAGCGGAAAGGACATGTTTGACCCCGATGACCCCATGTGATAAGATCATGCACTGACGGATCCAACTCCACAAGAAACACGGCTTCGTCATCCCCAACACACCAAAACAAGAACAAGGCTTGCTTAATGCACATTTACAAACGAAAATGCGAGGCGTTTGATGCTCATATCAAACGAAACATACAGGAATAAAAACGAACAAGATCGGCAAATTGGAAAGTAGGCATCTCTCCATGTTAAGGAGATAAATCACGCGAAAATGACTTATTTGCATATGCGTTTGACAGATGTGTGTCTTGTGCATATACTCCTTTCCATCTTTTTATCATATTTTATCATCAGGGGTTACCAAGACATGTGAATAAGCGCATTGTCTGTAGAGACCTCTTAATTTAATATGTTTCGAAGACATGTTGTAAAATTGTTCTAATGGATGACAGAAAAAAACCCTGATCTTGATCATGCTAAATTAACTCCACAACAAAATTTAGAACAGTGTAACTACATTGTTGGGTCTTTCTACCTGTATAGTTGACCACCATTAGTCCCTTAATTCTCATCAACCGTATCATTTTTAGTACTTTGTATATATCTTGTCATTACCCCGCACTCTACCCCTTTTATTCGTTGACCATGCCGAACACCCCTCTCCGTTTTAATTGATAGAATTTACTGTCGAGACGACATTTGAACTGCCGAGAAATGTCTTTTTTAATGGGCAATGTTTGCCATTCTGTATTCAAGTTGAACTAATACCCTGGGGATACACATCGTTTAAGATGGTTCTGCAATCTGATCTTGGATGTTGTCCACGATGGAATTTTTGTTTGACTTTGACTAAGACTTTCAATTAGAAAGGGTCAAAACATGTCAAGGTCTCTTAACGAAAATAGATACCAATTTTGTAGATACTTAATAGATAGCCAGCTTTCCTTTAATTTTGAATGAATCGTAAATAGACTTTTCAAAATAGGGGTGAGGCGATAAAGATGCATGGTTAAGCTACATATAAGTTCTATATATATTAAAATGCATCTACAATGCATTTGATTTATTATTTCTTATTTCCCTTCATTTAATGTTAACACCATTCCATCATATTCCATCTATGATGATGGTACAATGTTCTTAAGTTTTTATTATTATTTTTTTTAAATTAGCAGCTTTACTCTAATTTCATTATGAAATTAATAAAACAGTCTGCTCTAGTTTTTATAACTATGACGATGTCTTTTTGAGCTTTATTGTTACACAAGAAATAAAATAACCATAAATTTGCCAAAAAATGTTGGCACCGCAAAGGGAATGTGTTAAAATATTAAGATATGAACGTAATCTATTTAGGCAGTATGTAAAAGTTGACATTTCTAAGCCGGAAATTTCTTACCTTGTCGTAGAAAACAAGGTATATTGTACATTTATTGTTTTGATTTATTACAATATAGAGAACGGGCGTAATCGACAAGGTTCATTGGTAAAAGAGCTACAGAGAATCGGTCACAGAGTGTCGTTGAAAAGAGAGTTTGACTGTAAAAGTGAGGGAGGTCTAAGACTTTTAATTATTAATGAGATACCATCGTTCATTTTAACGAACGTCTTGGCTTGAATATAATTAATATCTTTATGCTAATTAATATATGTCGTTTGGTAAATTAATACGGTGTCGCTTGCATAAGTTGACGACTTCGTATATGCCCCCTTAAAATAGAACGAAATATAAAAAAATCGTACACCATTTCCTGGATAGGTGCAAGATTTTTTAATAATTTGATAATATTTTGCAAGTTTATCCCCATATTCAGGCTTGTACGAATAAATTCTTGACGGAACATCCTGTTCATCAATATGAGTTCATGTCTGACCTACATGTATACCAGGATGACACTTTGTGACGAGACTCATACATAATATGTTTATAGCCTTTAGTCAATAGCTAGTGCAATTGCTCTAAAGATGGTCCCTTTTTAACACTAAAAGTTGCATTTTTGCTTTAAACCTACTAAAAGCATCCTTTGACGATCGACGCATGATATCGGACACCGGGGTAGGCCTTGAACACTGCGAGAATTCAGTGAAATATATCCTGTACAGGGCTACAGCTGGGCAATAATTTACCCACCCCAACTTTCTATTCTCACTCAGAAACACAGAGACTACCCACTGTAAGATAAAACAGTTCAAACGACGGCCTGTAACATCTTATCACATCAAATGCACGGCATTGAAAATAAAAGAGATATGTGTGTTATTGTTTCTCTCTCTCTCTCTCTCTCTCTCTCTCTCTCTCTCTCTCTCTCGTAGGTTCAGCAAAGGAGCACGTGGATAAGATTACAAGCTTTTATACGGACACTTCAACTTGTTTGCTTTAAACATTTCAATATGATTTATTACGTCTGGTTTATGCCAGGCCAGATTCGGTGCAATTAAGGTACAAATTATTTAAGACGGCTTTGATGGGCAATATCATATATATGTAACTGTAACGTGTCTTTTGAATTGTTTGGGGTCAACATGGCCTGATTTGGTTCGGGTGGTTTGAATACTATTTCAACCCGTATATTCAAAGATAAGATAAAATAACTGTTTGTTTAGACCCTTCTTCAGAGATAGTTTAACCCGATGGTACCCCCTCCCAGTTATCTGTCTGATCGTCACTGTCATCTGCTTGTTACACATGTCTCAGCATCTAAGGACAACGTTGTAAATAGCATTTTAAAACGATTTCAAGAGCAATTCAAAACTTTTTTCCCGTTCCCAATACTAGTATTTCTAAATGCTTGTGATAGAAAAGAATTCATGTGTTTTAGTAATGGTTCATTGTACCCAACCCCCTTCTGTTAATTTGTGTCAGAATTTTATTGTATCTATGTATAATGAACAAACAAAATCCCCAAGCTCTTCCCAACCCAAGAAGCCCTAAATCTTTAAACGACGTTGCCTAATTCTACAATATTGTTGACACTTTGGTTAAAACTGTGTACCGGGTAAATTTCTCATTCACTTTTATGTCTACAAAACTCGGATTAGTTATCTTTCACAAGGGATGACACTTTATCAATTGATCCAGCAATTTTCCGTTTCCAATATAAAAGACATAGATAATCACATCAATTGTCTGATGATTGAATGATCTAAAAAGACCTCTTCGGGAGACAGTTTATTGTCTTCGAGTAAATATTGCCACATATCTGATTACATGTGATGACATCTCGTTCTATCATCGTAATCTGGGGGTTGTTGGTTCACGATGAACATTGCGCTCGTCGTGCCGTACCCGTGGAACTATGTATAAGAAAAGGTGCAAAGGGTTTGACGCACCACTAGATGATCAAATTGCGTGTAAAACATATATAATTTTTAGGTGAAATGTAATTTTTCTATAACATGTGTCTTTGGGCCGAAAAATGCTGACGAACAATATGGCAGCACACAATGTAAAGAAAGCTTAAGATCAGTGAACCCTCATTAGTGACAAAATGATGTCAACCAACTCTGCAAAAAATACGAGCAAATTATAAAATGACAATTTAATGATTCTCACCTCTGTGAAAGAAGCAGTCCTAAATCCTTGTCTCCATAGTTAATTAGGTGCATAATAGACCCTGGGGCCATCGTTGTCCCCTGGGGAACGGTGTTTAGGGTCAGCGCAGTATTTCCACTCCCGGGTGTGAAGGCCAGGGAGGTAGTGCAGGGATTGAGGGTCATTGGCGCAATGGTACTGACGGGACTGACCCCCGGGCTCACAACGGGACTAACCCCCGTGCTGCCCAGCCCCGGGTTGACTGAGGTCTGTGTGAGATACAGCATGGTGGTGGGTGAGATCAAGGAATCCAGTGGGAAAGTTTACAAGGGGGTCCTGAGTTTGAAGAACACCGAAATCCCTCTCATTCAATCTCTGTCCTCTACAGAATCACTGTTTCCGTCTCTTGCGGTCCGACGGTTTGGAAAAGAGAGAGATAGAATCGTGTATTGATAGCCGCTGGACACAGCGAGTGACCAGATAATGTTATATAGAGCTTCCTATATCCCCCAGGCGTCAGCCAGCAAGTGGCTCCTTTAACGAGCTCGGGTAATTTCTGTTCCTTCGGTAATCTTCCGATGCATTGATCAACACATTAATTTTTCTCTTTGCTGAAGAAATAAAAAAAGATATGGAAAGATAAAATATAGAAGTCCGTATATACAGTGGTTTAGCGACTGTCAAGTGTATTATGTGCAGCCCTGTCACGTTACCTTCCCCACACAACGATTTCTGATGCCGGTGTTTCAAGTGTTCTCTTGTTTATATAGGGTCCCCCTGTCAAGGTGCGATTCAGGTAAGTTCAAACTGTTGTCAGTGGCGCGTGAGACGTCCTCTCTGTTATTTTCAGAACTCATATTACACTTAAATTTATACATAAAAATGATTCGTTTCAATTTTTGAACTTTTTTGCTAGGAACGTCGGTGCAGTGTCAACTTAATGCATTATCAAGTCAAACCACTTACAGTGTAATATCTTCTATATATAACGTCGTCGTCTAAAACAATTTTAAGTTAGATTTCTAATCCTAATCAAAAAGATGTGTCAAATAGATTAATGTAATGACTTGCACTGCATTCTTTTTGAAAAAGAAACATTGATGAAGAAATACTAACAAACCCGGAAGTGTCAGAAACCTTTTGACAAATTGTGTAGAGCTGACAGTATGTAAGACATCGGCCTCAGGATATTAAAACATACGTTCTATTAGAAAAAAATCTTAATATTTTTAAACGTAATTATATTTAATTCAAGGCGATTTTTTTTTATAAAATATATCGACAGTTAAAATAATTTAATATTCATAATTCATCAGCATCATATATATATTCTCCAAATTAATTAACTTATTTAAAGTTTATAATAATTGCATATTCTACATACATGCACATGTACATGTAGGGGTTTGACGAGCAAAACTTAAAGTTGCATAATAGAATGTGATGTAGAGAAATATCAAATTTACTTATAACAGATTATAACAGATCAAAGAGAGGCCTTGACATTAAATCATGACCCAGACTTATATTCATTAAGTATTTTTGTGACAGCGAAGAACGGAACAAAGTTATAACAGCTATCACCACTGCTGTCGGCAGGTGTTGCTAAGCATGACATATGTTGATATATCAATGATAGGTCTGGCTGGAAGGTCAAAGGTCCCCGACCTGGCCATTTTCTCGTCCAATTCACAAAAGAGTTAGGGTCTATTTATAGCGAAAGATGATGAGGCCAGAGATTTCTTTATGACAGGTCTCGCGGAAGAAAACGTGTCTGGTGTCTATAGTGACCGCAACGGGGTTTAAATTTGTCCCCCACCCCCTCCAGCGTTTTTACGTCTGCTACATGATCAAGAAATGAAAAATGATTTACACGTGTAATATGAGAGAGAGAGAGAGAGAGAGAGAGAGAGAGAGAGAGAGAGAGAGAGAGAGAGAGAGAGATATTCACACAATTCGGGCTCTAAAGTTTTCGGAATAAATAGGGGCAAAGTGAACGGAAATTACTATCAGAAATGTAAGAATATAGGCGACATCGATAGATTAATTATTCATGTAATTAAGAAAAACTTATACTCTGTGCATGGGTCTTTGAGGTTCAAGTTCATATGTTACTGTCAAATTACAGAAAATTGCATAATCAGGGCTCAGTTTTTTTTAGTAGAGGTGTCATGCCTGCGTTATGACAAACACTTAGCAAAACAGTTGCAGGTCATGAAACTCATAACAATTGTTGTCCCTGGCGATAATTAGAGCTTCAGACAATATGATTTTGTTTTATTCGAAACCAAAGAAAACCCATTCGAATACTAGTATTACTGCAGTTGTGTTGTCAAATGTGTTTATACTAGAGAGTTGCATGAACGCTCGAATTCTTCTTAAGATCAAAATAAGGAATACACCTTAATTAATATTATGTTAGTTCAGAAATATATTATTATTTACAAACATATACTACACGTTTCAAAATATTGATATTTTTTCGGGGATGTTAATGACAAATAAGCAGAGCAAATGATTCTCATTTGATTACATCATTTTTGAACCACAAACCGAAAAATGTGATATTTGATATCTTTTCCCGTCCCAGTTATTTAGAAGTAGTAGTAGTTATGTATTAGTTCAAAGGAAAAATTTTGATGAAACTGTGTGAACACCTCTTTTAATTCTTTTTTTTTTCTCAGAATGTAAATACGCAAAAGCTCTAGGTGGCAAGAGAACTCGTTGCACCAAAAGAGAACAAAACAGTTGGACACCTGGTGCAAGTCTTATGTTTATAGCTTTGTCAAAATAGGTTTTTCAAACTGAATCGTATCAGTACATATATGTTCATCTATCAAAGAAACGCTATTGTTGATCGAAGGGGGATCCGCCTTATATGTTGCACGGTGCTAAACCCGATAATCTCACTGGATTCCAACATGGCATGTATGTTGCGCATTCTTGCTCCCCGGGACTTTATTCCACTCTTCACAGTTTCCATGTCCTTACACGGGTTTTCAGTAAAAGTGAAACTAGCTTGATCACTAGTGTGATGGCCCCCTCCTGTCGCTAGGGCTTAGTCAGAGGAGGTTCGGCCTGCGCAATCGTGTTCCTACGAGTTTGATGGATGCGTTATTTACATAAATCTTAATTACACAATATCTGTTCAAAGAATGTTTGTCTTTATTTTTCAATCGGGTTGAAATGAAGAGTGTGTAAACTTTCATTTGGTAGGTCCTGTCAGAAAATGTCAGGTCCGTACTATTTAAGACAGTCCAAGACAACAGTTTTATTACCCGAAATTAACCCATCGAATTATAAATGGATAGATATACCAATGATACCCACATATATTTTGCGTGTAGAACTGTTTTGAACTATGATATCGACATGATAATACTTGTTTGAAACAAATCTCAAATAAAAAGGAAAGACGGGTCTTTCACTGCATGCATGATACAGTAGAGTGTTTGCAGTTGTAAAATTTGTTTTGCGTCAATTTGTCTATCGACTCCTCGAATTGTGAACTTAGATTTTGGTCTTTTTTATCGAAAGAGTAAAAAAGAATATCACATAATAATAATAATAAGGGGCAAACAAGTATCTTCAAAATATGACTGATGTTTATCTTTGCTTCCTTAAATGGTTAAAATTTTGCAGCGATTTTGGATTTTATGACAAAAGTTAGATTCTTCTTTAGAACAACTCGTACTTATTTTCTTCATAATTCAATTTAAATCATCTTCCCAAAAGTTAAAAATATGGGGGAGGGGAATTTCTCAATCATTGTACTTATTTGACAGCAGCGTAATAAGAAGATAAAATTTTCGACTTGAACTATGATCTAGTTTCTATAAACGACGATAAATCTTTCGTTTATTTAAAAGACTAGAACCTCTTTGGATGTTTATCCTACACAGGCCCACGGAGGACAGCGATATTTGTTTGGGAGAAATATACGGGACACAAGACATTTCACAGCTCATTCGTTAACTGTTTGTGTATGAAATACATTACTTCACAACTAAGTCAAATTAACACGGCCCGATACGCCATTTTTCATTAGATTTTAACCATCACCAATTTTAAATTAAATTACAAAACATATGTTTGTGTTAATTGAATCATTATTCAAAATATTTAAATATTAAAAAAAAGATTAAAATCATGCAAAACTCCTTAAACGTACATGTAAAGCAGCAGAAATTAGATTTATTACTTAAAAATTTGGGATTCAATACTCTTCCTAAATTGACTACTTCAACATATATGGTATCTTGAGGAACTGTTTACCGTTTTTGCACCAGATAAAACCTATAAATAAATATATAACGGTAATTGACACGAGATATTTTAGGCTTCGATTCTACTCCTCAAACCAGAGAAAACTTCATTCAGTTTTCCCCCGTTTTCAGCCAAGGTAAATGTCGGTACTAGATGCTTGACTCGATTACTTGGTTTGTCAACACAGTGTCTCCTAAAATCCGGAAAAGATCGGGAAGTTTAATGAAGATACATAGGGCGTACATTCTTGAGATTTAATATTCAATCGATCAGTACATTTCGCTTTACAGAGTGAAATCAACTAGAACAACAAGAAATGTTTTTTTCTTTTAATATCAGAAATGTAATTTTGTACTTAAATGACAAATAAAATAAATCTGGTTTATAAGTAATAGTTTTGTTGGAAGAGCTCATTAGAGGTTATGATTGAAGCAAAATTATATCAATATCGTCGTGTAAAAAAATAGTTTGCTACATATTCCTTAGTGCAGAAAACTCTTTTATTAAAGATAATGAACTGATTTAATCTTATTATCATAAGGGTTTCACTTACATGCAGAAAATATCAACATCATATTTAAGCAAAAATATAAAATTCTGAAAAATACAGCTCAAAAGAAATACTTGGTTGAATATTTCAAAATATCTGAAAGCTTTGCACGATAGTAAAATCGTAAATTATGAATACTATATGAGATAAATTTCCTATTAATAAATAAAACACTGCCTACATGATACAGTAACTCCTACAACTACAACATGTTAGTAATAACACAAACTCGATGACCTCCTTCTGTATTTTATTGTAGGTGCTTGAACTTTTAGACACAAAATATAATATGCATTTATTTTTCAACAATCGTTGTCTGTACCTTTCGAGTTCATAGTAGATTAAGTACTTACATTACATTTCATGATAACTATCTAAATATGACTAAATGCTACAACTTTGGTACTATTTTAACAGTTAGTAAAATATCATTTTAATGATGGGCACATTTCATCTCCCGGCGACCTTTGATAATAGTTTGAGATTCTTCAGATAGAATAAAACCTATTGTTGCAATGTCTCCATATATTCACTTTTCCTCTTAGTGCGTAAGATATAAACCTACAATGTCATTTGAAGGTTATCTGTATTTGCTGGAATAAAGTAACTCTATAGAGAAAGATGGCGGCGATAAAAAAAAATGTCAAAACAATGCCGAATACATATATACGACCTTGGTGTTCTCCATCTGAAAGTCAAACTTTTCCGAGCCGTGTGACCTCTGACCATGACAAGGGTATCCCTGGAACTGTAAAAAATATCTTCAGGGTCATATTTCAGTCTCCCATGTTCAAGGTGACCGCCGGCAGTTTCTGCGAGAATTAGCCGCCAGTTTGACATACTTTGCACTTGCCGACGCCGTAGTACATTACATTTAGCTACGGGCACTGAACTCGCGCACCTTCAGATCCAAGATGGCAAGGTTTTTGTCATTAACTTTTATTCTCTGATTTAGTTGAAATTAAACTTTATGTAGAATTCTTAGAAGAGTGATTTGTTTTTGTGCGTAATAAAAGAGACATTAAAATGGCGTTAAATGGCAGATCCGAAAACCTCTAGAATATATTAGTGCCAGATTTGTGATTTTAGAATACTGTCATCTCTGGATTTATGATAACAAAGTTTCTCCAAGGATTATAATAATAATAATACAGTCATATAATAGTTACTCCGAGTTTTCCAATTCATTGAAATTTAATGTACTCTGATGCTATTTTTACCGAAAATAAAAATTACCATCCATCTTTTTATTTCTATTCCGTTCATGGTAAATGACAATTTTGATTCATCTAACTTGTTGAAAGTAAAATAACGTCTTGTCTTGAAATAGAATAATGCAAAGCATGAGCTAAAAACCCTAGCATCATTGAACCTGTGACTTACACAATAGCATTAAAGCCTGTACTCCTATATGCGATATTGGGCAAATTTTCCCATTGCAGATGTAAAAAGATCTGCATGTTTTTGATAAAAACAAAATAAAGGAGTTGATTTTATTGCAAATGTCCATTACATATCTTTTAGACCAAGAAAGGTCGGACAATAATTACCTTCAAAATGTTTGTTTATGAATAAGTGTGTAACAAACAATCCAGGGAGTAAACAGTTTGTTTTGATAGAAGAACAAAAAATAGTCCTTTACACCTTAACAAACAAAGCATGACAACAATTCAAAAAAATATACATTACCAAAACACTCAACATGCTGTTTTATTGGTTTAAGTGTAAAAATAAGCGTTAAATGCGATGGTTGTTGTCAAGAATAGATCAAAACGCAACACAATGTTCAACGCGGCTAAACGAAGTTGTGGCAGATCTGAATTGTTCCATAGAAGGTAAATATCAACAAAGACGAAGAGTGTGGATGGATACTCTAAAGATTCTAAATATGTCGGCAATTAATCTTTAGGTATTTACTTTGAAACAATGTACAATCATACAAGTTCCCAAACGCCTTACTGTCAAGTTTGTCAAAATCCTTTATCGTAGCATATCAGTTGGACGAGTAATCATAGGTACACTTCTGATAATTGGGATTATTCTTTCATTTATAAAAAGAGCCATTGGAGATCTTATAAACAGAAGTTGAGAACGTGATAAATCATATTAATTAATGATATGTTTTAGTCATTGCATCTATGCAAAGCGATGTAAAAAAAAAAATACTGATTATGATTTGCGCATATATATGCATTTCATGAATGTGAATAATGGCAAAATGGCAAAAATAAATATTAATGACATTACAAAAGTTAAGTTAAGCGCAAGATGACTCATATGCATCAAGGTCTGTTAAGGCTAACGGGACACAGTAAAAGCCATGTTCAACATATCTTTCCTGAAATGAACATCCCGGAAAAGCGTGTACCTTACACGTACTCTATTGTGCACTTTACGAGCGGTCTGTTAAAAGGTGAGACAGCGTGTGTTTAACCAAAATTGAAAAAAAAAATAAAACAAAATAAAGATGTTGTTGTCCTATTAATCATCAAATTATTTGTGCTCCTATTGTCTTCTGTGGAAAACATGTTTATTTCACGGTGTATTGATCAGCTAATAATTTATTAATTAATCATATGATCATGCATTTCAATTAAATTGTTTTATGTCAATAGTCGAGACGAGACCAATAAATGCATATTGTACTCAGATTCGTAGTACCGTGAAAAGTGCTAAGTAATATCAAAAGTACATTGAGTGCTAACTTTCGCTGAGTCTCTGGCTTCAGAGTACATTGTTATAGATGGTAAGTACAACCCATTTTATTTTATAACCTGATATATGTAAATTTGTCAGTTGTTGAGATCTGTGGTTAGGATTCTTGTAAACCCATTAGATAATGTCACAAAAGACGTATTCATCCGCAGAATAAAGAAGCTCCTCCCTACTTTGTAGAAGTAAGAATATTAATATAGCACCACAATAAGAATATATATTCAAAATGAGATGAAAATTAATACAATTTGATGTGCTTGTATCCTTGTACCCTTCATGCGTTAATGACTACACTGTTGCACACAAAAGGATTTTATATGCAACGTAAAAAAAAGTGTTCTATTTTCTAGGAGCTTAAGCAAGAACATCATAAATCACGAGTATTTCGTATTAATACAAACTTTGTACAAATGATTACTAAAGTAAGATAAAAAAAAACTTACGCATGCTATATATATATATATATATATATATATATATATATATATATATAAAATTCAACATTTTAATTTTAGATTAAAACTGATATAAATATCCCCGACAACCCCCCCCCCCCCCCCCCAACATCCAGAACAACAATTTAATAAACAATATTAAGTGAATTAGATTTAAGTTAAAATATTCTATCAATAAAGATAAAGGGTTGTTACAATGATATCACGTAACAACAGAAAGAGTTCAAATGAACAATCAGGCAAAAAAGTGACATGTGTCAATCTACAGGTGGCATTTTTAGGGTAGTATAAGAAAAATCAACAAACCAACCAATGTCAGCTGATGAACGTAAAATAGCTGAAGTGATTTAATGTCATTGGTTTACGATCAGCGATTCAACAATCAACATAAACAAAACCAAACATATGTGATGAATTTTCTTTGTCACTCATCAGCAAGGTCCGATAACTCTTAATAAATCAAAAAAAAAAATTGTTCACACTGTGTTTAATTACCAATGAATGGATTCGTTAAAAAAAAAAAACCCGGAGAACACAAATAGTTCGTGTTTGGAGACTAAGCTCGTGTATTCTACTTATAGGCCATCGTTCAAAAAATTTAAATATATTTTCCTTATTTAACTTCGCATTAATCCAACAAACGGATTATTTTAACATTAGATTAAAATTTCTTTAGATTTTTAATAATATATAATATCTTAAATGTATGATAAACAAACAATATCGATAAGGAAATGACAACTTTCAAATTTAACGGGCAGAGGATCGAACATCCATAAATTAAAAAAAAATCTCTCGACCCCCTTACGTTAAAGTGGCATGGTCACGAATTTTGTCAATAATTATTTTTCCTTTTTTAATGTTTACAATGCTTCAGTAAGGCATTTCTAATGGTCAACCAAAATTTGGGTGTCATTCTTCGTGTTATAAGCGAGATATAGAGCTCACAATTCTTTGTCATGTTAACAAAGCTTTGTTTACGCTTTGAATGTTGAAGTAAGAATTCCAGTTTTAGACCAAAAATGAATGTGATAAACGCTAGGAACTATTTATTTATGCTTAAAACGAATTAGAACAGAGAGAAATCAGCTTGAAAAATAACTTTTACCGGTATGTTGACCCAAAGTAAACAAACACAGGGCACGAGCCTTGTTTACAGGACTAAGAATTGTGAGCTCTGTTTCTTGCTTATAACTCTACGACTGACTCTTAAATTTTGGGTTATCATTAGAAATGCATTTCTAAAGCATTATAAACACTAAAAATAGAATAATGAAATTTGACCAAAATCGTGACCATGCCCCTTTAAACTCTCGTTGTTATATTTTGTTTCAATTTAAATGTCGAAATTGTTAATGATATAACTCTTATAAACAGAACCATTAAGATGAGTAAATACAGCATGCAATAATGTCCTTATGCGGGTTTGAAGGTAAAACTAACTGATATGTACAGATTCAGAAACATAACAAGCATGTGTCTGGCGAATCAATGCTTTATTATGAGCAGAATTTCGCACATTATGTGCCATATGCAAATATCTTATATATTTAATATTCAAAACGATTAAAATTCAAAAGTTTAACAACAAACAATTTAATATATTTCTGAAGGACAGTGACCCGAATCCAAATTCAACCCCAGACATTCTTAATGCACATCACATTAGGAGACATACATTTGTGGATGATAATACCGGTGATTAATGTGATAAAAACAAAACAAATCACTATAAAACCGTTACAAAAAATATGGTTAATTAAACCATTCTGTCACAGCAGGGAAAATGACATTGAATTATAGTATCTGACCAAGTTTTGATTGACAAACAAATAAGAAGTCATTTTACAGATGAGACTTTTTCCTAAAAAAATTAATAAAAAAAACTCATCTGCAGTTAATTAATTTACACCGTTATGTAAGAATTAGTCACCTTTAACAAATGTGTATCCTGTACAATGTTTATAGCTGAAAGACATCTTAGAATGATCGTTGTTTTGCTTATTTCGATATGCTTTTATATATATATATATATATATATATATATATATATATATATATATATATATATATATTTATTTATATATTTTATTTCAGATTATGTTTTTTATAGACACGTCTTCATATTTCCACATATTTGCTAAAGCTTGTTTATTAAACGCCATGAATTCGAAATCTCATATAAAATCTCTAAGGTATATTATATGTATATTTAGCTCATATACAATCCACTATAATACTCAATAAATTGATCATACATGCTATTTTGTCAAATGGATATGGCAGCTCACATTCTTATAACATATCATATGTAAAACTCTAATGCAAATTATATGAAAATTAGTAAATTATTTTTGAAAAAAAAAATGTGTCTTTCGTTGTGACACTTAAACTATTTATATCCATTCAACTTAATGCATTTTCTGTACATGTAACTAAAAAACCAAATAACATGGTCTGTGTATTGATATTCAATCACTAATAATACATGTACTGAATATATTAAAATATACTGTTTTTTACGCAAAAAAAATGAATCAAACAAACGAAAAAAGCAACGTGAAAAACTCCAACCATTCCATTTAATATACATATGCAGAGACCGGAATAAAGAAAAACGAAGTTGAGACGTCGATAAATTAAAATACCGGTGTATCTTATAATTGCTTCGTCATGTTCTTCCCAGTAGTAGTTCACTGTTTGATCAGATAGAGTATACGACCTTGAGGATTATAAATCTTGTTATCAGGTGAACAATACCTGCTAAACCTTGAAATAACTCTCCCGTTCTTATTTTAGTTTCACTTCTTTGTACAGGTTACTTTAAGTAGAATTGGTCAGTAGGTCAACCTTGTTCATGGTTCACTGGCTGTATCAGTAGGTCACCTTCTGAACGCTTTACTGACCATGGTCAACGGTGATGTCCAGCGATAAAACGTTTCACCAGCTAGGTCTAATGTAAAAGAAGGAAAATGCAAGGTCAGCCAATTGTACATAATTTATCTGTAATGAGTATGGCCAGGAAAACTCCCTAGGGGATACAAGTGTATATTAGATATGGTACCCTATAGCTTTAAGTGATCACGTGAAAGACATGCTTATATTGAACAGAGTACACAGTAGAAGATCAGGAATGGGGTTGAGAAGAATTTCATAAGACTTAAAATTCAATGTTTTGCCCAAATGTATGTTTTTAAATTCAGATTTCGAATTATAAATTTAAAAACAGAATAAAAAATGATGCCGATTGGAACAGTAACAAGCTAGTACATTAATGATAAGATTTTAAATAAATTACAAATAAATCACATCCTATAAACAATACGCAGTTTATAAGAAAATAATAAACGATTTGTGGAAAATATTCAGTCCACATTTAGAAAATGCAAAAAACAAACACGTTTAAACTTATTTGAAAAGTTCACCAGAGTTTTTAACAAAACATTAATCATCGTAAATTTTCTCTGAAACTATTAATTATCCTGTGCAAAATTTTTCAAAAGTTGGCTCACTGTCGTTCGAGGCTTTTATAGTAAAGGAGCGATTTATCAATGCTTCCTCTTGATGGACATGTTTCATTTTTCTAAATATTTATGCACCAATAAGCAGAAAGTTGATGTTAGCTGCTGCATACATTAAGTAGAAAAGATTTTAAAAACGATTCAAATACGATGTGCATTTATTGCGTTTTAGAATACATACCCTCTTCCCCCTCGGGCACACTCCTCGCTGTTATTTCAGGGATCTAACTCCAAACACTAAATTGTGTAATTTTTTGCATTCTGGTGGCCCGGGATAATAGTATGACATGAAAGATCGGAACAAATTGTGTATACATGGGAAAAGAAATTGATATGCAAAACCATGCCTATTATGGAGATATGATTGGCTAAAATATTAATATTTTTTTCATTTACATGTGTTTATTTGCTTGGTAGTATATTATATTAAATTCATTGATATGTGAGACTTTTATAGAATATGGATTGAAACTGACATACATGTATGTGGACACAATTTTATCGTTCGAATAAGTGCCTAAAAAATTTAGGGTGCAGAACACGAAAAGTCTCTCGAAATGATGGTGATTGACTCCATATAGCTGGTGATAATTAGCATGATTAGAGCTGATCTTACATAGGTCTCGGAAATTGATCATCATAGTAGGCGGTCGGCCTGGAGGTTGGTATGGGAACCGATGAAGGTTCGAAAGGACATTTTTAAATAAAATTTTGGGATTGTATGCAGATCTATCTCTGCAATTTTGATATTCCACTATATAAGTAGACTAGACGTATGTCCACTATGTGTATTGGATGCTTCCTCTACAAAAATAAATTAATATTCCCTTCCACTTGACAGGTGGCAGGGAAAGTACAAAGATACATATTCGAAGAGACAATTTCTGTCGCGATAGGACCTTAACAGGTGATGCTCTTTTTATATAAAATTCGATGAAAGTGTCATGTTGATCAAAACTGGAGCGGCTCGCAACAAAATGTCAAAGAAACAATCGATCTATAAATTCACACCAGAGGACGTGATTGATTTACTAATTGAAGTGAAACCAGTATCATATCAATCTTTGGTAAACACCTGGTAAAAGGGTTCCTGGAGCAAAGTTCAATGGTAAAGAGAGTAAGCTCTAAATAGCTACTATATTAGCATTATAAAATTATATACATTACTGCATGGAATTTAAAGCAATATTATAATATACACATATAATTTCTTTTGAGGTTTAGAAAAACACTAAATGCAATTAAGTTTTCGTTAAAAGAGAATCAAAGATAATATTTTTTGACTATAAAATATAAAAGAAATATTTTTATGAATTTAAAATCCCTGAAATAAGGGTTCGGAAAATTAAATCTGAACGATAATTTTCAAATTCTTTGGATACAGTGTAGATCTTTAAGCTCTTTTGTATTGTATATCAAGTTAACGCTTTGAATGTTGTTCCAACTTCGATGAATGACGTCTCATTGAAGTGAAAGATTCTGGAGAGGGTGTAAATCAGTAATTAATTAATTATTCAAAAAGGTCCTTTTTCTGATATTATTTCTTAACCATAACTACTAATGCCGATAGTCGCCAGATTTACCTAACGCACAACGATGGACGAAGACCAATTGCAATAGGTCACCTGAGTGACTCAGGTGACATAAAAAGCTATATGAGGTGTCTACATGCTTATATATTTATTGATTTTGAATAAGATCTTGAAGACTTTAGGGCAATATTTTTATTGGAAGTACATCTTGAAATATATTTGATTTAAACTTATATCAATATGAATCATTATAACGACTTCATTAATTACAAGGAAAACAAGGTTGATGAAATATCATAAAAGGAGTCTTACTTGAGCTATGTATTAAATAAGTTGCATAAACCATGAGTTTAAATTTGTCTTTTCAGGGCATTGACATATATGATAAACACATGAAAAAAAAATAATTCAAAGACCATACTTTAGCTCCCTCTTTCGTTGCCGTATTTATGATTTTGCTAACAAAGCAACATTAATATTAATTTTCACAAGTCAAAACTGGTTTCACTAAGGAGATTTCTGTCTCGAATAAGATTTGTGAATTGTGACACCTCATAAATGACATATGAAATGACAGGGATTTTGACAGGACTGAAATATGTCCTTCTTAACAATTGCAATCCAATCAATGGAGCACTCAATAACATTTCATTTTTCACCTCCAGATAGAAAATATTTTTTGCATGCTAGGTTTTGAAGATTGTTTTTACTTTGCTGAATTATAATCAACTTTTCATGGTAAGATTTGCATGGTTCTAATTATCTGCATGTGCATGGTGCTCATTTAAAATGCGTGCATAGTTGCAAAATTATGAAAAAATGCCAAATGGTTAATGCCTGCAGCTGTTTAAAATTATTGTTACAAGACTTTAAGGAGGACTAGAATTCCATACGTTAGTAACCAATCTTCGTTGATCAGAGCGCCGCTTTAATTTGTAGGCTATTCAAAATTCCCGGTACTATCTGAATGATGAAGCAGCTAACATGATTACAGAAAAAGTAGCTGAATTTACCAACAGTTATTTTTGCATATAAATAGGTGTCTGCACATTTGGGATTACGTGTGATATCAGAATAATAGTGGCTTTTGAATGTTTAGTATGGATTTGTTAGAGATTTACAATCACACAGAACGCTTTTTTATGTGTACACCAACTTTCAATCTGACGTCATGCCCAAGAAAGGACTTACATGTAGTGTTCGATTTTAACAACTTTACTTGCATAAAGGATGTGACATGGTAAATGTATGGTTAGGAGCAGTTGACTGTAGCTTTGTTTCTCACCTTTTGAACTCAAATGGCCGAAACTTTTGTAGGAATTAGTATCACAGCGTGAAAAGGAGAGAGATGACGAAAAAGACAACAAATTGAATTGGCTGCGAGTGGTTTAAAAGTGCCATAAAACTAAAAAATATAAGCATATTATTCAGTTGCTTGATTGAGTTGATTAAGTTATCATTAAGTTGGACTTGATCGACGGTTTGGTGACATTGCATTTCATTGAATTGCACAGATTCATCCAGTAACTGGACTCTTATTATTATTTTGATTTCATTTCGTGCTCAAATAGTCCACTAACAGACGTACAATCATTCAACGGCAAAGGTTCTTCACGTCACATAAGACATCAGTATGGTGATTTAAAACTTTATTATGCGTTTTTTTAAATCATCAAACCATTATATTCAATTATTTCATTAGGTTAACTTCCTCTGAAAACAAGAACAAGTAGCACATTCTTTTAGTGTTAGAGATATTGCACTTCATTTTTCAAATAAGTTAATAAGTAACCACACAAACACTGAGATTTTAGCCACTGATCATTAGCAAGACCTTGCTATCTCTTTGCAGCCATCGACATATACTAAACATTTATTGTCTACTACCGGGCATCTTGCATTACAAGGCTGTGTAAGGAACCATGTACTAAATGCTTGCAATTTGTGGGCTCAGGATAAGGAATCTTGGATTAGGGCGGGGCTCTGTGGGTCATATAATGATTAATTTGCTTGCTTTTTTAGTTATTTAGTTATCTATACTTCTTACTACTCAATATCAAGCAGGCAAATTGAGTGCATGGTGAGGATAAGCATGTAAGTCCCCACCAAAGTTTTAAAAATCATGGCCCCGGGTCATGGCTTCTAGTATTAGGGCGGAGTTCTAATGATCATATTTAGAACCATCTATTGTAGACAAACTGAGTTCATGGTTTTGATAAGCAACGCAAATTGTAAAATTCGTTACCCTTGGATCGGATGTTTTGGTCTTTTAAAATGCTATATAGCTACTTATCTCAATCTTACAATGGCTTTTGAATAAACACTAGGAAGCACCAGTATACACATATTATGCCGACACCATGGAACGCCATAGCTGCCTTAAGGTCAATTTCATATTATATGAATTGGTATATCATTTATATGCAATAGTTAAATCATTATATGCAGTTGTTACATCATTATATACATTGCTAACATCAATATATATTGTGATTACATCATTATATTCAGGGGTAAAATCTTTGTATGGAGTGGTAATATCATTACGTTATGTCGTCAGATCATTATGTGCAGTGGTTTTATTCATTATATGCTATGAATAAATCTTTATATGATATGATCAACTCATTTTATACAGAGATAAACTCATAAGGTATGGTTGTTCAATCGTTATGTTATGTGGTACACTCTTTATGTGCAGTTGCAAAATCCTTTTATGCAGTGCAACTTCTTGCAATTAGGTGATAAGTTCATTACATGCAGTACTAATTTCATGTTATGGTGTGTTAAAATCATTATTTATGGTGGTAAAAACTTTATGTATTGGGGTGAAAGCATTACATGCAACAGTAAATCCTTTATATGATATGACAAATTTATCATATGTCGTTAGTCATTATATGATGTGGTCATTTCATTATATGGTGTGGTAACTTCATTATATGCAGTCGTAACTCTTTATGATGAGGTTGTAAACTGGTTCTCGCTGAAAAGGTTTAATGGGGAAGATGTCCAGTTTTATTTTGAAAACGATGCCGCGTTCTTTGTGACAGGGCAACTTGTCGTATGTTTTGAGAGAGAGAGAGAGAGAGAGAGAGAGAGAGAGAGAGAGAGGAGAGAGAGAGAGTGAGAGAGAGAGAGAGTTGCTCTGTCCGTCATACATTGATATCATAATATCGAACTCTTTTTGTGTGAAAAATCAAATGAATTATTAGTAGAGTATGCGTTTAAAAGTAAAATTAATTTCAAAAAAATATTGTACTATGTAAAATTTCAATATCCCTCCTCCAAATCCCCGTCTGCAGTTAGGTAGATAATTTTATGTATTTTGATGTTAAACTAGAACAATTTGATTTCTAGTTGCCAGCGTGTTTTAAATATACATGTAATTCCTCGGAGCTTAATGAATAAATCTGATTGTGTCTCTTCAAAAAAGCTGCATGATTCATACATTTTTGCATGGCTTGCTTTTTGCTTTTTTGTCGACCAATACATATTTTTGAAAACGACATATGTCCTTAAACATAATACATTAACTTTCTTGATTGACGGGTTACGTTGTTTTAAAATCCCTCGTCCGGCAGCAGATGTTTACAATTCATATTTATAATGTGAACAAAGTCAGTAACGTGGAAAAAAATTAAGCACACATGTAAAATATTACAATGGCAAGCGTTTAGAAAATATCTTATTCTGACATTAATTATTTTCAAAACCATCGGAATACGGGTATTAACTTTTCATGCGATCAAAAATTAATTTTAACCGGTTAGTCTCGGTGAGTATTCGGCCATCATGCGTAACCACTCGGCTATACTAGACACGATGAAGTATGCAAAGATTTAAAACACCGAACACCGTTCTTTAACTTCGGAGGTTTTTTTTTTCCAAAGTTTAATTTTTAAAAATATGCCTTCTTGAAATAAAAATCGGATATGGTATGAAACCAGTCACATTTTTCAGAATAAGCATATTACAATTCATTTAATGCATGTGCGGATCTAGAATGGGGGGGGGGGGGGGGGGGGGGGGGGGGTCGGGGGGAGGACTTAATCCCTGGAAAATTCAAATTCCTTAAATTTACAGAAAATTACAAAAAACTTGTCTTGGAACCTCCCCTTTTGGGGCAAACTTCAGTATTCATCGGACCCCCCCCCCCCCCCCCCCCCCCCCCCCCCAGAAAAATATTCTGGGTCCGCGCAAAAAATGGTCTTATAAAAATGGTAATAAGTTTCAAGATACAATTCTTAATTTCTTAATAGCTTTATACGAAACGCTGCATGGAAAAAAGATTTTACAACACATCCTGTTAATTTAATTTGTTATCTGCAACAGCTTTATGGAAAATAGCACAGGTACTGCAACAAATGCAAAAATACATGCACAATGAGCTTAAACTTTATAAAGTGGATCAAACAACCATAAAAAAGAGTTTAAGACCAACCAATTTCTTTATTATTTCTTAAAAATCAAAATGTTTTAAAAAGAGAAAAAGAACTTTTTATTTATGTCCATGAATGAAAATCTGTCTATTCCTTTTGTGTTGGAGACATTGATCAGCGAGAGGTTATATATCGTGTCAGCACCTACCTGGTACATTGTCACAAGGGTCTTTCCACTTTGATTTTAAACCGCTATAAGGAACGCTTGCTTCAATTTTTTTGTAATTTATTTTACTTGTAGGTTTTTAGTTTAAATAATATCAATTTAGTAATTGGCATCATACATGTATATTGCAGCAACAGTGCATAACTGATTGAGAAACAAGCAAAACGGCTTATCTTAATCTCGCTCTCGTCATTTTACAAATGAGAGGTGAATGAAATTTTCAAGTACAATAACATTACGCATAGACATTGATAAAGAAAAATGAAGGGAAAAAAAGAAAAAGAAAAAAAAAGGCAAGAAAAGAACTTTTTAATTAAAAGCATACTTTTCTAATAATTCATTCGATTTTTCACACAAAAAGAGTTCAATGATCGATAGTATGATATCGATGTTTCTCTCATTCTGACTCTCTCTCTCTCTCTCTCTCGTGAATTCAAAACATACGACAAGTTGACCAAGAGATGTGCATGTCACAATAAATGCGGCATCTTTTTCAAAAATAAAACTGGACATATTCCCCATTAAAACGTTTTAGCGAGAACCAGTTTACAACCTCATCATAAAGAGTTACGACTTGCATATAAAAAGTTACCACACCATATAATGAAATGGTCACATCATGTAAAGAACTGACCACTTCATATAATGACTCAACAACAGCATAAAATAAAATTGTCACATCATATAAAGCATTGCATATAACGCTTTCACCCCAAAGCATAAAGGTTTTACCACCATACATAATGATTTTAACACACCATAACATGAAATTAGTACTGCATAAAATGAACTTATCACCTAATATCAAGAAGTTGTACTGCATAAATGGAGTTTGCAACTGCACATGAATAGTGTACCACATAACATAACGATTGAACAACAATACCTTATGAGTTTAACTCTGTATAAAATGAGTTGTTCATATCATATAAAGATTTATTCATAGCATATAATGAATAAACCACTGCACATAATGATCTGACGACATAACGTAATGATATTACCACTTCATACAAAGATTTTACCCATCTATATAATGATGTAACCACAGTATATCATGCTGTTAGCAATGTACATAATGATGTTACCACTGCATATACATGTAATGATTTTAGTATTGCATATAAATGATATACCAATTCATATAGTATGGATTGACCTTAAGGCAGCTATGGCGTTCCATACGACACATTGATTTTTCAGAGTTTAATAGTTACATGTATAAATTTAGTGAATGTCCAGCGAAGACAAATAGTGGTGTAGATGTAGGCCAGTTTGTTTTCCTGCACAGTCTTTTTCTGTTTATCGTCATATTCACTGCTGTAACTTGAATTGAGCTTCTTTCTAAATAAAAAGCAGTTGCCAAAGTACATGACTGTATTTATGTCATACTTATGTATCAACTCCAATATCCAAAGTGTAATGGAATTATGTATTTTAAAATCTTTTCAGATTACCAGACATTACTTTTTAGTTGATCTTCAACCACACTGTAAATCTTGTTTTTTTGAAATATATTTTCTTTTGTTAATTTATTGTGCTTTTTATATTTATCTAATTGCTATAATAAAGTTCATAGAATCCTAAAGCGCAGTAAAATTTTAAGTTATCATTAAAATAAAGATCGTAAATTAAAACAATAAGGAAAAAACCTAACGCGTCGCTCTAATGTTTGGATGATTTATTTGATGTTATAGGTCGACCTCTTTAATATGATGTTTATGTATACCTAGTGAATATTTTGGAAAGGGAAACACTTTATCATATGATGAAGAAAATCAGTACACACGTACCCACTTCATGATTCAATAGAAGAATTTTTTTCACAGTGAAATTGCATGTATTTTTTATGTAGTCGATGCTTGATTTTCCTTTCTTTGTGAACTGTATTTAAAACTATAGGTAACCCCTTTCTGATTTTAATATTTTTACGAGAAATAACTAATGTAAGCGATAAACCAAAAATCAACATAGGCAACTACAAGAAATTTACCGTACGTACATAACTGTTTAGCATCGTTACATGTAAGTCGAACCCTAGCGGCATTTGAAATTAATCTTGAATTGGAGTTATAGTGTACAAACGACTTAATTATAACACGGCCAACGTGGTTGTCCATTAACCGTGTCAAGCATATCTATTCCTTCGTCTGAAAACTAGCGACCAGTCTAGCGTAGATCTACATGTATCCAGGTTACCCTTGTTTGCTGATGCCGTATTGCTTGTATTCATTTGACTCGTCCTCACTTTATTTGAATTAAAAACTGTAAAATCAAAATCAAAAAGTTTCGTTGATTGAGTAGTAAGATATATTTTCAACACAAATTAAACCCAATGAAATATATATATCTGTTATACGAGCCCTTTGATTCTTCCGTTCAAACCGAAGAACTGCATAGTGGGATTCGAACCACATTGTAAACCAGCTCCAAATGCCACCAATCTATATACATCTGGGTTTTTTCCTATAATAAGAAATATTTTTATATACCATTTGTTTTCAAACATTTATTTTTTTAATTGAATTTCTATGTATCTTTTGTGTAAAACCCCCGTATTACTAGTATTTGTATAGTAGGTGTTGCTTATGGTGGCATACTTCTGTCCACTACATGGGAGATAAATTATGTCAACATGCAAGCAGAACATGTCAACATGCAAGCTAATAATTAATCATATAAGAGGCAGCTGACTTCAGACATATGCCACCATAGTTGCAGTATAATGAATAATTCAAACGGAAGAATAACATAGCTAAAAAAAATTAATGTTTATCTACATCAGCGAAATTGCATAAAGTTACACTTAAGGCTGACCATATAAATTCCAGAATGACGAAATTTATGTCAAATGTTCACACAGTGTTTCAAAAAAGAAATGAATTATCCTGCTAATTAAACTTTACTCACACCCATTTATCACATGTAGAGCACGTGATACAATGCAAAACCTTTGATTGGTGCTGCTTATTAATGACTGAGGAGGAAAGTTTGAGAGTCTCGAACTGTTACATTTATTACACTGCTTGACATCCCATTGCAATTAAGAGATTTCCTTGTCTGTTCATAAAACATAAATTAAGATAAATTTCTAATAATAACTATCAATGTTTCTTGATTTGTGTGGTATGCGTATCTTGAAGAATTACCAGTGTAGATAAACGGTTTGATTAGGACAAAATATTAAAATAGAAATGAATGAAATTGTGACTTGAACCCTGATATTTGAAAAAAGAAATGGAAGATGAAAGAACCTTGATTAGGCAATGCCATATCATACACATATATGCATGTATGTATAATTTCTTTAATGACGAGTAGTCCCAGCTACTACACTCTTTTCTGCAATGTTGTTTCCTCTTTATACAATACTATGATGTCAGATTAAAACTTAAACTATATTCAAACTATTTCTTCAGTTAACAACTTAAATGCGCTGTATACTCAAAGGGCAAGAAATCATTTAATGAAATGCTATCTCAAATTTCATCTTTTGTTTCCAGTGTACATCTATATGATCGATACATGTACGTTGTTAAATCAGTGTCTTTCGGAATGATACGAATGATCGATTTACACCCCAATGCTGCGTTTCTCAATATTTTTCAGTGGTGAGGAATTCAATTTGCTTTACGATTTACAGAAGGATGTGTAAATATATGTGCATCCTTGTTATATATCTAAGGTTGCCATAAAAAAGATGACACATCCAATTCGTTTGATGGTATTTTTGTTTGCCACTATTCATCTGACAGGATGAAAACGTTCTTTGTACTACAGAAGGAAAACCAAAACCCCTGATACGCGCATAAGTTTCCCTATAATGCAAAACATTGATGCAAACTTGAAGAGTTGATCGTCAATTCCTTGTCAAAATGATAATTTGATTTACAGCAATGAATACAGAAAAACGGTCGTTGTTTTCCATCACGAACACCTGTATAATATCACATTATCTAGGAGACAATGTAATTTATAGGGATGATATGGAGATGGTGCATTTTTTTTTTAAAAAGAGGAGCCTATCGAAGTAGTTCATTTACAATAAGTTTGATAATAATATACAAGTCTGAAGTCAAAACCTAGTGTACAGTCTCTTCTGCCTTGCCCTTTTAATGTGTTTAGATTGATTGTTTAAGAGATTTTTGTCGTTAAAGCAAAAAGACACCAGTGCTTATGACTAATCTTGTACAGATAATATTCTCTTTTTTAAGGTCGACTAATATTATCCCTTTTTAGTGAACTATCTATTGAACAGACCAAAGTTGAATGAAATTAACTTAAACAAGGTCACACATGCATTGTATAATCAGAATTATTGCAGAAGAAATTATTGCTACTGGATATTGAATAATGAATAAAGGGAAGGCAAGACAGACTAATCAACAATACAGAAAAAGTCTGACCTAGTATACCTACAATTACTCAGACTGAGTATATTCAGATATAGATGTTACAACCTGGCTCGCATTTGCTGCCAGATTGAAAAAAATAGGCATTCGATTTGTTGAACAAAAGTAACTTTATTTAGCATGAATCTTTAGTTAATCTCAGATAATTTTTAATACAGTAAATTGACCTTGTCTTCTATGTGTTTTGTGCGAGTTAAATGGATAAAACATTTCCCAAGTAAAATACACAGTTTAAGTGAAGTATTGTATTATTATACTAGTAGTCCGCTGGAGAGAAGTGGTTGCGGCCCTATGCATCCTAAGGAGCAAACAGGAATAAGTCAAAAGAATTTAGTCAAGTCTTTTATGTGATTTTGTGCGAGTTAAATGGATGAAACATTTCCCAAGTTAAATACAATAATTGAGTGAAGTATTTTATTATCATAACAACCCAAAATAACATCTTTCATAGTAAAATGAATGAGATTTCTATATGGTTTTGCCCCCTATATATAAAATTTTTCAAAATACGTATATACTGCTGCATAGAAACAAAAATCAATTGTAAGTTTTAATTCAATAATGCACGTTTCTAAAATGTACTACAGTTATAAAATAAGAATTACATTATACCTTCAAATACAAGAAATGGTTGAGAGATTATTTGTAGATTCATGGTCTTTCGTGAAAGGAAACTCGAAGTCACATTAATCTTAGATTAAAATCTTTCTTCCAGAAACATGCACTTGCATGACAAGTGGTGACCCTTTTACGTATATAGGATTCTATTTTGTTCTAGTTGCATCATCTTGAAAGAAGAAAGGGAAGCCCCTGTTGCGGCTATTAGCACGTGTTTTCCATGCTTGTATGCAAAAGAAACACTCTAAATTTAGAAACAAGGTGTCCTCCGTGAGATCAAACGTTTCAACGGAAATCTTATACATGTGTGATTCCAGTAATTCACATCTGTCCATTGCTGTATAGGAAACAATTGGTCATTTTCCTACGCTTGTTAACCAGATAGTAAACTCTAATAATCAGTATCATTAACAACCAAAGGGGTCCCAGAAACTGGATCACCTAACAACGTATGTTGTGCTAGGAAAATGTTAGCATATGTAGGGAATTGTACGATATCAAAAAAGGATACATGCCTTTCGTCTGTATTTTCTTTTGGGGAGAAATGTTCTCTTACTCCAAAGTAGCAATGTTTACCTTTCAGCACTGAATTTCAATCTGTTTTATTTATTTTCGGTACCTTAAAAAGATTGATTTATTATCAAACTAAGTTTGCAAGTAAGAACAGGATGGTAAATGCAATTATGAAAATCATTACGTGGAAACTATATTTCAAATAAAATTCAATATTTGGAATCTATACATGAAAATGCAGACATCATTTCACATTGTTATAATCGCTGCTGACTAAAACGAGATCATGTATAGTACGACATCTACTACTGAGTATACCAAACAAATACTGTAAACCAGGATTTATTCGCGTCTACTATATTTCGCGATTCACAATGGATAAAAAGGTTTGCAGCCAACACTCGTTATTTCCAGATTTTTTCAAATGTTACACAAAATATAGGAAATACTGAAAATATTTGATGAAAATAAAACTTTTCGTTCTTCGCGAAATAAAAAAGATGGTTGGCAGTAACCCTAGACGTGAAGATAACACTAATGAACTTTCACGCGTCTTCAACGTCTGCTTACATCATTTTCTCGCTGTCGTGGACACTGCGAGTGTCATTCAACTTTTCTAACTCGTCAAAGATGTCAAGGCACTGCACTAGAACACTCTCGCCCTGGCCACGCTAGACCTTATATCACCGATTCATGCCGGGGATCCTTAGGTACATTTCCCGACGACGTTCAAGTGTAATATCATTTAAAATTACTGCATTTTAAAGTTTCAAAGTTACATATATGACATTTCGTTGTTATTTATTCTTCGTCATAAAGACCTAAGTGTTGAAATGGCTGGCATATTTTAATGACTTGCAAAATATATGAAAACCCTTGAACCTTTATGATATATGTAATATATTCACATGTATATTAATATATTATACTTGCATTAGGTACTCGTCTCATACATATCTTGGACTAATTTTTGGAATTTTACGACCACACACATTTTTTGTTCCTCCTCCTCCCTCCCTCCCCCCCCCCCCCCCCCCCCTTTAAAAGAAAACCCCTAAACCACCATCCTTTATACACGCTCTTGTTTAAAAAGGAACAAATTGATACATGGAATAGCAAGGCAAACGAAAGGAACCAAAAAATATATATTTGGCAGTGAATCATGAATTTAGGAAGCAAGTCTTAATTTACCAAGCCACTGATGCATGGATAGACAATGTGGTCAATCTAAACTATACGTAGTTTTATCCGGCCTAATCCAACTCTTCGACACTAACTTTTACATTGATCTTAGACTGACAGCGTTTGTGATACTAAGTCACTTCCTGCTAACGTGTGCGATATGGTTACTGCTATATAGTGAACCTAGAGGTTAAGTACATAGTTAATCAAAGCTGCCTAACAATGCATGTAATACGAATGTGTCAAGTTGTCAAGCCACAATGGTGACCAGACATATTGATAGCAGACAGCTCCTCTTCTAAATCAAAGACGGAATGGTT
Organism: Magallana nippona; assembly: GCA_033439105.1. Taxonomy (NCBI): domain Eukaryota; kingdom Metazoa; phylum Mollusca; class Bivalvia; order Ostreida; family Ostreidae; genus Magallana; species Magallana nippona. Next base: position 44,621,365 of record CM065922.1, on the reverse strand, counting down.
TCCGAGCCTTTGCTTACTGTGGGCATAACTGTTTAGCTTCAAAGACAATTGCCCTTTTGGTGAAAATGAGAGAGAGAGAGAGAGAGAGAGAGAGAGAGAGAGAGAGAGAGGGCTGTCCTGTATGAAAAGTGCAATTTGCATGAAGTCTGGAATATGATAAAAAATGTAATTAAGCGCCAGGAAGAGGTCTTTAAATTGAAATTAAGTGCACACTTACATCTCAAGTTAGCACGTAAATAGACATCTTAAAACATATTACTCAGCACAGATAGTAAATCAAAGTTATGGTTCTTAAAATAGACATGAATATATGAAAAATTCTTTGTTTGTTTAAGGTTGCAAATTACTACAGACGTTTTCAAATTGCATAATGTGAGTCACAATTTATAATTGTAAGACATTTAAATTGGTCAACTAAATTCGAAATAATTGTTGAATAACAATTCTTAACATGCGCATAAATTGTTAAAATGTACAATCATAAGTCAACATTATTAAAATACTACTTTAATTAAGCACTAGTGACTTGCATACATCATCCTTTGAATCAACTATTAGTTATATATTCTCATTAAAGTTGCAATTCATCTTCACTTCTAATATTCAATCAATCAATCAATAGAGTTTATTGCTATACCCCTTTCAACCAATATAAAGTAATTCTGTTTCTTTTGGGAGCAAAAATCCACCCTTGGTTTATATAATTATGCAAATCACCAGCCCTGCATAAACCAATAGTCACCCGAAAACATGAATAAGTGCAGTTTAGCATCACGTTTTTTCCATCACAAAGGAGAAGTGTACAATTCAACGATTTTAAAATATTTCAACTTTGTTTATTATCTTCCAAGGAAAACGTTTCAGGGAGTAGATACACTGCCAATATACCAGCATTTGTATCATTGCCTGGATCGGCATGTCGAATGAAGAAATAATGCTGGAGGTGTGACGTTCAAATAGTTTGCTAAACTACGAGTTTCTTATTTGTGATTTAACAAGAATTTAAACAACCATTGATATGGATGGATCTGTATAAAAGTTATAGGGATATAACATGTAGTAGGTATGTATCATCGTCATTAAAATGATAGGAATGAATCTGTATCATAAAGATAGGGGTATATATGTATCTTACTGAAAGGGACACATCCATCAAGTTGATAGGGATAAATGATAGGGGTATATCTGTATGTCATTGATGGGGACATATATGTATCGTACCAATGTGAATAGATATGTATCATCTGTATCACTATGATAAAATGGATCTGCATCATAGTGATAGGGATAGAGAAAGGGCTTGATCTGTATCAACATGATTGAGATACATCTGTATCAAAAAGATCAGTATAAATTCTAAATCTATTGTACACACAGTACTGACAGTGTGACTTTATTGCATAGAGATTGAACATTTTTGTTCTGCTATACATAGATATGTATCATACTGATATGGATGAATAGAAATGGGATAGTAGGAAAAGAACAGAACTGTATCGATCTGATTTGATATTAGTAGATATATATTAGATGTATATTATATAACTTTGTGAAATCCGGTAATCTGATAGGTCAATACGAAGTCATTATTTTTTGATAATGACCGCTGAAAGCGAATATTGACTCGCACAGGCTGTCTTCTTTTCACTTTCGCTTCGGTCAAAATAAAGGCGTCGAAATATAAGAAAGCTGGCAAGCTAAGTTCGGGTGTTGTAGTGAGGAAGATTTAAAAGATATAGCGAAGAACTCTGAGGCTGAGAATACAAAACGATTAACAAGGATATCTGTTAATACATTTTTTCGGAAATACTTACTTTCTATACAAATCAGTGCAGATTTTGAAGGCCTAACGTGTAGAGAACTTGATCGTCTGCTGGAAAGATTTTATGTTGAGCTTCGGAATATTAAAGGGGAAATGTAAACAAAAAACACCTCTTATCATATCATCAGGGTACACAGAGATTTTTGCAATTTATTCGACCTTATTGCCCCTTTTAGTGACCGCTGTCCCTTGAGGAGCATTGTAAAACTAGTCCAAAGGTTGAATCATCGGTGAGTGTCATCAGTAAGGCAGCCTCCTTTTGGAGGCGTTATACCAATCATTCTCTCCGGGCAACCTCTGTCCACATTCTAGACGAAGCACGTTTGCCAAGTAGACACATCACGAGCTTTACAGGACACAAATAGGAAAGTTCTTTGAAAACTTACTCGGGCCAAACAACCGAAAGTGGCAAAACGTTTAATATCAGAAACTTTAAGAGTACTACGTTCAGGAGTTGTGTCATCCAATTCCAAGTCTAAAGCATCATCCACCATTACCTTGGCTCCGTTGGCTACTAATGCTAATTTTGATATTGGTTTCCTTCTGCCAAAGCCATGTTCTCCAACTTTTACGACTTGCGATTATGAAGCAACCTTGAATGATACTTCAGACAATATATATGCAAATATTCCCATGCCAAATGTGCCTGCTTTTACCAACCATGTACATTTGTTTAAATGTAACAATAACCTACAATTATATCAGTTTTAAGAATATTCAGTAGACCAAGTATATTGGTGAAATGAGTAAAAGAATTAAAATAATTCAGGAATAATTATTTCAGTGTTGTTACTGTTATTATTTAGATTTTTATTATTGTTATCGTTACACATTGTCATAAGTTGTTCTTATGTTGAAAATATTGCCACTTTAAATCGCCTACATAAAATAATCCATATATGTGATATTTATTTTTAATTCATTTATTTGTTGCTCATGTTTGATAGATTTACAATTATTGTTAATTAGTAGGATTTCTGCTATACATTTTGAGGACTGTTGCTCAATAAAAGGAAACTCTGGTTGTTAGTTTTGGAAGTAAAATTAAATAAATTTTGAAACATTTTCATTCAACTTATTTATGGTTTACAACAACAGCATATCACTATCTCTGTAAACATTAGGAAGATATACATTGTACTAATAAATTTAGGAAATTATATAATATAATAAATATGAATGCACGTTCAGTATGCATTAATAATAACCCAGGGTGACAGATATTAACCTCAGAAACATGGAGAATATCGACCTCGGTCGATATACATGTACTCCATGTATCCTCGGTCAATATCTGTCATCCTGGGTTATTATAAATGCATATTGACCTATATTGTGTCCATATTTGTATAATATCGCGGTGAAAGGTATACCTCTATATCGTATATTAATATATCTTTATGTAACTTAAGAGTGATATATCTATGATAGGGATAAAACTGTTTTGAAAAAAGTTGTATTGCATTGATTGGAATACATCAGTATCGTAATATTAAGGGTACTAATAGAGATCGACATGTTTTTTGTAACTATATTAAAGATATATTTGGTACTTATTGATTTCTGGCATTTTTACTCACTATTTTATTTTACAACAAGCGTTGAACGTGTGTCTTGATAAGAAGTAACTCTTGTTCAAAATATGCAGGGACTTTTTTTCTCTTTTCAGAAATAAAGACGAATATCCAATATGCAAAGAAGATATAAATTACATGTATTGATATTCCAAACGACTTAAAGAAAGCGTTTAAAAATTATTTGTTGCTGGAGCACCGAGTACTCACGGGGCAGCAGAGTACTGACAACGTCCGCTGAATATCTAATAAAGTGCATATGATTTTCACTAGGTTACTGGCACAAAACAAGGAAATGGTGCCTTGACGCAGGCTCTACCAGGTCAAGGGTCAACACAACACGTCTTGTTTCAGATCGTTTGAGCTGCCTGCCTGTCAAACTACTGAGGTGAAGCTATAAAACATGTCGACTTTAACTGGCCGTGTAAATATTATTGTCTTCTAGTGTGAGTCATTCTTAAGGAAACACTATTAATTCAAAATAGTTTAATACAAGTCAATGTTTGCTAATTTATTGTTACGCGATATTTCATACGAATAGAATATTTTTGGATATATTTTTTTTTATCTTTCTTCGCTTTGGAACAAAACCGCATTTAATGACGAACAATAACTATATAGATATCAGAAAGGTCATTAAAGAACAAAAAAAGTTCACAATTTGAGGGAGGTATATTTCTTGACAAGTTTAATGAATATTTACATTTGAAAAGACGAAAATAGTCCATCCTTGGCTGTAAGTACAGTTTGGATATTTATATAAGGCTTTAAACTTAATTATCCTAGTCATATTATGCGTTTAACAACTGATTGATTATCGAATTTTCAATTTTTGACATTACTTTCTTAAACGTATAAAAAAGGAAGACGAATTATGAAGGCGATGTTTTGTGCATAATCAAAATCCGAATGAATTTTGCTTTCGGTTAAAGACTTTTGGTCGAAACATTGCTTTATTATTTTCTCCTCCAACATTAGCTGTAATTGCAAACATGATATTGACCTTTTTCAGAAGAATCGTAAATCTATGATGTTTTAATGAAAGTAGTGTGAAAGTTGTATATAGGACATGAATTTTACGATTGATTTCTCCCCAAATCGGTGCCACTGTCTCAAATGCGATGATAAAATTATCGCGTGGTTCATAGATAAGTTAGCGTGGTTCAGCAGCAAACGTGAATTAATTATCAAGTATCTGGAGTTACATTGTCATTTTGATAACTTCTTTGATTTGTGAATTTTATTACATATAACTTTGTTCAAATAGCATGTAGCGTAATTAACGCTGAACTGCTTACTGACGCTCTATTTTGCGTATTATTCGCATTGAAATTTGCGTAATTAACGCATATTTATACAACGAATGAAAACTTGAAAACTCTGAGCGTCCTGCAATGGCTGAAGGCCTTTCGGACGAAAAAGAGGCTCCAGTGAAATCTTCAACTCTGACAATGATGAAGGAGATGCAAAACAATATATTTATTCCCTGCCATCCTCTGTCAGTGAGGTGAAAAGACGAGGACAGATACAGAAAGCCGAAAATCAACCGTGTTCCTCGAAAGATTAGAGTGACGTGTCATCGGATGAAGATGAGGAGAAAACTCAGAAGGAGTAGATAGGCGATTTAGTGGATGAAGTAGATGAAGTTGAAGAGTTCGATAACGATACTATTGTAGATGAACTGGCCGAATGTTTTGGCTTAGAAGAAAAGTGTGGTGAGCCAGTTTATGAAAAAACTGACCAAAGTAACTAGTGATGGTGTGCGTGCAGTACTAAATGCTGAAAAGATCAAGGAAGTGAGTGATGTATAATCGACCACGAAATGTGCCTAATCTGCCGCCACCTAAGACAAATGAAGAAATTCGCGCCCACCTCAGAAAATCCGAAATCAAGACATTAAGCGTCATCCCACTCAGACTCTGGTAGCCAAGGCAATTGTGTCACAACTGCAGCAGATACATCTTCTGCTAAAAAAAAAAGAGAGGGCCCGTCAATGAAGGACCTCTGATCTATCACGAAGAAGACGAGAATTCATTCCATTTTTTTTTAATTTTAACAACAAAAAACCTAATATCAATACTTTTGAAATGCTGTTTTGTAACTTAAAATGCTTTTCTTTCCAAAAATAATATGGTTTTTTAAGGATTGTTAAATCATTATCTGATCCAACATTATCATTTTATTTCATATTAAAATTTTGTTAATAATTAAATTCAACAAATAGAAATACTATTTATGATAAAAAGGTACCAGAATAGCAAATGTTTTATTATTCAAAGTGTAAGAAAACAGGCAAGAAGATCTTACATATATACCTATATTAAGGTTTTGATACGTCATCATTTTATTACATCATCTTTCATACGGTTGACTAATCAAACTCTATGGAGTCAAAAGGTTAAGACAAGAAGTGATGCCATGCTGAAAATATACAAGGAACAGTCTTTATTAATATCAAATACAGCTTTATGGACATCAGTTGATCTAATGGTTCATGTATATTGTTGAAGCAAGATTAATTGAAAATCTTTTAAAGGTGCGAACTGATTTTTTCAAAGGTTTAGATGACTTAAATTTCAAATAATTGTCTATTTATTTATCATTTAAAAAATAAAAACAAGATTATATATTTGGATACATAATTTACAACACCGTAGCAGTGAAGAATAAATGAATACGTGTTCGACATGAGCGTTGTTTCATCGAAATAAAGACTCTGCAAATGAAAATCTTAAATATAATTTGCTCTCAATAAAAAGTCAAGTATTTTGGTTTAGTTATATCAGAGAGAGTTTTAATCAGCTTTTAAATGCAATCCAGCTGACCATTTTAAATAAGTGTAATGTATGTTTTAGATGTGCCAAGGAACAGCTAATACGAATCTTATAGTTTGCTTGAAATAAATATATACACACATGGTGTATCTTTATCCGATTATAATGTATTAACTTTTATCACATACACCTAGAACGTTAATGGTTAAGTTTAGACTGCGATTGTCCCTGTCCAGGTTTCTGCAACGTTTTCCAGATCAGCATCCAAGGGATAGAGATCATGGTTTCCTGGAAATTCCAATTTCTTCTGACCTTGCCCCACTCCAATATGGTCTCGCAATTCTCAGAAATTTAAAACTTGTAATTTGAATTAATTCTTTAGTCCTTCAGAAATTTAAGACCCCTTCCTCCTGTTTCAGACTGAATAATTTTCCCCCATGCATCATAAACGATGTCCTTCATTATGTATTTGCATGTTTTTTAGTCTATTTTCTGCAATTATAACGCTGCAATTTTCACGACGCGTCTCGTTGGCAATATAATTAATCTAAATTATTACATACATAATGATTATTTTTAAAAAATGTCTGCTGTTCTACATTTCGTTAGCTATATGACTATTCCATTTATGTTCAAAATAAAAGCAACCACTACGTTAGTTTATGTTAATCAAAGGAGGACAACTCAAATAGTAACGCTTATTTGATTAAGGTAACATGTATCACACTGGTTATTGTTTTCGTTGTTTAATATCATGTAATTAAACTCGTTTAAGGAAGGAGTCTTTTCTGGTTTTCGACTTGTCAAAAGTAAATTTGATTAATTGTTCATTAAATCAAAATGAAAGGAAATTAAAATATCATATTATTCTATCTCATTTACGATTATTCAACTTGGCATAGAAATAGTTATCAAAGTTTAGATTCTAACGAGGACTATATTTTTGGTGGAACATTGGTGAAGGAAAATATCACATGTTTTTTTTGCAATTCAGAATTGCTGTAGATTCATGAGTTTATTTAGCATTTTTTAAACAATAACATTAATGATGGATTTTTTCAACTTATTTGAACTAATAATAAAATACTAGGGTTTAGAATGTTTTTTAAAAAATGATTTGCTTGGCAAATTACATTTTTATAAGCTTTTTAAACGCTCGTTCTATAAATAAATTTGTGTGAAAAAATCACTAAAATCGGATTTTCTTTTTTATCAAATGGTCAATATGTTACCTTTTCTGTCAATTTATAATATGTAAAAATCAGAAATATTTTGTTATTGGAAGCTTAGAAAAATAATCAAAATATCTTCAAAGTTTGAGAAAATTAGAGGAAATTCGGGTTAAGCAATATCAATTTTAGTTTAAATATTTATCTAAATTTAGTAGTATAAGCTGATAGACATTCTGATATTCAGAAAAATGCAAACTTCATATCTTAAACAGATGTCTACAAAACTGCAATAACAAAACTTATTTTATTACCCTTTAAGTTGAGAGAAAAAAGGTAGTGACCTTGACCTCACCTTCATGCGAAAACAAGGAGGTCAACTGATACAATCATTTGGTTATATGATCTGTTTGACTGTGTAAGAAATTCAATTTCTTGATATAAGAAATATGTCTAATAACGAGAAGACTCCTTCCATAAAAAAAGTTTATTTTTCTTCCGAATTTTAGTAATAGCTGATAAGAACAAGAGGCCAATAGACCTTAACTTAATTACATTTTATTCAATGATTAATTACTAAATATGAACAAGCAAGGGAAGATAACTCCATTATGAACAAGCAAGGAAAGATAACTCAATTAACAGTCTGAACTCTTTTCAAATGCTTTCACATTATCTTAACTTTGATATACAGCTTCATTCTTTCTCTTTTGAAAATATGTGAATTTACTCATTTCTTTCAATGAAATTCAAGAGCAGAATAAAATAATAAGACAAATATACACCCCCCCCTCCTCAGCCATAACCCTTGCCTTACATGTAGATGACATGAAATATTATCAAAGATGACAGCTTAATTGTTTTCTTTTCTAAATATGCAGGTTGTTTTTATTCTGTGTCAGTAGATGTTTTTAAACATTATATACATTAACACTAAATTACCATTTTGGCCACACCCTGCATTAAGAACCACTACCCTATATAAGTGTTTTGGCCTTGGCCTAGATTCAAATCCCTGCACTGGCACACATGAAAGCTAAAATTTTGATAGTTGGCTTTATATTCTTTCTTTATATGCAGGAAGTTTTTATTCAGTCTCATTCAGCAGAAGTAAAGAGAATTTTTTTTAAAACAATATATGCATTAACACTATATGACTATTTTGGCCCCGCCGTACAGTCGGAACCCCTACCTCGGGGGACATAAAATTTATAATTTTGGTAAAGGACATCCTGGTCTACAAAATTATGAATTCAGTTTTCCTTACAGGTGTGTGGGAGTGGAAAAGATAATTTTTAAACATTATATGCATTTACACTATACATCCATTTTGGCTCCGCCTTAGAGTCAAAACTCATACTCCAGGGGACAGAAAATTTACAATTTTAGTAGAGGTCTTCCTGGTACACATAATTATGAAGTCAGTTTTTCTTACAGATGTGTGAGAGTAGAGAAGAAGATTTGTAAACACAATATGCATTAGCACTATATGGCCATATTGCCCCCCCCCCCCTACGGCCTGAACCCCTGACCCAGTGGCCATAAATTTCACAATTTAGGTACATGAGTTCGTGGACATCATAACCAAGCATTCAGTTTTTTTCCTAATGAATGGGAGTTGAGAAGATTTTCTAAGACATAATACATTTTCACTACCGTATATGGCTATATTGACCCCGTCCTAGGGCATAAACGCTTGTCCCAGGGGTCATGAATTTCACAATTTAACTAGAAGACTGCATGGACATCATTACCATGCATTTAGTTTTTAAGAAATGCATATGAGAGTAAAGAAGAAGATTTTCTAAGATCTAATACATCTTTACTATATGGTCATATTGGCCCCACCCTAGAGCCTGGACCCCTAACCCAGGGCCCATGAATTTCACTATTTTGGTAGAGGGCTTCATGGACATTATAACCATGCATTCAGTTTTTCCTCACATGTGTGGGAGTAGAGAAGATTTTTGAAAATTTGGCTTTTTCTGCATATTTGGCCTCGCCTGTGGCGCCCCGGGGTGGTATACGTAGAGCCATGAATTTCAGAATTTAGATTCCTCTTACCATTGAGATGCTTCACAAAAAATAGTAACTATTGGCCTTGTAGTTTTCAAAAAGAAGTTTGAAATGTAACATTGTTAACACACGACGCACACCCGCACGACCCACGACGACTGACGAAGACCAATTGCAATAGGTCACATGAGTGACTCGGGTGACCTAAAAAAAACCCGCACATGATACATTTTATAAACACTTTCCTGGTAAAAAAAAAAAAGGTATTCACTCAAACTATTTATTACCATCTGTCCATAAAACTCTGTCAGGTGGTTTAAATATATGTACCCTGCGAGATATAATTCTCGAGGCAAGCTACTGACAAACAAGTTGATAAAACAGGACTATCAACAGGCTCGTTTGAAGTAAACTTTTCGTAAGTTCTATGGTCCATACAACGACCTTGTCAGCAAATACAATCATCCACTGGGTCGCATGCTGACTGACGTTTTTCATACTGATTGTTAGATCATAATTTATCACCTAATTGTCTACGGACTTTTCCGTTTTTTCCCGATTACGACAAAGAGCACACGGCGGGTGTGACCGGTCAGCAGAGGATGCTCACTCCTCCTAGGTACCTGAACCTACCTCTATTTTTTTGGAGGTCCGTTTTGCTCTGCTTTGAATTTGTATTTCGTTTTATGGATTTTAGAGATGGTTGAGGTTAACTTTGTTATTGTCATTTTTCATAAATCCAAATTCATTTTTCAGAGTTATTTTGCAATCAAATGTACCAATTTTTGGAAATCGGAAATGGAAATGATAAAGGAATTTCTTTCAAATACATGTATTAATTATCTTATTTTCATCGGCTAAATAGTACTAGCTGCGTGATACCTTGAAAAAATCATCTTAAACACATTATCGAACATCTACTAATTCTAATACCCTTAAAAATAATTTTTTGCCGTTTCAATTTTTCAATCATACTTGTATACAGTCTTAAAATGACACGTAGGGCCCCAAAAGAGCAAGAGATCATTAGTACACTCTCTATCCATAGTCTCGTAAATTTTAAAAAACTGCATATTATATATGAAGACGGGTGCAAAAAATACAGCTTTGGTACAAACGTAATTATCCGACACCGTTATGTGAGAGTCCTAGAGGGTACATATATGGTTTAATAAAGTCGAATAAAGTGGTTCAATAATTCGATATGCGTGACAAACATTCAAAGTTTACGTTCTGCGGATAAAAAGCCAAATATTTTAAATTTTAGCAAACGGAAAGACAGAATGAGGAACTACTGGACGTTAACACAGTGGTAACAGGACGTCTCGCTCCTATTAACGATTCCGAGACTAATTGTCCTATAAGTCCTTTTGCGCCGAATTTAATCTGTATTATTTATAACGATATATATTGCAATGTTTTAAGATAAATATTTATATGTAAGGTTGGTATTAGGACTGGACTCCCCTCATGATACAATACTTTTAAAACTTAACTCAGGAAATGTTTAAGTTCAATAATTCAAAAACTAAAAATACACTAACGTCAAATTTCAGCTCTGTATATATCAACATTTACTTGTAACAACCGTCACTTTAACACATTGATAACCCTACTCTGAATAGGAACTCAGTCACGTGGTTCACACCTTCAAGGACACCATGCACCCCAGACGCTCCTGTCCTCGTCACACTGTCTGTCCCTCTTACTCCTGACCGCAAGCCCCGGACTCACAGGTCTCTCGCTTACAGTCTACAACCACTTCTCACTGACTAGTTACGCTCTGCTCAACGCAGCGTACATCCATAACATTCATCTGTTGCCCACATGACTCTCCATAGGGAAAATTAGCGTCTAGCGCCCACAGTCTGTAAATCAGGAATTTGCACCAAACATCCCTATACATGCACTGAAAATAACACACTATGACTAATAACACCCCGATATATATATATATATATATATATATATATATATATATATATATGTATATGAAACTTCTTCCAATCAACTGTGAGCCCGGCCAATTTTATGTTCTTCCAAAAATTCACAAACAAGGAATGCCAGAACGTCCCATAGTAAGTGCCATTGGACATCCCACTAAAAAAAATTCAGAATTTACTGACCTTCACCTCGTCCACATTTTGAAAATTTACCATCATATCTTAAAGACACAACAGATTATCTTAACAAAACACCATCTTCAAATCTTCCAGATAATACTATTCTCGTGACATCCCTCTACACTAACATCCCGCATGACGAAAGTATTGCAGCCTTTAAAGAAGTATTTGACACTAGGGAGGTTCAGATTCTCGTGACGATGGAAGTTACATCCCTCTACACCAACATCCCGCATGACGAAGGTATTGCAACCTGTCAAGAAGTATTGGACACTACGGAGGTTCAGATTCCTTCAACTGAATCTCTCACCAAGCTCCTAGAGCATGTTCTAAAATTCAATAATTTTTTTGTTCAAATTTACGACTGAAATATCCTCATTCACGTTTCTTGACACTACTTCAACTTAAGTCGATGGTAAACTCGATTTCAATCTTCATACAAAACCTACAGATTCCCACCTCTATTTTTTTAAAATGGCGTCTAGCTGCCACCCACCTCATACGTTTAGAGGCAGACCTAAAGGCCTAGCCACCAGAGTCAGACGTATTTGTTCAACTCAAGAACTATACTCTGAGCAAAGTAAACTCCTAAAATCCCACTTATGTGCCAGGGGCTACAGCTCGCACTCTGTACAAAATGCAATTGATGATTTAGCTAAAGAGGATCGATTATCCCTTTTGAAATACAAACCTAAAAACGAAGACAACAAAGTCCCATTTGTCACTACTTACCACCCTGTCCTTAGGTGTCTAAATGCAGTTCTAAAGAAGAACCTGTCAATCTTTTACAGCAATGATAAAATGGTTGAGGTTTTCAATAAAACCCCAATGGCAGCTTTCAAGCGCCCCAGAAACCTTAAGGACATGGTGGTAAGAACCAACCTAAAGAACCTTCTACCTAATGGTAGCTTTAAGACTTGTTCTGACACCAGATGTCTGTTGTGCAAACACAGCTCTGATGCAGACGACTTACTGGCCGTACTTACAAAATATTTGCAAATACTTCTTGTCGTACTGACAACTGTACATACCTCATCAATTGTAAATTTTGTCAGAAACAATACGTAGGGTAAACAGGAGACATCCGCAGGCGCATTAATAACCATCGTTCCACCATCAAAACTAAGAAAATGAAAGAACCCGTCGGGGAACATTTTAACTTAGATGGTCACAAATAGGAGGACATGATGGTTTTGTTATTGATCACAACCCAGACTGGACAGATGCGGAAAGAAAAATCAAAGAAAAATTTTGGATGCATAGACTGAAGTCATTCCGCCCTGACAGCATGAACAAATTAATTGACTTCACCAAAATGAACATCAACTAATTTAAAAGCATCCTGATTTTTTCTTCAATATCACCATCAACTTTTTGGTTCCCTGTACAAACTATCATCCATATTAATTAATTCAACTTATTAGCTCGTTCCTTAATCGGTTTAATTTATACGGGTTCTATTTGTTTTCTTTTTATTTTGATATTTTTATTTGTTTTTTTTATCCATTTTCTTTTCTTTATTTAACTCCTAATAGTTTTTACATTTTGTGAATATTTATGTGGTAATTTACAGAGCCTGTCTCCCCTACAAACCTTCATTACGGATTATCTTACTAGTACAACTTAATTAACAGCAACCCCAATTCAGCAAATTAATTCGTTCGCGTTATCTTTCAGCACACCTACACAGACCGTTCGCAGCGTCGGACGTGAGTTTTCTTTCTCGGGCTTATGATCTTTAATACAAAGATGTAGTTGCCACGTTCAAATCCGGTGTTTTATATATTATTTAGATTTTAGTTAATGCTAGTTTTGTAGATGTTTTTCTCCTTTCATATGTAGTTTTTGTTTTGTTGTCCTGAAGAAGAGACGGGTTGTCCCGAAAATTTGACAATATTTTACTTTATTGTTCGTGTCGTTGGTTTTTTTTTAGTACTTTATATAATATATATATATATATATATATATATATATATATATATATATACATACATACACACATACACACGTGATCCTTTACCCCTTTAACTCAATTACCTGCAAAATTTAAGCTAACCGGCTAGGCAAACATATGTGGCCCCCTAACAAAATCCCGAGTTCGATGGCCACCCGTTTCTCTACAAGTCCTATATCTAACGGGAGATATTCACCAAATCTAGAATCAGGAACTGCAGAACGCGGCACCCGGCTGATGTCGTTACCAGACCCTTTACTTGCCACTACACCCAAACCGGTCACATTAAATACTTGCTATAAAAATTGCACACTCACCCGACACCCGTCAATCACGTACGGTGACCCATTCATGACAAAAATATAGAAAAACACAAATGTAAACGCCACTATATACAAAAACTGAATCAACTTTATTACACAAGGTTATAGTGACCTTTCACTTTGTATTTTAAATTTATTTTACAATGTTGCTATCTTAAAGACTGTGGGGCCTAAATGAAATATAACAAATTAGTTAGCTGATGCATCTATAAAATCTTAGGATATGATACCTAAGAAGGCAGGCTTCTCTTTATGTATTGTTTAAAGGGGCGTGTTTCTTTGTTGAACACCTCTTATACATATTTTTAGACCTTAAAATTTCAAAATAGAATGATACAAGGAACTGTTATACAGGTGAGCGATGTGGCCAATGTGCCTCTTGCTTTTAAATTGTTGGTAAAAAGGACAAAATAGAAAAAAAAAACCCAAATACAATCTATTTTGCAATCAGGCTATATAAATGCATCCTCGTCCTAGCAAATAACCCAAATTGATTCTATACTAATCTGTAATGCGCCTCACTTTCAGAACATATTCCACGTAGTTCCTTATCAGCTATAAAACCAGTGACTACGAATCTTGCCTTCTGTTAATCTTTTGAAGTTCAAAATGAGAGGCTTACTTATTTGTCTTGGTTTGGCTTGTATTTTGAGTGTAGCATGGGTAAGTATTACCATACTAAAGTCAAATTTGTTTTTCTTTAAAATAGTTTCTTTTCGTTGTTCTATGTCGGATCATTTTGAAACGTGCAATTACAATTGTACCGTTCGTGGTTCTTGGGTATTAATGGATATACTTTCTTAGGTTGTTTTATTTCAACGACCATTCTGTTATCATTTGCAATTTCAAACAATACAGGTTTACATTACCGAAAGCCTTGCCCTTGAAATTAATCCCGGTTTTCCAGTTTTATTATCACACTCAACAAACATTTGCCGATACGATATAGAGACTAGTTTTAAGTCAAATACTCTTTAATGTTATATGAACATAAATTAGAAGTAAATTTAAAGGAAAAAAGGAAATAAAAATAAATTTGAATTAAAAACCCTATCCTGGCGTCATGGGTATCCGATAGTCTAACACTAAACGCTGTCTCTAATCATTTTTTCTTTAGTCAAAAATTTGGAAACTATATCATTTTTAACCTCAGACAGAGGACGAAAATCAACAAAATTAAATCAAAGAAAAGTCGTTCTTATATGCAGTTTGTAGATGTGAATAAACTTGATACCGCAAATGACTTGAAACTGAGCATCATATGTTTTTGATAGTATGATTCATCAACAAATTTCTTGTATAATAACTAAAATAAAAGTGAAATAACCTTTTAAGTATATTTGATAATGTTTTGAATTGTTTTAAAAGCATTTATTTTAACTTAAACTGTTCATTTATTTCATTTATACCATATATAACTACATTTTATCAATCGAACGTATTACAATGTACAATACCTTTATTTGTATGATTTTAATTACGTTTTTTTTTTTTATTTCAGACGAAGTTTAATTTATAACGCTCATCGGCTTTTAAACTAAGAAAGACTTAACAGTCACGTAATAATTTTAGCATGTAAATATGGCATCAGAAATATATTTTACCGAACGATAAGCAAGTTACATATTGTGATGTTATAATAAAGATTTTAGGCAATTTCAATGACTTTTCTTATAGAAATATTTAAAAAATGAAATGTTTTATTAGTTTTTTGGGTAATTGTGTGCTTTAAACCTTTGCACGTAGCAAAGCTATGGTGGTGCCGATATATAAAAACGAAAGGAGACTCCTGTCATGTGTCTTTAGTAAATAAAAAATTACGTCATTTTGGAGAAAACTCACGCGACCAAAATAGACTATCAGAAACACGTGACTATCGGGAACACATGATGGCATGATACTCATTGTAATATCACCATTTCTGGTTCAACCTACTTTGAATTCAACCTACTTTGAATTAATTTAAGAGGCATGACCTATTGACCGGTGGCCACCTAATTGAACGTTTTTTGTTTTAATGAATATTTTACATTCAATACTGATATACATATACATGTAGCGAAAGTCTGGCAGTGAACCGAAGCATGAAAAGCAAGATGAAAGTAAGAAAACCATACTAGTGCTCATTAAATTTGCATATTTGTTATTGCGATAGTTGAGATTTTGTTCACGGTGCAAATGAGCAAATCGGAGTAGGGAGTAAAATATGAGAACGAGAGAAGTTTAGCCAAATTGCTAATGGGTAATGTGTGCATGACAGACAATTGATTTTATAAAAATGACTATTTCTTATCTCTTTGTACAGGCAGCTACCCATTGCTTGACTAATGCAGAATGTGGAGCCGACGAGTGTTGTTTCAAACATGACGGACCATTCCTTGTCAGCAAGAGGAAGCGTGCATCCTCAGACCTCCTGGGTCCGGCCCTGCACTCCTCGACTGGTTCGTAAAATACACCTTATAGATAAGATGAAAAAAATATTGTGAAATTATTGGCTGGTAGTAAATATCTCAATGTTTTGACTGTTTTCTGTACATATCACAGGCATTTGACGTTATATATTTTTCTCATATTAAAAATATATACCATTTACCTACATGTAAGAATACACTTTAAAGTACACATCGCGACCATCTTGGATTTATTTAAAACTGTCACATCAGCTGGAATTTTTGCTCGAAACTCATCAGTAAAATTATTTTTCATCTCCGTCTTCCGATCAGTTCATCAACACCCAATCTTGCAACCATTCATTCAACCGAAATAGTGCATTACACCTGTCATTAATAAAAATCGCCCCTCAATTGCCATCTACTGTCTTAGATTTGCGAATTTTCCTACACCTTGTGCTTGTGTTTGAGTCAATATTTCAAAACATATGCATTTATAAACATGTGTGCATAAACTATGTACGCGTGATAAAAGTTATAATTTACAGTATATATTATCCACTTCAATCAGTTTAACTTGTATGTTGAGTTGATTTAATTCAAAACCGATGGCTTTTGAATATGCATATCAGTACTGAATTTTGGAAGGATTTATCCGAAGTATGACGCAATAATGTCATTTTCCGTCCTCCCTACAGCGGCGATGTGTACCTTGTGTACTATTAGGTACATGTATAGGGTATATCTTTTTTATGAGTAAAAATATAACGCCAGTGCCTGTGCTACATATGTGTTAAAAAGAAAATTTGCAGTTTAATACAAAAACGTTTTCTCTTTTATTTTAAACATCACTCTGTCAACGTCCACCAAAAAGTACTTTGTGTCATGTACATTTAGAATATCCAGTTTAATTTCAGCTTGATAAATTTAATCGCAATGTTTATAGGCCAGTCTGTATATTTTTCAAGATTAAAAATAGGTTATGTCTCTGAATTTTAGGTGTCTGTGAGAAGTTTAAGGTAGAGGGAGAGTACTGCTCCTGGCTGGACACTGCTAACGGTCACTGTGGTTGTCAGTCCGGTCTTCAGTGCAGATTTGTGGAGGATCCAAATGCTCACTTCGACCCATTTGTTGTTTCTAAGCGTGGTGGAGTCCCAGGATCCATTCAGTGTGCACAGCCACTGACTACAACAGCAATGCCTTGAGAAAACAAACAATAATAAAAGACAAACCTATCACAGGTTTAAATTCCAACATTGTCATTTCTACAATGCAAAGAGGACAGGCTGATCCTTACATTTTTTAAAGCGCTAAGCATAGCTCGGCGCTTTACTGTCGTTAGACTTCTACTTCCGGTGCATCAAATAACCGCCCCCTATGAGCAAACATATACATCATTTAAACTGGATAGGGAACCAGTTTCAGGAGTTTACGCACATATTTGCACGGTCTATTGTGAATCTAATGTACAGGCTATTGTGAATTTAATGCGAGGGGCTTACGTACATCATTGCAGGGGCTGCCACGCAGTGATGAGGAAATATAGTGCGTAAACAGAAGCTGAAATGTACAAAAAATCAAATCGATTCTTTCTAATTAAGCTTGCACATAGTAAATTTTCTTTAGAACCAAGCTAGGTTAGCGCTATTCAGTACTATCAGTACTTTGATTAAATACTTTGTTAAACCTAACGCAACTCGTTGCGGGAGGTATACAATTGTTCAACCCTCCATCAGTCAGTCCCTCGGCCCTTACCTAGTAAGCGCAACTTCTTTCAGAGGGTTAAATGGATATCATAACCATGTAATATTTAGTTTTTCTCAATGGATAAGAGAAAAGACTTTCTAAGATTTAATGCATTTTCAATAAATGGCAATATTGGCCCTTCACAAAGGCCTTGACGAAAGGTTAATAAACTTCACAATTTTGGTAGAGGGTCCCATGGACATCATAACGATGCATTCTGTCTATTCCCTGTATGTTTATATGCTAAAGTCTTAACCCCTCTTTAGGCCTCAGTATTAGTAAGAGGGTTATGGTATTATCAACTAAATATCTACACTGTCTTATGATGCCCGAATAATAATCTCACAAATTGTGGCAATAAAGTTTTTGATAAATAGATTTTAAAACATTTTCCACCGTATACAACCCCAAACGTGGGGAAGTCGACCAAGAAAATGGGGGAGTCGATTCCAACGTATGGGAGAGTCAATTTTCTCCGCTTCAGAGACTTTAGGGGAATTTAGGTCACGCCTTTTGTAAGTAATTATGACAAGTATTTCCAAAAAATATATACTATACTAAATATCGACTGTTTCAACTGTCTGTAACCTAAAGCAAGTCGTATATTTTACAAATTGTGTATATTTTAACCATTCGATTATCGTGAATTTGAAATCTGCCAAATAGTTTCGAAGTGTTTGAGACTACTAGACGCATAGATCACTCGGACCAATGACCAACACAAAGTTTGACTATCGCTGTCTTCCGTTCGGTATATATGTTTTGGAAATTCTGGTTATAAGTACCTACAAAAGGCGTGACCTATATGTAAATTCCTCCCGTCTCCGAAGCGGAGAAAATCGACACCCCATACGTTGTAATCGACTCCCCCATACTCTTAGTCGACTCCGCCGTGTTGGGGGTTGTATATGGTGTTTTCTCTATATAATTGTATGTTTAATTTGAACCAACTTTTGCCTCAAGTATTACTGTAGTTCGGGGGTCATGGTTTTTGCAATTTTAAATCTTCACTAGATATAAAAGCTTTGGCACAAATATTAGTATTTCTGGTGCAGTGGGTTTGATAAGATGAGTCTTTAAGACACGCATCTTATTTCCACTCTTTCGTAATTACCTCCCTTTTTAAAAGGGTTTCATTCTTTTTTTTTTAATTTTATTAGTATTCTCTTACCTGTATTAGGTTTTGTTAAATGTAGCCGAATGGTTCTAGAGAAGACTTTTAAAAATGTGAAAAGTTTACTGACAAATATACGGAAGGACGACGGACACCAGGCCCCGAGGTTATAAAACTTTTTTCATACTACTACTCAAACTCGTACTCTGTACTCCGAGTGTGTGCTCCACTGAGTTCGACTCTAAAAACCGAGGTTGTAAAAGTTTTGGAGTACGTTCTCCGCTGAGTACTATTTGGAGTATGCTTTGGAGGTTTTACTTCTCTGGAGTAAGATAGAACACGGTAACTCATGTACATAGTCCTGGCAGGAAGGCAAACTGTACATGTATTCAGATAAATTATTTATCAACAAAATGTAACACATTATTTACATGTACCTTTTTCATCTGCAAGCATGGAGATCCGTCTGCATCTATAGTTTTTGAACTTTTGAGCAACAAAGACGATAAATCCAGTGTTATTGGAAAACTTATATTGTGATTATTTCAAACGTTTCTGGAAATCATCTCTCTCTCTCTCTCTCTCTCTCTCATAATTTCTATCTTCTATCGCGTGTTAAAATTAATTAAAGTGTTATCAGTTTTTTTAAGTAGACAAGCTTAATTTTAATTTTAATTAACTGTAAATTACCCGAAGACTCAAGCAAAATAAATACATACAATACGGAACCAACCGTCTTTCTTATTCGATGGTTTATAATGAAATATTAAACCAAATAATGCATTTCACTTTAATTATACTTAGACATTCAATGCTCTCGATGTTTTAATTTGAAGTAAATAAAAAAGATCATGAGTTAAGTGATGTTCCGTGGTCAAAATGACTTTGATATTTGGAAAATAAAAATCAAATACTGGCATAGATGGTTCGGAATTGAAACCCTACCATCTGGCAGTAAAATTAAAATAAAAGTTCCTGCCTATATCAGACAAAAAACACATGTAGATCTCTGCAGCTAGTATGTAAAGTCACATAGGAAGCCAAATATTTACGTCATAATTTAAAAATATTTCCAACACAAAAATTGAAAATTTGCAATCTTTTTATAAGAAAAAACAACTAAACTTTATAAATTTTACAAGTTCTGCTACTTATATTAATATCTTTCGTTGGCACGGATGTTAGCGCGAGGGGGTCATTAATGTGGGAGGAAGCCGGAGTGCCCGGAGAAAACCCACGTGTCCAAGCGGGCGAACAACATACCCTTTCACATACAACCTCTGCCGATCACAGGGATCGAAGTCGGGTCGCAGCGGCGAGAAGCGATTTCACTGTCCACTACGCTACTTGGACACCCTACAATCATTTTATTTAAGTTAATATCTAATGCCCTTTAAAATGCGTGTTAATTACTGCTGATTCTTGATTAGTTTCTATATATCTAAGTAAGATTGCTTTTTGTTAACTGTTAACTTTCAGAATAGGTTTTTATTATTTTAAACGGTTTTGATATTTCGAAAAAACGAAATGAACCTTGTACAAAATTTTTTCTAAATTATCACATTTCAAGGCATTTCTGACACTATACAGGACAAGTGATTTTTAAAAGCCAATATTTTCGACAGACAGTAGCTGCTTTATGAAAATTAAAAGTATAATTATGAAAGAGGGTGTTGCAAAAAAAAAAAAAAAAAAAAAGCGGGTCTTAAATATAGACACATTACGTAGACGACTATATTTACATAGAGGGTATGTTCCGTATGTAGTCAAAATACAGACGCAATTTACGCGCATTTCTATCGAACACGGCAACCACCATTTGATCTTCATCAATACAGATAGGAAGATGACCATATATTCAGTATTTTGATGTTAACAACGAACACATGTGCGCTGGTGACTTTTACACCCCTAAACAAAAGAATGATTTAAAGATAGAATTTCATTGGTCAATTTTCACAAAATCGACCAATGAAATTCTTTCAAGGAGAGACGGTTTTGTCATGCAAGTCTTTCTTCTTTTGCCATTTTTTGTAAATTTTCTGTTGATATCTGCTAAAAGTTCAGGACTAAAGCTTTCATCTGGCTCCCAAGTTCTGTCTCCATTCTCCCATTCAACTCGAATGAGTCGTCTTCCACTTTTGAATTTCGCTGATGGTAGGCTTTTGATGTTCCATGTTTTATTTGTGGACTTTTGGGAATCTGGAATGTTGGGTGTATCAGCAGTTTGTGGTAGAGCCAGGTTAGGTGTATTTTCCTGTGCATCAGTAGGTGTACCAGTATTAGAGTCAGGCAAAGGTTGTGTCTGTATGGGATCTTGTTGCAGTTGGTGATTATCCTCATCATCAGAAACGTCATCCAGTGGCTGGTTGGGCTTGACATCTGGAATGTTGTCAGGGATAAGATGAGCTCTGTGTTCTTCCGGATCATAGTAATGTTTGAGATGAATTGCATTTACTAGTGATGGGTGAAGCTTGTTGTCGGACAAACGTTTGAGTTCATAAGTATAATTTGGGCCTAATCTAACAATGCGGTATGGACCTGGTGCTTTATCGTACAGTTTGGCCGTCAGTCCCTTGGGTATCTGATGGATTTACATGAGAACTCAATCTCCAAGTTTAAAATCTGGAACCTTGGCTGTCCTGTCATACTTTTCTTTGTTCTTTTGCTGATGGTAGAGTTTGTTTTCTTTAGCTATTTTGTGATATATTTTAAGGTTTGACATGAAATCTTGGATGTAGAGTTTTGCATCACCAGCCATTGTGTCCTTTGGTTGAAGTTCAATGTCAAAAGGCAGTCTCATCTCTTTACCAAACATCAAGAAAAATGGGGAGAATTCTGAAGAGTTGGCTGAAATAGATTTACGGAATGACATCATAATACCAGACAGAAACTTTGGCCATAGTTTCTGATCTTTGCAGCAATAGGCACGCAGAGACTGGGCTATAACACTATTTTGTCTCTCTACCAATCCATTAGTATTGGGGTGATAGGCACTGATATGGTATTGTGATATGTCAAAGATTTCGCAAAGGGCATTAATGACTTTTGACATAAAATTTCTGCCTCTATCTGAAAATAGAATTGATGGAGCCCCATATCTGGTTATGATGTTGTCAAATAGAACAGTGGCTACTTCCATTGCATTTTGGGAACGCAGAGGAAAAGTTCGGACCATCTAGTTCCAGCATCAATACATGACAAAATGTATTCATATCCATGAGAGCTCTTATTAAGAGGTCCTAAAATATCAATTTGCCAACACTCACATTTTTCTTTTACTGGCATGGGATTCATAGGAGGTTTAGTTGGACTGAAATTTCTTTTTGCTTTTTGACATCTTGCGCAAGATTTGACATAGTCTACAATGTCTTGATGCATTCGTGGCCAAAAATATTTTTATATGATCGAAGCTCTTTTCAATTCCAAGGTGGCCACCACCTGCAAGACTGTCATGGAACTGTCGAAGGGCATCAAGACGTAGTACTTTTGGCAGAGCAATTTGGGTAATGAAGCGATCCTCCTCTGGCTGTCTGGAATAGATGCTTTAGGATGCCATTTGTAATGGAATAGTGTCTTGATTCTGCTACAATGGCATCATGCTTTGCTTTGTTCACTGGAAGGATCTGATTTTCAAGGTAATTGATAATATCCTTGAAGTCGCCACATTCTCGTTGTAACTGAGAGAGATGCTTTGTGTCCTCTACCATTGGCTGTAACTGATCCTCTTGGAGAACTATGACTTCAGTATCATCCGGGCTATAGAACAGGTTGATCTGAATACTCTGAGAGTCTTTAGTATCCTCTTCTACTTGTAAGGTACTTACCTCAGAATTCTTGTTGTCATGATTCTTTGTTTCGGAATCATCTTGGTAAGGCAATCGACTTAATGCGTCCGCCACATAATTGTTCTTACCTGGTCTATGAACGATATCAAAATCGTATTCCTGTAACTTCAACGCCCATCTTTCTAAACGTCCAGTATGTTTGACAGATTTTAACCATACCAGGGCCCTATGGTCTGTGTACACAGTGAATTTAGCACCAACAAGATATGGCCTGTAAGCCTGAACTCCTTTAACTACTGCTAAAAGTTCTTTCTCTGAAGTAGTGTATTTCTTTTCCTGAGCTGACAATGCCTTTCCACCATATGCAATGACCTGCTCCTTACCTTCTATTGATACCTGACTTAGATAGTATCCAATGGCAGTGTCTGATGCACCGCAAGTAAGAACAAAAGATTTTTCGGGGTTAGGATAAGAAAGAATTGGAGCAGATATGAGGGCATTTTTGAGGGTGTCAAAAGCTTGTTGACAATCTTTGGTCAAAATAAAGATAGAATTCTTCTTGAGAAGTGCATTTAAAGGTGCAGCAATTTTTGCATAATTGTGTATAAATTTTCTATAGTAGTTAGCCATACCGAGGAAACTTCTAACTTGTTTTTGTTTCTTTGGAACAGGGAATTGGCTAACCACTTTAGTTTTCTCAGAATCCACTTCCACTCCATGACGAGAAATGACATAACCAAGAAATTTCAATTGTTTCACAGCAAAATGACATTTTGATGGTTGTAACGTTAAGCCAGCATCTCGAAGTTTTGTAAAGAAACTGTGTTAAATCTTGCAAGTGAGAATCAAAATCCTTCGAGAAAATTGAAACATCATCAATGTAAACCAAGACAGATTTGAAATTCATTTCTCGTAGCACACCAGACATGAGTGTCTGAAAGGAAATAGGTGAATTCAACAAACCGAAGCATCCTTTTCCATTCATACACACCATCTTGTGTGATAAAAGCTGCTTTGTGTTTGGAGCAAGGTGACATTTCAACTTGCCAGAATGCTGACCGAAAGTTCGTGAAGAATTTGGCTTTTGTGTCCCCAATTGCATCAAACACTGATTCAAGGTGAGGAAGAGGAAAGGACATTGGGACTGTGATATTGTTCAAAGCTCTGTAATCACAAGCAAATCTCAACTGTCTGTTTTTCTTCTTTACCATGACAACAGGAGAATGCCACTCAGAGTTCGAAGGTTCAATTATATCATTTTGTAGCATTTCATCTACTTGTTTCTTGATTTCCTTCGACATCTGAGGGGATGTCCTGTAAAATTGCTTCCTAACTGGTTTTGATCCAGGCAAAGTTTCAATTTTGTGTTTGTACAAGTGAGTTTTGCCCAGATCAGATAAATCTGTAGAAAACACATCTTTATGATCATTCAAAAATGTTAAAAGACGTGCTTTCTGACAATTTGTCAAGTCTGATTCTGACTAATCAAATTGCAAATTTGATTTGCGATGAGATCTATCAGAATCTTTGGAAGCAACTCTATGTGAAGGTGTAATAGCACTGTCAGAGTCTAGGGAGAAAACAGTTGCACTGTCATTGGAACCTACTATCTGCAACAATAGCTAATTTCTGATTGTCTCTCAATCTCACATCACTGTATGTAGGATTAGGAACCTTCAGATATGCTTTCCTATTTTGCATCTTCACTAGGAATTTAGCAGCTGTGATGTGAAAATTTTTCATGAGAGATGGAAGTGGTTCTAATAGCACTTGATCACCATTCCTACATCTTGATATCAGAACAGGAACCGTCATTTCTGATCGTTTGGGGATGACAATGGATTTTGTAGTTCTTGCTAAACCTGAGTTTGTTATGATTTGACAAACATGTTAATTGTTAGTGTGTTAGAATCATAATCTATTTTAGCATGGTTAGCAGTGAGAAAGTCTAAACCCAAAATAAATGAATGGTGAAGATCTTGAATAACACGCACTTTGTGTTGAAAACTGACACCATCTATTTCAAAGTTAGTATCTAGCATTCCTAGCACTTTCAAATAATCACCAGTGACACCTTTAATTTTCTGATGCTGTGGCTTTATCAATTTAGCACTATGATAGCTAGTTTTGTTAAAGAAATTTGAACTCATCACACTAATACTTGCACCTGTATCAAGCAAAGCCCTTACATTTTGACCACCAACATTCATTAGCACTTTATTTTCTTTCAGAGTTGTAGCTAAGCAAATTTCATTACCACTATGCCCATCCTGAGACGGCTGTCTAAGGACAGGCGCGAATCCCTATGATGACTTTTGAAATTTAGTAGCATTCTCTAGTAATCTCGGGTGACATACTTGAGTTACATGACCAACATTTCCACAAAAAGAACATTTAGAATTAAAACCAGGACAGTGAGTCTTATCAAAACAGGACTTACCACCACATCGACAGGGACCTCTTCGTCTGGGCCATTGATTGCTGCTGGACTGCTGCTGGTGGGGGCGAGGACTGTATACAACATTAACTTCCTCATCCTGTCTGTGTTGACTCACAGTGGCTGGCATAATGTTCATCATGGCTGCTTGTATGGCTGCCACTAGTGCGGTATCCACAGTTCCTTTTGTTTGCAAGTCTGCACTGGGATTTGGGTTGGATGTTGATCGCTTCAAATCCACTGCATCCTCTGCCAGGATGGCTTGCTCCCTTAGCTGGTCCAACGTTGTTGGTCGCTGAGGTACAAGTTCTCGGAGTCTTTGATGAAGTCCATCCTTGGCTAACTCCTTCACTGCTAATTCATCCATGGTGGAATCTGTGGCCAATTTTCTCACTCTGTATAAATATTCTTCCACGCCTTCTCCTGGTTGCTGTTGTATCCTCAGGAGGTCTTTGTTGATGGGAGAGGATGGCTTGAACCGATCGAAAAAGGCATGTTTAAAGATTTCCAACGATGTTTTCTTCACGGGATCCAGGAATGTAAACCATTGTAGGGAAATCCCAGAGAAGTAGAAATGTAATAATTGGATGGCTCTCACGACCGGGATGTTTGTGAAGGAAATGAAAGCCATGAACGACATCCACCATTCTGTCGCTGATCCTCTTCCATCAAACTTTGGTAGTTGTGGTGCTGGGATTCTGGGAATCATAGCTTCCTCTTTGTATAGCGGGTTGGCTGGATGGGGTTGAGGAGGAGGTGGAAGAGGAGGATGTCTGTCATCTTCATCCTCAATATTCACTGTTTGAATGCGGGCTGGTTGTTCGTTGTCCCTGGAGTGTCTTGCTTCTGCCCTTTGTAATTGCTCTTCTAGCTGCAGGATATATTCATTTCTTTCATTCAGCTGTTGGTCTTTAGCTTGAAGTTGCCTTTCCTTTGATTGAATACTGGAATTTAATTCCGCAACTGCCTCTTCAAGTTTTTCCTTGGTCACTCGGTTGTTGACCACCGTGTTGGATGGGGTACCTGTAACTGGCATAGCTCTCGGATGGAATGAACAAGCTTAGTAGGGGAATACTCGCTGATGTGAGAGATGTTGAGACGAACCGTAATCTTCCACCAGTGATCTTCCCTTCTTTTTGGCCAATGGCGCTTCTTATCAAATGATCAGGAGAAGTCCTGTTATAAAGATGAAAAATGATGATTAATAAGGTTTTACGTCCGTGCGGCTTTATTCAATATGGAAAAGTGACCGACACGGGGACGCGTACCCAGTTTGCCGAAAATGCGATTTTGTGAAAATTGACCAATGAAATTCTTTCTTTAAATCGTTCTTTTGTTTAGGGGTGTAAAAGTCACCAGCGCACATGTGTTCATACGAAGCGCGCACGATGATGGCTAATTGATTACATAACAATTTGACAACACATTAGAGGTGATAGAAACTCGGACTATACTTAATCCGAAAACAAAGGCTAGCTAGCTTTGAGCAATCTAATAAAATCCTTGTTCATTAACTTTTTCACCTACACAATTTACCTAACAGATCAATTGCATACAAGAGCAATAGATGACAAAACATAAAAGACATAGATTTTAGCAACCCTGACAGAAGGTAAATAATATATGTAATGTTACATAACACTTACTCCGAAAAGTAAATTGAGACATGCCATCGGATTAAAAGAAGAATTTGATAGCTTTACTTACATGTTATTAAATCAATATATTCAAAAATATAATTTTAGTTAATTTGAAAACAAGTTTTTCTCATTAGAGTAATGTTGAAAAAAAATGAAGCACGCATGCAAAATATTACATTGACAAGCGTTTAGATAACTTCATTCTGACATTTCCAAAAGTATCTATATGCATTACCCTTTCGTGCGATTATCAGAAATATACATTAAAATTTCTTTTCGTTTTCATAAGAAATATGTAGTACTAGTATCAGGAGTAGAGATATTGTGTAATTATTTTTGTGTGCTTAGGTCAAGGTGTACTGTCATTTCATGCATATCTTTTACAATTTTATCTTATACTATGGTATGCGATTTTAATGATATGCTATGAGATTTTAATGCTATGCTATGAAATTTGTGTGCTATGCTATGAGAAATTAAAATGAAGGGCTTTATGATATAGTATGATATGCTATGGTATGTTATGCTATGAGATCTGAACAAAAAAGCCGCCTCCATATACAGAAGAGTTCAAAACATTTCGAAGTATAATGATAAGAAGTGAAAGTTTACCACTGATCTGCAATGACAATATTCAATTTTTAAGATAAAAGCATTTAAAACCGAGTTAAAATCATGTTGTATGCTATGCTATGGTATGCTATGACGAATGAGATTGTATGCTATGGTATGAGATTCTATGCTATAGTATGAAATTTCTATGCTATGGTATGAGATTCAAATGCTATGGTATGATATTCCAATGCTATGCTATGATATGATGTATGGGGGGGGGGGGGGGGGGGGTAAGTCTTTCGAGTTAGTACTCGGTTAAAAATAACAAGCACGACAAGTTTGGATGTTAAATGGGGTGTTTGTTTGTTTGCAAACGTTTTATAATTATATTTATTGGTTTTCTGTTGTAGTTTTGTATTGATGTCCAGCATATACAGTTAAAGTTCTTGATGGTAGATTTAAAATTGAAATGTATTGTATATTACAAGTAGTTTTACAGTATCGCACTTTGTATATCAAACTAATTTTTAAATAATAAATTACAAGAAACGTTATCTAGCAATTGTACATGTTCAACAGAAGAAGGATCATATGGCCCGGAATAATTAATAATTATGTAAATTAAAGCTGAGTACACAACTCATATCTAATAATTAACAATCGATCATAGGTATTGTCTTTGTGTTTTATTATGGATTAGAAAAGAAATATTTTATTTGCGGATGAAAGAAGTGAAGTAGAAAATAAATAAAAAAGTCTACCTGTTCCGGGATTCGAACCCAATAAAAAAAGTCTGACTTGGTCAGAACCTATTCTATCTGCGTAAGCGCTCGACTAATTCAGATGTGTTTTACTCACAGAAAATTTAACAGAGCGTTCTAAGATTTCAAAGGTATTTATGTTTTTTTCCAAAAGTTTATTTTAAAAAAAATATGCCTCTTTGAAACAAAAATCGGAAATGGCAGTTTTCAAAATAATTTCTGACTCATAACGTTAACATCAAATTAATTTTGTTTCAATGAGGCAGTTTTTCACAACAATGAGGATTGCCCTTTTAAAAAGCGTGAAATCTGCCACATTTGTCTGGGTAACCATTTTCAAAATAATTTCATGGTCTTATAAACGTTAATACAAACTTTTCAGATAAAATTCCACACTGCTCTACGTACAACGTGTACAACATGTAATAAAGATTTACATCGGACTTTGTAACTTTGATTTTTCCACTTTATCTACTACACCTTTAGGGATAAATAGCATAGGAACTGCAACATCCTCTTTAATTAAAAAATCATATAGATATACCACAGAAAGTAGGATTTAACAACCCCCCCCCCCCCCCTCCAACACACACACCAACTCCTCTTTACAATATTTAGTACCAAGGGCGGATCCAGGATTTGAAGTTAGAGGGGGGCGCCAGTATTAGGCAGGGGGTCTGGGGCCGCCTTGAGGCCCACAATGTGTTCAGGGCAAAGCTCTGTTGGTGGCCCAAGGGGCGAAGCATTCTAAAGATTTTGTAGGGTAAAAATGAAGTCTTCAAAGAACTAAAGCCAAATTCGTATGATTTGGCCCTGTAAATCTGTGAAAATTAAACTTCATTCATTTGAAGCAATTTTTTTGTAAACACCTCTTTACAAATTGGTTTTTACATTTCTGCCTCAAAAAATTTTCCGCGAAACATCACGGACGCTTTTATAAGTACTAAAACCTGACGCGATATGGCAAAATCGGCCATTTTTTACAGATATGCTCAACTATTTGTGTTGATTTCATATGTAAGTAAGATTTAGCATACATATAAACTGAGGAATACCGAATAATAATTAATCGGTTTTGTGTTGGTTCAAGTGTGGCGCCATACTTTTAATACTATTTTTAATGTCTTGGGTCACTCCGGATTTGCGTTTTATACTTGTTAAGACAATATGATTAATCTAATAATCAGTTTCAATATGATTAAACAGTTTAATATTGCAGTATTGTAGTGTTTTTTGCGTTAAAAATTGAATCTTTAATTCGCCTTGATTCCGGCGAACGAGCCCCCAAACTAAAAGGGATTTTCCATTAGGCTAAAAATAGATACATCACGTCAACACAACCGAAAAACAAGAGGCCCATGGGCCACATCACTCACCTGAGCAATAATAGGCATGATAAGATCAGCTTAATGGAGTCATAATACAAAATATTTGGACAATGTGGTATAATACATGTCGATCCTGTATTAATAAAAATATATTTTCCAGAGGTCAGAGTCTAATCAATTTCAAAGAATCAGCAATGTGTCAAAATGCTTGCAAATAAGTAAACCATATGTGATGACATTACAGTTTTTCTGAATAATTAAATGTTTTTCTTTGTACAATTGGATCCCCAATGTGGCCTCACCCTACTCCTCAAGATTTTGATTTAAACGAATTTGAATCTACACTCAAGATTTTGATTTAAACGAATTTGAATCTACACTATCTGATGTTGCTTCCACTAAAGTTACAGTTTTCTAAGCAAATGTTTTTTAGAAGAAGATTTTTAAAGATTTTTTCTATATATATTCCTGTAAAAATGTGTCCCCCCCCCCCCCTCGTGACCCCATCTACCCCCGGGGATCATGATTTGAAAACATTTGAATTTACCCTACCTGAGGGTGTTCAGCTTTCCTGGCTGATTGATTTCTAAGATTCTAAGATAAGAAGATTTTAAAAGCTTTTCTATATATATTCCTATGTAAAAATTCGACCCCCCCCCCCCCATTGTTGCCCCACCATACCCTCTGGGGTCATGATTTTCACAACTTTGAATCTACACTACCTGAGGATGCTTCCACATAAGATACAGCTTTCCTGGCTGATTTGTTTCTGAGAAGATTTTCAAAGATTTACTATATGAGTTGCACCCATGAGAAAAGGGTTTTATGGCATTTTTGACAAAACTTGGAAATCACGTCACAAACATTTGACGTTATTTCATAACGTGGTCCGAAAAGTGGAATGCACAAAGCGCGTTATTTTCATAACGTGTAGTAATTTTTACCTGATACTTCTTAATTCAGTACGTTATTTTGGGTAAACTCTTTATTTTAGGTTAACTCTTTAAGGTATATTGACAAATTCATTTTGTTTTTTCTCTCATTTTATGTTAGATTTATCGAAATATGCTCAAATATTGGCCATAGTTTAAAGAATTGTGGTGGAAATATTTTGTTATTAATTTTGGTGTACGTGATTAAATGTACTTTTCTTTTACATCATATCGATATTAGCTGCAATAACGTAGCCCTCTTCCGATTTTATTTTATTTTTTTTTTGGGGGGGGGGGGGGGGAAGGGGAGAGGGCTACAATGCCATAGGATCTCCGTAAATGGTGCAAGTGCGGGAGTGATTCACTCCCGAAACGATTTGGTCTCAAATCGTATATAAATGACAAAAACATTTGCATTTCTTACCTGAACTCAAACATTTTCGTTGTGTATGGCTTAAATTAATCCAAATATATCAAGTATAGTCCATATATCGGTTATTTTTCGTGTATGTCAACAACGAAAGTTGAATTTGTCCGCCATGTTTACTGACCTTGATCGGTTTTATTTTGTGTTTTATCTGGTTTTGATTTATACACGGTTAGTTTGTTCAACCTGAATTTAAAAATCATTTTATCTAAAAGAAGTCAAACATAAAAACGATCTTTTCAGACCGAGGTCAGCCGCATTAAAAAACTAATTTTGCACCATTACGGAGATCCTATGGAATTGTAGCTCTCTCCAGTAAACACCAGATATAAAAAATCGGAGACGGCTACATTATTGCATCTATATCGTTATTCATTAACAGCAAAGGCTAAATTATTCAGATTATCTGATATTGCTTGATTTCAAATCATGAGATTCGTGACCTTACAAATTTTATCAATCTTTAGCAATGACTGTTGATGTTATGGTTTCAACAATGTAACAAGTATAAACTTTGAAGTATGTTGCACACTCTATACAGTCACTTATTTTTTAAATCATTATTTGATGGATAACTAAACAATACAAGGGAATTGAAAACTATCTGGTTGGACGAGCTTAAAAGCATACATTCTTCAGTCATATTTCCTTCTGTATAAAAATAAAAGAGAATTTTGGAGACAATCTAAGTCTTGATTCAAATGCCGTATGTTTAGAAATACAGTGTTTATTTGCTTTCATTCTGAAGTACAACGATCCCTATATATTGGGAGGGTATACAGGGTGTAATAAATCTGAGCTTCAATATTTTTGCGTATTTTTGCTCATCGAAGCGGTCACGGTCCAGTAGCTACAGTATTAAGGTTAATTATCCTGATGATCAAATAATCGGAAGGTTCAAAAGTTCGTCGGTTCATCAGTTTGAAGGTTTATATATTTAATTTCAAAGGGTTCAGTAGTCAGAAAATCCAAATAGTGTAAATTCCTGAAATTCTGAACTACACCAAAATACACTGACTAGAAAGTATTATTCTACGTAACTACACAGTACTATATTTAGTTTTGTGTGGGCAAATTTCCGTGGAATGCTCTTAGCTTAGTTTAACCCCTGCTATGGAAACTTTGATTATTTTGCCCATATTCAGTGAGAACATATTAACTTCTAGGCCAGAAATGAGCTCGAAGTTGAAAGACCCTCTACGATTATGTTGTGCTTCATTATATCATGTACAAATTTATTTTGGTAAAGGGGAAGAAGTTTTATAAAACTTAGATATAAACATGTATGTAATGGAAATATTTCAATTATATGAAAATGTATCGTTATGAGTGCAATTTTCAATCAGATTTTTACTTTCCTTAGCAAATACGTATTTATTAGTTGCCAGTGGTATTTCGTACGTTTAAACTTGACGTTATTGAATTTGACTTTGTTTAAACTGTAAAGTTTATGCTGTATTAAAATGCAGCAGTCAACGCTGCTTTTAATTTGCTTTAATATCAAGCTTTCATTGTAATATAGGGAATCACAAATCTGAAGAAAACATGTAAAATGGTCAACTTCTGGAAATCATCTTAATCTAAATCGCTTGCTGTCTTTCAATATACAGGAAAGATTGTTTTTTTTACTTAAAAATCCGAGAATGTTTTCAGATTTTGAGATTGGTTTCGGTTGATGAACACGGAACTGTACATATATTATGAAATGAATATTTTAAACTTCTTTCGTTGAAATCATCATCCTTCATTGATTGTGGTTTATTTTGATTCATTTTTTTCACAGACTGGTTCATTTTTAGATTGATAATTTTATATAGATGTTTACAGGCAATTTGTGCGTGCTATCAAACGTAACTGTGCTATTCAGTCACCCCTAACATTGTCCGACATTCCAGTTATCATTCAGATGGATGGATAACACAGGCTCATCCTGTCATCATGATTTTTTAATAACATTTAACATAAATACATCAACCAAGACGAACCAGAAAAGAATGAACTGGACAGGGAAAGGATGACAACAATCATAGATCTAACAATTTCATATTGTAAATGTATGTGCTTTAGACTCCAAGAAATAAGAATACATCCCCGATACATATTTATAACATTTTGCAATATTACATTTTGCATTGATCTCAACGAAAATATTATAACACAAAATGTAATCATAACTTATGGTCACTCAAAACCTGCCAAAATGTATCATGATAACAATAATACACCAGTAATCAATACCTTACCGATGCTGGTACTGTACCAGTTTATCTTATTGTATATACCAATTTAGACAAGTTAAATGTTTGCTTCCTTATATCACCTCTTTCTATCAAGTTATAATATTATACGAATCAAAGAGGACTTTGTACTTTTTCTATTGCCTTATAAAAATACCGGAGGGCCATTTATCACCTATATACTATTAAGTGAAAATATTTCAAACATTAAATCAATATTCTGTCCCTAGACAATGGACCTTTACCGTTAACTGACCTTGATCGTCTGCCTTGGATGCTTAGGAAATCTGGTTGTCTGAGTTTAGCGAATGTACATGTACTACATTTACTAGTTATTTAACTTTTATGGACATCATTGTACAATAAATATGTTGCTATTAGGACCCATGTCAAGTGATTTCGACCGAATTCACAGAAAATTGATATCGGCCTCGCAAGCTCAGTCTATATCATCTTGGTCAATATCACTTGACATAGGTCCTTATAACCACATATCGACCTACAAAGAAGTCCATAATTAAAAAACATTATAGAGTACTGTAGTTTACATTTATTACGGTTAAAATTGTTTTGACGTTGTATGTGCATAACACGGCGTAACATTTTTTTCCTGTTGAAACAGCTTTATTAAAAACGGAGAAAACCTCAACTTAGAACTGGTTTAAAGCCATAAAATTTCAGATTTGACAACGTTGAGATGTGTTTTATTCAATTCTGTAAAAATCTCAAAATGTGCAAATAATGCCATAAGCACCCTTTTCTCACGGACGCAATCATGTAAATTCCTATGTAAAAATTCGACCCCCTCCCTATTGTGGCCCCACCCTACACCCGGGGTCATGATTTTCACAACTTTGAATCTACACTACCTGAGGATGCCTCCACATACGTTTCAGCTTTCCTGGCTGATTGGTTTCCGAGAAGAAGAATTTTGAAAATTTCACGAACATTTTCAATAACTTCTAATTATCTCCCCTTGTAAAAGGTCGTGGTCCTTAATTTTCACAACTTTGAATCCCCTTTGCCTAAGAATGCCTTGTGTTAAGTTTGGTTAAAATTGGCCCAGTGGTTCTTGAGAAGATGTTGAAAACGTGAAAAGTTTACTGACAGACAGACAGACGGACGACAGACAAAATGTGATCAGAAAAGCTCACTTGGGCTTTCAGCTCTTGGAGCTAAAAGCAGTTAATACACAGATGTGAAATGGTGAGATACTTTGGCATGGTTTATATTTGTTTCTTTTTATTAAAAGGAGAGAACAACCATTGGCGGAGACATATAGAATCGATGTTGATACTGCTGATGTCGGCAGCGCGGTGTCTTCTGCATGTCGCATGTCGGCCTGTATAACGCGAAGCCTTATATGCAAATTCCTATCAGAAGTAAATATTGTCTTATCAAGTCAAAGTTGTTGCTTTTGTGTGTGCGTGTTTTTATCATTGAATTTGACTTTACACTCAACAAAACTTCTAAGTGTTTACTCTGATAGAAAGAATAATTTGAAAATTACGAAATAAAATAATCTGAAATTTTTAACTTTTCGTAACTGATAATTGATTGCACCCATGGGAAAAGGGTCTAATGCCATTTTTAACAAAACAGAGAAATCACAACACAAACATTTGACGTTATTTTATAACGTCGTCCGAAAAGTGGAATGCATAAAGCGCGTTATTTTCATAAGGTGTAGAATTTTGTACCTGATTTAAATTATTATTCAGCACGTTATTTTGGGTAAACTCTTTATTTTGGGTTAACTCTTGAAGATATATTGACAAATTCATTTTGTTTTTTCTCTCAATTTATGTTAGATTTATCGAAATATGCTCAAATATTGGCTATAGTTTGAAGAGTTGTTGTGGAAAAATTTTGTTATTAGAGAGGTTTAGCAGACCAACGGGTACGCGTACTTGTACGTGTAGGTTACAAATTATAGAACTGCATGTACCAATTCAAATAACTTTTCTTGTTTAGCAGTTGCAACGTGTACCTGTACGTGTAAATGCTTTAAATGTAATTCAGATATTCTCTCCTACTAATCTGAGAATATTTAGTCACAGTCAAAAATTGAGAATTGTATGTGTTAATTTTATTGAACATCATTTTTTATATATGTATATTTTTATTTATTACAGATGAATAAAATAACAGATTCATCGCATGTTTTGGAGGAAGAGATACGTATATTAACAACGTACACGTTGGTTTGGTAAACCTCGCTATTAATTTTGGTGTACGTGTATAAATGTACGTGTTTCTTTCTGTAACATCATATCGATATTCATGACCAGCAGAGGCTAAATTATTCAGATTATCTGATATTGATTGATTTCAAAAAGGAAATTCGGGACCTTACAAATTTTATCAATCTTTAGTAATGACTGTTGATGTTATTATTTTCAACAATGTAACAAGTATAAACTTAGAGGTATGTTGCACACTCTAAACAGTCACTTATTTTTTAAATCATTATTTGATGGTTACCGAACAATACAAGGGAAGTGAAAAATATATGGTTGAACGAGCTTAAAAGCATACATTCTTCACTCATATATCCCTCTGTATGAATATAAAAGAGAATTTTGGAGACAATATAAGTGTTGACTCAAATGCCTTATGTTTAGAAATACAGGGTTTGTTTGCTTTCATTCTAAAGTTAAGTACAACAATCTCTTTATTTTGGTGGAGGGTATACAGGGTGTTATAAATCTGAGCTTCAATATTTTTGCGTATGTTTGGTCATCGAAGCGGTCACGGTCCAGTAGCTATAGTCTGAAGGTTAAAGCTGAACATCGCTCGCACCGTCACAAACACCCCTGCGAATGTGTTCGGAATTTATTTTATCGTTGTTAGTTTGTATATACTTCCTCGAGATTTATTCAGTTCCTGTGAAACTTCGAGTGGAAGTATGAGATGAGTGTTCGGATAATATTCTCAAAATACGTAAATACTGGTCGTTTTTCATATCATATCTTACTTTGATATAATGTTAAAACATGAAAATCTATTGAGATCTATGTCTTATTTTATCATCTAGCGGTTATTTAAACTAAACGATGATATTCAGAACAGAGTTATCGTTCGTGTTCAACCACTCAACACGTGGTTAGAAATATTAACATTGGGATGCTTGATAAAATCATAGCCATGTTTGATGCTTTTGGTGTGCAATACCATGTTTTTTAAAAAAAGAATGGGTGTCTGTTTTGTGTAAAAACATAGTATATCAAGCCATTCTCAAGGAACATTCTGCATAAAATAGTATAGTCTGTTTCACTATTCATGCTATTACTAGGTCAAGCGCAGATCGAAAATTAATTCTTGTTGTTTATTGTTGCAACAGCAAAAAAAAAACTGTAATTTCTATTGTCACATTTATTTTTAGAACTCATTTTATCTACCAGATAATGAAGATAAAGTTTAAAATCAAGACACTCTAAATTGTATATTTGACTACAAGAATCTTGATTCTAGGAAATAGACTATAACCACGAGGCACGATTTTTACTGCGAAATAAAACCACGTGGTCTAAATTTAAATGACAATAACTTTCGCAGGGGTGACAAAGGTATATATAAACCCTTCGCTTTCGTTACACCCGATTGCACGCCCGAAACTCGTGGCTGACGTGTAGTATTCCTTTCATGGTCTTTGGATTTTAAGCATTTATTTCTTATTTTATGTGCATATTGTGCATATTCTGTTTGAAATAATTACTTTGAACTGTTTATTTGATGTTAGTATTCAGCTAGCTTGAAAAAAGTGTGTAAAATTTGATAATTTCATCGCGACCGAGTAAAACAGGAGACAGGAAGTACGTCCACACAGGTGAGACCTCTACAGCATTGTTTTACTTAAAATTCAGAGAACTCTTTTACTGCAATTCCCTGCACCAATTTAGAATGATTTACACGGGTTGTTACATTTAGAATTAATATTTTATAAAGAAAACACATTAATTTTTTTGTTTTACTTGAAGTTTAGGGAAATCTTTCATTGCAATTCCCTGCATCAGTTTTAACTTAGAATGGTACATTATAAATGAATATTTTATACAAAAAAAACATATTGTGTTTTGCTTAAACTTTCCACGAAATCTTCATCCTTCAGCGATTGTGGTTTATTTTGATTATATTTTTTCACTGACTGGTACATTTTAAATTGGTATTTTATATAGATGTTTACTGGCAATTTGTGCGTGCAATAAACCATTGAAATCAGTCTAATGTAGAAAAATTCCATGAAATTCCAAAAAAAGAAAAATAATTAAGACTCGCAAGTTGTGCATTTTCTTTGCCAGAAGGAGTATAATTTAAATTTATTTTGACAGTTTAAAGGGGGGGGGGGGCGCCGGGTGCGCCCCCTTTCCTTTTGAATCCGCCACTGATTTAGCGCTTATTCTATAATTTTGTTCCCTTTTCAAGGTTTGTGGAATGTAACATAAATGATGAATGTCAGATTAATAAGTAAGTAGTAGAAAGTGTTATAGTTACTTTTATGCATCCCCTATCCTTTGTAATATTTAGAACTAACCTACATTTCTCACTAAAATCAAAGAAGGTACCCCACAAGTGCATCTGATTGATATAAATTAATAGCGATACATGCACATTGATTTCTTGATTTTAAATGATGGAGCGTATGAGCCATATTTGACTAAAAACAGAATTCTTAGAAAGTCGAGCTATTACAATGAAAAAATTTGTACGTACATTTACATGCATATGTACATAATTAATGAAGCAAAATATCTAAAAGTTATTTTGATAATTTTAGTTGCAGCTCACCGTTACTCTTACATTCACCTCGATTTTATCTAGATATTTCTTTGATAAAATGGTAAAAACTTTCCATTTTTTATTTTAATTCATATACATGTAATTATGATTAAATTATAGCTTATAATAAAGTCACATTACAATATGTAACAATATAATATGTTTGCACTACATTTTATTTAGATTAAATGTTTTGGTACGACTTTGAGATATCTCCATAGCTTACTCAGAAAATCGCTGTTTTGTACTTAGCCGGAGTACGAGTATGAGTATGAAAATGTTTTATGAGTACCAGTACGATTTGAAGCACGGCGTACGATTTGGAGTATGAGATCGTACTCAAAAAAGTTTTATAACCTCGGGGCCAGGTATTCAGAAAAGCTTACTTGGAAGTTCGGTTCAGGTGGGCTAAAATAAACGTGTCAACATGCAATGTATAATTTTACAGACCAGTTTTAAAGCCGATAATTGATCGTCCTGAAATTCCATTAACTATCTGGTATTTTGTTAAAGCTTTGAAATTAAAATATTGAAATGCTATCCATCATCCAACAACACCTGGCAAAAACCACACTAAGTGCGCGTAACCTGCTTTATGTTCATTAAATGGACACCTCAACAATAACGAAGAAAAAAAAAATAAAATAAACATTTGATCATTGCATCTTTGTTAGATGTTTGGTAGAGATGTGTTTTTAGGTAAAGTGCTATATACCCTTTCCTAACATGCGTACTGGGTCTGGATCCATACATTGCCCCAGAATTCTTTTCAATTTAGGTTTTGCTCCAATATGTTCTAATGCTTGTATAATAACGTAAAGTCGTTAAAATATCATGTCATAAAATGTGTTCCAGAAGTTAATCTTGATGTTGAGATCAGTCAATTTATAAAATGACAATTGCATTTGACAATTCAATATTCAATATTTTATATTAATCATAACCTTGTCAATTCCATTGTAACATTGACACCAATCTTGATCACGTGACCTCATATCAATATAAAAAAAGGTTTGTAAACACTCGTAATAACGACTTGTGGGCTGTTAAAAGATGAATTAGAATGCATGATACTCCATAAATATATATTTCTTAGAATGATACATTTCGTCATATCTATTGTAGGAATAATATAGTGTATCTTTAAAAGGGTCTTGAATATCTTAAGCTGTAGATGATACCATTATCTGAAAATATTAACCTCCAAGATAGGGTCTTTCATAATTCCAATCCCAATGATTAAAATGCCTTATAATAAATATTTGTAGTGTATTTTCAGTATGGCCAGAGATGGTTACATCACCATTTATTCACAATGTTTGACCACTGCGAATTTAAGCTTCCTGATATTAATTATACATTTAAAATTGCCATTGATAAAATTCACTTTTGAATTGCGAATTGTGATCTATAGCTATATTCCGTAAAAAAATAATTGCCGTTTTCTGAGTTTAAATCTTGGACTTTTTATATCTGTCTATCATCTACCTAACTGCATGGTTGTCTGGTAGTTTTACTGTTCGTCTGTTTATCTAAACACGAGTTTATCTATGTATATATCATTTTATCTATCTATCTATCTATCTATCTATCTATCTATCTATCTATCAGTACTAGATTTAACCAGTGCATGTGCATGTTAATCGAGTTAGATGACTAGAACTTGAAAAAGGGAAAAGGTTTTTCTGTCATCCATCATGTGTTCAGTTTCCCGAGTAGCTTCGATCCTACCCCTGTGTCTATAATCCCCGGATTTGGTTTCTGTACCGATTGAACTTTTTACGTGTTAGGGTTGCTGACCCTAAGCACAACCCCCTGGACTCGGAGGGCAATTGGTTTTCTGTTGGGGTTTTCCTACCCTTAGTCACGGGTTCCGGTTATTTAGATGTTAACCTATATTTAAATATAATTTTAATGATAATGTACATACTTCAAAGTATCCATTAATTTTTCAAAATTTGGTTTATGAAATGTCTAAAAGTATATTAAAACAATGATATTTGATAAACTTAAGGTAATGTAATAAATTTAAATGTATGTGAAGTCGTATTTAATTATTCTACAATATCAAGTTTACACAAAATCAATACACTTGCAGAGAATATCCTTCTTTGACAAGGAAATATGTGTCTATACAAAGAAATATTATCCCAAATTTGAAACATAATGCCAGGGAAGAAAAAACTATTTAGATAATAAAGATTTTTGTAAAGGACTACATATGATATTAGTCAAATTTGGTCACCATAATTCGCAATTTTTGAAAGTGTTTCAGGTACATTAAATTGTTGTGTTATTTTTCAAAAGAGTTGATATAAATTATATTTTTGTCCTATTTATTTGATTTATTTGCACTTACTGGCAATATATGACGTCAGAAGTGACGCTATTTTTATAATTCAATAAAAATCAGTCAAAATTTGACATTTTTCTAATCTTTTTCCGAATGGGAAATATAGCGACGCTTTAAACAAGAACGAACTTTTTGTCACTTATAAGTACTGGATAGATATATATTTGGTGAAAATATTTTGGTTGTTCAAGCAATCGCTCAATGTTTTCTTAAATGAAAACTGCTTCAAACCGTTTTATGCTAAAAATGCGAAAATGGCGGTAAAAGGTAAACTTTATGATGTCATATTTTTAAACTGTGGGCAACTAAATCAAAATGAAGTTATGAATAAACTTCAAATGTATACCTGTACCAAGAAAACAAAGAATAACAGTAAAATGACGATGTTCATTTAAGGGGGCCATTTTAGACTCAAACCATATATAACTTTACCCAATTTCACTTTAATTATAGTCATTACCAAAGCCAACTTTTTCGTTTCGGTCTATTTGAAATTTGACGAATTTAAGAGAACTGTTTAAATTTTTCACAACATAAAGAGTCTTTCATATCACAGGTACCAACCTAATTTTTAAGACATTTCTCCTTAACAGTAGGGAAAAGTTTGAGAAATCAGGGAGACTGTCATTGATACAGCATAACCTACAGGAATGATAATATACACAGATCCAACCTTAATTAAGATTGGATTCGATTTAAGCAAGTTTATAAAAAAAAATAGAACAACTTTTTAAAGTTTTAAAAAGTTATCCACCAATCTATTAAATTTAATTTATTGATGTGTTCATACATTTTATAGATGAAAAGTTTAGTAATTGTGTTAGCTAAATGACAAATAAATGACAAATAAAATCAGTCTCTGTACTTCTGTGTATTTTGGAGGTATTAGTCCAACCCTC
The DNA here is from genome assembly GCA_033439105.1 of Magallana nippona. NCBI lineage: Eukaryota > Metazoa > Mollusca > Bivalvia > Ostreida > Ostreidae > Magallana > Magallana nippona. The sequence continues at coordinate 44,580,224 of CM065922.1, read as the reverse complement.
TGACCCAATTACAACCGTTGTGTAGAGGATCATTTTAATTTTTAAGATAACTGTAGACAGATGGTTTTATGATTATTTTAGCATTAATTTGGTAGAGTTATTAACTAATTACAAGTTACCTACTAATTGTAATATCAACACTAAAAGTAATAAACATCGGTTGTAATTTTCAATGCACAGTAGGCTATATAATTGTTGCATCTCACGTATTTATTACCCATAAAAGATAAGATAAGATAATCGCGATTTATTAATCTCAATAGTGGTTAACTGAGGCTGTGGAAACGTCTTTTGAATTAAATGATTATTATTTTAATGTCTTTGGGGTTAATTTACACAATCGTTAACTCATAATACAGGGCATTTCAACTTCTATTTCGGAGGAAATTCCGGGGAAGTTACCGATCATAAAGCCAGTATTTCGCCCAGGTTGATGTCAGATCAAGGCTAACAAAATGATTGTAAAACGAAAAAGATGTGGGTCTCATAAAAACAAATTTGGGTAAAATAAGGTTTCTTTAAAAAAAAAATCTCTTTTTTAATTTTGGCCTTATGTGTCACTTCTTTTTAAATAAATGGACGGACAGATCCTTTGTAGAATTTGTACACTTCTTCTAAACCGTAAAATGTGCACGTGGATCCGCTCCAGTTACTTAAATACTTAAATACATGTGAAGCGGAAGCCCAGGTCTTGGCGATTACAATCCCATCATGCCTAAACAAAGAGTCTGTTAAACTTTCAAGCATCTCCGATTATTTAAATTGTTGCTGAGAAATCTGTGACGAAAATTTGTTCGAAAAATAAGTTGTCATTTAACAGGAAGTTCACGTTGGTACAAAAATTAATCCCACCATATGGCATGCCAAAATAAAGAGTGTGTTAAAATTTCAAACGTATGCTATTAATAATTGCTGAGAAATCTTTGACGAAAATTTGTTACGGACAAATACATACAGACGGACAGACAGATACACAAGGGAAAAACAGTAAACCACCCTCTCCCCCGTCCTTTGGAGTGGGGGTATAGTAAGTCCTGATTGACATTGGTAAAATGTACGTTAAAAATACCAAAAACGATCTAATATAGATTGTGGGTTTTGTGCTTCTTCGCGTGGATGTATTTTTGTGAATGGGTCGGTTTTCAGTTTCAGTAAGAAAGGTAACTCTTTCTAAATTTGTTTTTGTCGAGGATGTACATTTATGGGGCAGGGCTACCCAGGAATACCACGAAAATTGAGCCATCTTGACTTCTAATGATTCCACAGTATCTATCTATCTGTCTGTTTGTATGTCTGTTTTACTGCATGTTGAAGTTTAATTAATGATAGTTCAAAATACAAATACTTAGTAAAGTAGCAATAGAAACAGAAATATATCACTAATGTTAAGGGAATTTAGGCCAAAGAAAAAGTGTTATTTCATAAAAGTCTTTGTTTGCTGATTTACTAACTTAAGTATAAAGACCATCACATGTGAATATATGCATTCGCTTTTCAAATTGGACACAATACCGTCTGTTGTTTTCATTCAATAGTTTGTATACACAACGCAATGTATTTAACATCCAACAATTTGTAGAAACAAAATTGTTGAGAATACGGCTTTTCACACCATAAATAGTAAGTAAAAGGTATTTTGGGTGTCATTGTCGTTAACTTTGTAATACTGAAATTGTGTTTTTAATGATGATAATTCAATGATTCCATCGCATTTTCTACCAACTCTTTAATGTATTGTATTTTTGGCCAATGATTTACGGAATAAGGAATCATCTTTGAGTATTTTGAGGTGATGGATTTGATCACGCCCCGACCGAAATTATCACTTCATTATATTCAAAGAATGATTCCTTATTACTTATATTTTTATAGATTTCAGCAATTGCTCGATTAAATATTTGAATATAAATAAGCAAACCCCGCTTGCGTCCCAATTATACGTAATTTGAATTTATTGGACTGTATAGTACAAGATCGATACGTTAACGCAGGCAAAGACACTGAAGAATGTAAATATAACGAAATATGCAATATTTATGTGAACAGTTGACTTATATCGGTTACCTCAATTACCGCCCAAAGGAATATGATATCAGAAATCTGCAAATATTAGTATTTTTTATTTAACAGTGTAATATTAGTGCTGTGTCATATTTCTTTTCAAAGTGGTGGCTTAAGATGAAGATTCGGTAGGGAGAGTGAAACTTTCATCGATTAATTTTGCACATTTTTCGAATCATAACCGTTTTTGGTTTCTTTTGGACGTGGAATGGGTAGAAAAATGTTTGAAATGCAATAGGTTTTATCATAATATGGGTCTAAAGATAGCAACACAATGCAATTGATGCAAAATCCTACTTATTTACAGCTGTATCCAAATAAATGTGTTGTCTCTGGGTCTTCTCTCCACAAATTTGAAACGTGCAAAGATGACCTATTCAACATAAAAAATGTCGCTTTTAAAAAAAAGATAGAGAAATGACCTACAGATGACTACAGTAAAACTCGTTTATTACGAACACGGATATAGCGAATTCTCGGATATAGCGAAGTTTTTTGGAGTCCCCGGTAAAATTCTTAACAAATCTTTGCAAAATTTTACGGTTATAACGAATTCGGATATAACGAATTTACGGATATAGCGAACTGATTTTGAGCCCCGTAGAGGTGAATAATAACGAAATTTTACACTTTTATAACGAATTTCTTTACAGTCTAAAAAGTTTGCACTACCATTTAACCAAATAGTTTGAATGAATTTATTTTCATATAATTTTCTCAATTCACAATACCATTATTGAAGGTATCAAAAGAATGTATTTTCATTTTAAGTCTCAATTAGCAAAAATTATAGTCTGGTGAAAGAAAACATGTATATAATGAACTCGTTATAGTTATCATTACGAATTCGTTATACGGATATAGCGAATTACGGAAACGAAGTAAATCCATTGGTCCCTAGGACTTCGCTTTAACCGAGTTTTACTGTCATTATATATTGTAACGTGTTCCTCTAACCTTAATAATAAAAGGGTTCTTTTTAAGGAATATATATAATTTTCCTGATATATTCTGTTTGAGTATGATTAGATTGTTTATATAGATTTTTTCTCTACTCTTTCTGAGTTTAATGATTCACTAATACTATGATGATTATACCAAAGGCTTTACCGGATAAACTGATGATTACCTGGTACTAGGTTCCTATTAATATTGGAAACCAGGTGCCTCAATCTTAACATGCAGATTTACTACGTCCTGATTCCCAAATTAATTCTTCAGATACCAGTACTGCTAGTGAAACTATTTTTAATTCCTACCCTAGCCTCTACTTTCCTTACTTTTACCTTCCTAACACTTCTTTTCTTCTGCTCAGGCTTCTACGATGTATCACCTTTAAGCTTCTTAGCCAGTCTGCCTCAGCTCCTGGCTGAATTGACTTATATACCCTTGGGACAGTTCATTCTAACGGGTGTCAGGTCATCCCATTTTTTTTATCGGTGCCTTCAATTCGTTTCACTACCCACGCCTCTGATATTGTGCATCCCGCATACCAAATCAATAAGAATTTACTTTTTTTAATGTTTTTATATTTTTCATACATTTGGATTAAAGTTCTCCCATCCTCAGCCTAAAAGTATTTTTTCATCATGAAAATGTTATTTATCCTACAAAATTTATAAATGAAATAAAATAAAAAGAAATATGTTGATGGTATCCATGCATTTTACGAAGTTATTGCAATTTTTGGCAAGATGAATATAATGTAATAAATATAGTATACAAGTTGAGATCAAATTAGAAAAAAAGGTTGTACCGGTGCATCGGTGGCTCGAACCACTTTACCTGTAATTAGTAGGTCTTCGTGGAGCCACTAAGCCAATCAGTTCGTTGAATGGCTTGGTGTAATATTAACACTTCAAGACTAATTAAATTTGTCTCTATAAAAGGCAGACTTATGGTACGAATAAAACAATGCCGGATAATTTAGTGTTATCGAACATTGCTGAGAATCGGAGATCGTTAAAAGAACATCTGTGAGTAACTAGCTGTTTCTAATATTCATCAAAAATGTACACATAAGACCTTTTGAAATCTCAAAATCAAACCAAGAGTCAATCATTCCATATGTCTTCCTCTAAATTTTCTACCATCTTGCTTTCCTACTGATTTTTTTCCAGTGTCCAAGATAATCTTTCCGTGGCTCTTTTCTGCCTGAACTTGACATTTACCACTGCATGAGCTTGTGTATCTTCATTCATTTTCAGTATATTCTTCTTGCAACAAGCACAATGCTGATTATACGAGGGCACTTTCTGGACAATAGAAATACTGTCGCTTGGCCCCGCTACTTTGTCAGAGATTTTCAAATCTTTGGTTGCAGTTGCCAAGATCTTTCGCTTCTAGATCCACTTGTTCAAACAAGAGTTCACCAGGATCATCCCGCAAATTCTCTTTAACATCAACCTTTCTTGGTGAAGACTTCTCAAATGATGACTCCACTGGCGCATCATCTGTACCTTTCATTTCTCGACTAGGGTGCAATATCTTCATTTTTCGCACTAGTACACTCTTCTTACTAAACGCCTGATTATAGAGATTGCATTTCTCTTGGGAGCAATTAGTAAGGTTTTACAGACACCAATATGACAACAAACCGTATTTTCATTAAATTGTAACTTGTGCTCTAATCATGCATTCTTCTCCCACAAATATCTATAAGACATTTATTGCTCTTCAAGAAATTCAAACCAAGGATCCCATCAACTTTCACATCTGCTTCCACAGCCTTACACTATAATTTCTGAGTACCAAGTTCGCCGGAAAATGATCTTCTCCCCTGCACTTACAGAGGCGTACCATCAGCATTCACGATTCTGTGTGTAACTGGTACAAGTTCATTTTACCGGTTTCCACTATTTCAGCATGTAATCTATCTGAAAGAATGGTAAGAGTAGCACCAGTGTGTAACAATAAGTTACACTGAAGACCATTTAATAACAACCCAGATTCCTTGATTTCCAGGTCATCCTTCATTGACGTTGTACTGGAGACATTCGAATCATTTTGCAATTGCGCTTCCTTATTTACCTTCAGATGGTTTAAATGCTTTAAGTCTGACTTTTGTTTCTTACATGTACTTTCATCCTGTTTGTTTTTCATAAAACAGTCCTCTTCCTTCTTATGCCCTTTTTTTACCACAGTAGTGACATTTCAAAGAAAAATTGCTCTGTCTGTTAAAATTGCAGGAAATAGCTGAAATGTGCGCTTTTTTTTTACTGAAACTACAATATAAATTCTCATTTCTTAAACGTTAAGAGAAACCTGCATTTCGTCTGTCAACTGTCCTAGCTTTTTCCTGACACTTTGGTCTGCTTGTGCATTATGTGCCACTTGGGCGTTGCTTACATTTCTGGCATATCCAATATCCCCTTTTCTTTGACATTCTGCTCTACAGAATTCTTCGATTTCTACTGCAAAACGTATAGCACCATTTAAGGATTTTGGTCGGGATTGCTGAATGCGAAGTCGCATGCCTCTATCAGTAAGTGCGTCTACAAACTGATCTTTAGCTGTTATAGGTAACATCTCTAGGAGCTGTTGGATACGCGGGATGTGCTAAACGCCGAATGCTTTTACCAAGTTGCGTTCCCACGGCGTTGTAAAATTCCCGGAATCGCCGTAGGATCGCAGGAAAACTCATAAAAAATGTACAATTTTATTTGAAAATTTTGCAAGTGAAAATGTCATGGCGTCCTGACGGCGACAGAGTCGTAGTTCCTGCGGCGGTAATTGCGTTTCCACAGAGTTCTACTTGGCGATTGACTGCGCTCTCGCTGAGTATCCGATGAGCACTCATGACGTGTTAATAGTTTTTACCTTGCATCCACGGCGTGCTAAACGTTCTTTTCTTATTGGTAGGTAAATTTAATTAGTACAATTGTATGGGAAACAAACAAGATTTTGAACTTAACAACTAGTTAATAAATGATAAAAATATTGTTTTTGTTTTGATGAAATAAGGTACATTGTGTTTGAAACGTAACTAATTTCTAAATAATTTGTGAAAGACAAAAATCTTAGTAGACAAGTTGTCAAAAAGAACCGTTAATAGTAGTTAGAAAACATAGGAAATATATGTGAAAACATCAGAACAAAATGGTACGAATTCCTTCTACGTCCTTTAATAGACCCTGGAATATTCGCAAATGCTACTTTTAACATACTCATCAACATCAAGTTTGAGAATACTATATCGCTTGCTATTGTACAGCAGCCATTGTTCAAGTTGTTGTGGTTTGGCTGACAACGTACTAGGAACACCGTGGAAGCGCGGTATAAACGTTGATGAACGCAGAAAAAACGTAAAGAGAGCGCGGTGATCGCAGAAACAACTCCTTGAGTTCGCTGCGTGAACGCAGCAAAATGAAAAACAACTCGTTCAAACTTGTGGATGCGCAGTGAGAGCGCGATAGAGACGTAGTGACATCACAAAAGACTCCGAGAGGTCTCTGCAAGTGCAATCGACGTATCACTGCGTCTATACAGCGATTAGATGCGTAATTCCTTGGGCGCGCCAACGGAACTCTCGTGGCGCTGTTGGAGACCGTACGGCGCTGAGACGGCGACCTCACTCCGTTTCTACTGCGTGTTTATAAAAACGCAGAGCCACGGCGCATACTTTGTGCATTCTTAAAGTGCCCGCCGTCGCATGGCGTTCTACAATGTTCTGGGCGATCCCAGTGCGACAACTGAAGATGCCATTGAGTTGTTACGGCGCTGTAGGAGGCTCTACTGCGTGTACCTTGGCATTTTAAGGACGCAGCGGGATTGCCTTGAGGACGCAGCCCCGGTGTGACAGAGGTTTTACCAAGAACAGTTTGAGCCTGTCCCCTTAATGATGCTGCTAGGTACAAGCATTTCTAGTGTGAATTCCATGAGTTCATGTCACTGCGTGCTTCAAAATGAGCTTTATAGTCTATCCAAGACCCAGATCCATCGGACGTTGCGGGTTTCTTTACCGTTTTCCCATATGAATTTTCTTTGAGCATTGTAACTTAATGGCATACCAGGATTACAATGATGTCCATATAACGGTTCATGAACTATATTATGTTTGCTTGACCATGTAACAGTGGACGTGGCTAATGAAGATACCGTACTTCGAGTATTTAAGGAAGAAGTTAGCGTCAAATGTGTCTCGGTACATACTGGCTGTCTTAATGTACCGAAATTTGACATTTTTTCTTCTTCTTTTAGGCCGTCAGTCTGTTTTTCTTTGTACAATGTGTAAACGGGCTCTTGATATCTCATATGTCTAAGTCTTTCTCCTGTGTTCCTTGGTGTTCTGTAGTCTAATTCATCCAAACGATTGTCAAAGATCTTCTGAATGACATCTATTAACATCAAACCAACAGAAGTTTCCAATGTTTGCAAACACATAAGCTTATTCAATCGTATACTTCCCCTCTCTGTTAAAGTTTCAAAACATTTTGGAAAAGCCAGATGACGCCGAGCCACACATCCTTCTTCTCTTAAGAGCTATGTAAAATGAAGATCACTCATAATGATTGATTTCTCATAGATCGAGAGCTTTAAGAACATGTATTGGAACCAGAGCTATGGGACCATGTATTTACATTTGGCTTTTGCTCAGTATCTTTACTGAAGATTTTCTCCGTTAAATTTCTGAAAGTTGTCTTTTCGATTTTTTTCTCTCTAAAAAAACCATTAGCAGAAACTTTCTTGCTTTGTGGTTTTTTGATACTTGCCAAATATTTTAGAAGGTAGCTTCGACTCTTTTGTACCCATTCCTTTTCAATGATTTTGGTGATTCTTCCTTTCCTCTCCTTTCTTCCAGCTTTGATACTTTTGATAACTACCATGGTTTGCAATTTTTTTTACAGGTGTTTGTAAAACTTTTCATTGGAAGTGTTTCCACGTATTTGTTTGCAATTGCTGACATAGGATTGATACACGTTACTTGTTCCATGTATTGAGGAATCTCCAAGGAGTATATATGATCATAATGGCTAAGTTGGCATACAAAATTTATGAATCTTCTCCACCAATACTGTCGAATTAAATTATTTACTGTGGCGCCATGACACGATGTTTTTGACATCCTTTCTTTCATTTCTCGCAGAATTTCTTTCGACATTTTATAAAAGGCATTTGTTGTCGACCTGTTCAAATACTCTTTGTCAGTAAGTTTGCTTGATTCTGCAAATTCTGGAAAAGATGAATAAGTATTTATTAAAAGTTTCATGCATTCTTTATCCATATCAATTTATGATTGAGATGAAAGTTTGGACAGCTTTTTATTGATTTTTTTTTCAATGCAACCTCCGTTTCCTGATTACGCAAATTTGAGAGTAAAGCTGGATAAACAGCTGATAAATTTTCTTTGATGTCAATCAATGTTGTAGAATTCATCAAGAGGCTGGAACAGAACATTTCAAATTCAGAATTTGATTTGAAAGCGTCTTTTACAATTGTTTTGAATGCATAGTAGAGACAAGCATGTAGATTTATCTTCGACACATCCACACAAGTCTCCATTGGTTATTCTCCAAGCCCTTGATTTAACATCGTTATTGTTTTATTATTGAACTCTGATAAAGCTGCCTGTATGAATACTAAATTTCTATAACTATTGACTTGCTTTAATTTGTAATTGTTAAGCATTACCAAACAGTTTTTTTTTCGGCCCTTCTAAACCAACTAAGCCAAAATCGTTTCTTTAAAATGGTGTGCAGTGTGGACAAAAAGCTTGTTACTGGTATTATGTGTTGGCCCTTTGTTAGATTTTATGCTTAAGGCATGCCAATTCATATTAATAAGTACAAGGACGGACCATGCTACATTCTAGAACGCTATTGAATCCTTTGCAATGTCATACTTTATTAACACCCTCCCTCTGTCTAATACATGACTATTGGTGAGAATTTTGCTATATGCCTAATAAATCCCGGTAGTCACTTACATTGCAGCGTTGGATTTTTAAATCATAAATCTGAATTTTTCAGAATGCTTTCGAATTCTGACTTGTCTAAATTGTGAGTTAATCTTGAATTGCTCTCTAATTATTGATATGATTGGGGAGAATTACCGAAATCTGAGAAATTTCCGGCTAGTTTCACGTCATTGCTTACTGAGTTGAATGTTTGAAAGGCGTTGGTCCGTCTTGAAACTTATTTTGCAGTTCCTGTCTTTTCTTTCCTCTTAATGGCCGCGATAAATTATGTGGAATAGGAATTTTACTCCACTCATGGAATATTTCACTTTCTTTTCTTTACCCATGGAAATCTTCAAAACATTTTAACAGTCGGTAAAATTACAAACACTTTCCGTACGAAACAGGTGTTTTGCAGTAGAAAATTTTTCGTTGGTAACTGAAACCTTATGCCATTTAAACATGTAAATTTATAATGGATTTGCGGTCTTGACTCAATCAGAAATTATGTTTTACCAATCGCTTTTTGAAAAGCATTTACGTTTTTTGACTTAATTTTAATTCTATCCATTGATTTTCAGATATGTTAAACTCTCCACTGTTAGGTTCAGGTTTTTTTGTTTGTTTTTTTTTTGCAAACAGGGATCCAATTGCAAAGGAGATGCGCCAATTGTGGTCTCCAATGTCTTTCACAGAATGACTTCCCTTGTGTGACGTGTTAGGCTAGGATGTCTCCTTTTCTAGTTGTGTTATATGTTTCTAATTTTTTTTTTATCCCTATTTGGAAATATAAAACAATTTTCATTTTGTTTTTCATTGCCATGAAAAAAGAACGGGTTTCGATTGCTTGATGCATGTTTTATATCTTCTGGGATGGATTTCAATCCTTGGGTTGAATTACATTTCTCAGATGTTTATAGTCGGGATTTGCATGTGCAGAATTTTGATTACCCATCTCTTTATTATTATATTATATATTTATTTTATTATCTGATTCTCAAAAATATTCATCATATATTCTAAGCGAATGTTCGTAAGAATTTGTTTTGCAGTAGTAAGTTATACTGCGTTGAGGATACATTTAACGGTATCTATTGTTTCATTTAGCTTGCTTTCCTTTTGGTACTATAATCGAATGCATTGTTAAAGTAGCAAATGTATAATAACTACGTTAATGGTCATTATATTTATCCAGAAAAAAGTATTCATGGGAAGTAGGTGTAATAAATAAGTTAAATGCGCCAGTTCTTATTTATACTGCTTTTTTTTAAATTTTTGCTGGAGAGAATATTCCAGAAGATGCTCGTATAGATATAATCGAAAACATTATGACGGAAAGCGTGTGCTGAATTTATCATGCATCGGACACGTACCTATGCTCCGAAAACTTTGGTTAAAAAATAAAAATTGGTACTCTTTTTCGAATTTGACATTTTTAAAGTCATCTGCAAAGAAAACAATTTGGTCATATTTAATTAACTTTTAGATTTTTGTCTCCGTCCGTTCCTCTGATATATCCTACCAGTTGCTTTTCTTTTTCAGTTTTTAAAATGTGGTTAAGAAAAATGAGAAATAATTCGGACACAGCATATAGAGAAATATGTAAAAAAAAAAAAAAAAATATATATATATATATATATATAAAATATATATATATATATATAGATATATATATATATATAAATCAGGTTCCACATATATATATATATATATATATATATATATATATATATATATATATATATATATATATATATACGAGGATCCTGTATAAGGTCAACACTGCGTCGGATAAACATAGCATCAATGTCGACCCGGAAGAATGTCAACACATCGGTGTTGACATTGTTCCGCACCCATCTCGTTTGGTATGATCGGCTTACTGGAGGTCGTTTTTCTTGCTATTATACGAAAGATTGATGTTTCGTTGTAAATAAAACTTTGCTTTGGTTTCTTTAAACTTATCTGCTTCCGTGTTTTTATCTTTGGAAGGAGGGTACCCTCCTCAGAAGTATATATCGCCACCTTGATAATCATAGTGAGAATGTCGACACGCATGTTTTTTGACTTTCTTTCAATAATTCTAACTATATATGAATAAAAGAAGGAGTGCATACGTTAAAATAGTTAAGAATTGATATAACCTGAAGATATCACAATGATTTTTTCAGTAGTGTTTAAAAGATTTCGGAATTTCTATTTCAACAGGCTCTAAAACCGGCATTCAAACTGTATATACATTTTGTGACGTCAGGCGGTTTATTTAGCTGGAAAACAATGGCGGACTAGGCTAGTTCGCTTCAGGAGAATTTTTATTGTTTTCATGAATTTTGCGAGCTCAATGGAGTATTTTAGGGTTACCTTTTGTTCATTGTTGTTGTTAACGTAAGTACCTTCATTATTTGTATTCTTGTGATCATGCTTTTAGCTATATTATTCGTATTTTCGGTAGGTAATACCTCCTTTGTTTACACATGAACGGCACGCTAGAAAATAACAGTTATTTTTCTGGGTTAGATTTTCTCTTTATCACCACTATTCTTCACTTGAATCTGCT